>VDFB02281492.1:127032766-127264745 GCA_007258455.2 Sequoia sempervirens
TCCAATCGAATATTAAGGGCACGTCTACACAACGAGGAGTCTAGCATACATCAGTTTGGTTCGATTTTGTGTATTTTTAGATTTCTTAGCCTAATCTTGTATTTTTGTTTGATTTTGTGTTTTAAGTGATTTACGTGTCAATTTCATTCACATTGAGCATATTTTCATTGCACACATATATCATTTTAAACTTTAAAATAGAAATGTCACTTTTAGAAAGTCAAAGTTGAAAAACTACATTTTTGTTGGTCGTTTTCTTTATAAAAGTGTAGCATAGTTCTAGAATTTTATTCACTACGTCAAGAAGATGGACCATGTTTTCCATTTGAAAAAGAACTGTAAATGCTTGATTTTCACTATTAGTCTAGCATAAGCTAGCAATCAAATTGTTGTGGGTAGTAACATTTGAGGAGAAGCCTTTTCTTATCATCTCTTTAAGCAAATTTGATATTTTTCTATCTTATGTGATTCATATAGATTACATATCAAAGAACTATAGATAATCATGTATGGCTATAAAATGTAAAACAATCCCAAGATATGCACATCCTACCACCTTTACAAAGTCCATTAATAATTGTACTAAATGTCACTTCATTAAGGAAAGAACCAAACTTAATCATTTGTACAAAAATATTATATCGTTCATCTATTTTTCTAGCCTTGCAAAATCCATCTATCAAGGTAGCATTCAAATGTTAGGACAACAGTCATGTCTTGTATCATTTTGATGACTTAAACAAGAGCTTTATTTATTTTACCAATCTTACAAGTTCCGTTTATCGAAGTGGTATATGTAATGATGATAGAAAAATAATAAGCATGCATAATTGTGAGCAAGATTTCATACACTTCCCCAATTTGATCATGTTTACACAAAGTCTTTATGAGGGGGGCATAAGTGATAACATTTGGATTTTTTTCATTTCTTTCATTTCAACAATAAGGGAGTTGATTCTATAGAAATCACGATCATTCCCAAGACCATTCAAAAGCATAGTTAAGGTTACAACATTGAGAAGGATGCATTTAGTTAGGGTTGAATATAAATTATCCCAGACATTGTTTGTGTTCCTTAATTTACAAAGGTCAGTGAAGTGCACAACATTAAATTTGTGTGTAATGTGATGAGGAACATGTTTCGCATATTTATGTTTTTTTTTAATATTACACTAGACTCAAGTTTGTATGATGATAGCAATTTGTTGATTTGTTTGGTTGCTTTGTGGTATTGTCTTTTTTTTTTATATAAATTATTTTGGGGCTAGAGAATTGTTAAAAAGATTTTTGGTTCACATTTGACTTGTCTATAATGATGTATAAGGTTTTGAAAACATTTTTAGGCTTTCTTTTTTCAAACTTATTTTGTTTCCAATCTTAGGTGGGTGAGCTCTAGGTTAGACTATGGAGCCAAAAACATAATTTTTTATTGTGAAGCATAAATCTAATTCCTATTTTTTTTAGTTAAGAAGGTTATATGGTTAAAAAGGAGGATACTATTTATAATTCACTCAACAAGAGAAACCTTTGAGAAGACATCATGCCTCCACTTCTCTTTTAAAATTAGAAGACCCTTTTATATATCCTAATAAGCATGAGGTTTTTCTTGAGCACTAATCAAATGAGGGGTCTTAGTTTTAAATATGAAAATTTTTGAAAAAGAAAAAAGAGTATAGTATAAAGGAATCTTGGTAAGAAGAGGACATTTTTTCTCATCCTATCCTTATTTTATTTTCTTTATTCAAGATCATAAATCCTACAAGCATTACCATTTTTATGAACCCAATAACCCAAATTGAATCTTTATGAACCTAATAACCTAAATTGAATCTCTCTGAACAATATAGTTCACCTAATGAATATAAGTGTTCAAAATAAGACCCACCACTATTAACTTCCTATGGCTAACTTCAAAGGTTCTTAGTGTACTACCTATAAATGGCATTTATCTTTACTCAAATTATATGAGCTATATTAATGTATAAAAACACATATGGTACATATGCAAGCAAGTCATCTTATTCTCACTTATTATAGTGATCTAATAAATAATATGTCTTGTGTAATGTTACATAAATTATAGTTCAATATTAGTATATTTAGAAATCCTCACACATTGGATACAACATGCAAAAGAAAATGTTATTATTTTAATTAGAAGAGAAAATGGTACAACAATTTATATGTTCATTCACACATCCATTTATATTTATAATTTGTGATTTAATTAATGTACACTTATTCCAATACATATAATTGCTCTGTAAAATTGAATAGTACAAGTGTGTGAAAGATATTTTAGTTAAACAAGTGAGAAAATTTACCAAGATAGATAACATAAATTGTGATAATGGATTGAAATTGGAAACATTAGAGAAGTTTTTGTAAAATATAGTATTATAGTAGCATGTTTTAGATCCTACTTTAAAGAGTATAAGTTAAGAGAAATGTTGATAAAATAAGCTTATATTTCTTCAAATAAAAAGTATATATTGATTTGAAATGATGATAAAATAAATTTCCAAGAATTAAATTTACTCTATTTTAACCTTGGGCCTCCATTCTCTAAGCTCCCCTATTATTTCAAACTATTTAAATAAACGTTTCAAACTGACTTGTGAGTTCAAATGTAATTATTTCAAAAACAATCTATATTTTTTCTCTTTATACATTTGTGATTTTATTTTGTGAATGGCTTTGATATGTAAAAGACATCTTATGTGACTCATGTTTTTAATATTTTAGTGACCTTTTTAATAGATAAGAAATGGTTTTGGGTTATTACAAAAGCAAACTCTATAGATTTCACTATGTTGACCTTGTTGATCCAAGAGATTGAGAGAATATTAGAGGTATGTTGAAGAAACTCACTTCTTCTTTCTACACATTTTTTGTCCTTGTTTTCAATATTTTATGGTATCATATTATATTACACTTTTATTTTAAGGTGCTCATTTTTCAACTTATTATTTTGTAATAGATTTATGCATTGTAAATTATTAATAGGAATATCTTATAGTTTGTTTTTCTCTTGTTAATTATAGTTTTAAATGATTATAATATGTGTGAGTAGCAAAGATTGAAATTAAAATGAACAACAAAAATGCTAAAATTTAAACCTTTATTTCAATCCTAACTACCACCTCAAAAAACCATAAATAGAAATGAAATAAAATAGTGAGTTTCTATAATTATTTATATTGTACTTCAAAGTAGTTGTGTTTAAAGGTTGTTGGAATGTGGTTGTTCATTTTATGATGTGATCAAGTGTGCCTATGAAAATGACTTAAGAAGGTTGAATTTATAGACTTCTAGTTGGGGAGATCAGTAGTGGAGATTAGATGGAAATCAACAATGAGAATTGAGCTAGTTGAGTAGTTGGGAAATGGAAGGTGTAGGGAAAAAGGTAATCATTATTTTTTATTTTTGGGAGATGTTTATGAAATGGAAGGTGCATATTAAAAGGAATTTTATAATTATTTTTATTCATTTTGGGTGGTTAGGTGAAAAATAAAAATTTGATAAAAAAAAATTATTAAATGATGTGTAAAGGGGAAAGGGGACAAGGTTATTAGGATTTAAGAAAATGGGATTAGAACCTAGGTAAATAAGTTGGGACTTAGGGAATGGGATTATGATATATTAGGAATTATGTATTTTTAGGCATCTAAATTTTGGCCATCTTTAAGATGATATTGTGACAAAGTAATGTCATTTTAAAGAAAAATAAAATATACTTTTAGGATGAGGAAGGATGGAAATGATGGATGGGGTTTATGGAAAGTATGGGATAATTCCCACTTGAGAGGATAGGTGGGTATAAATAACTTGGGTAGGCTCTTGAAGGGAAGGAGGAAAGAAATCTAGGATGGAAAGGAGGATGTCATGCTAAATGGAGTGAGAAACTTGGTGTTTGATATAGCATCTAATGTTATGCACCAAGGTATAAAGGCTATGGTGATGATGTGTAAAGTGCATAAATTATTGACTAAGAAGAATATTAACCAAAAAGGATGCCCTAGCACATCACGAGATGTATAATGACCTCGGTGGGTACCATAATGGGACAACCAAACAAGCACAACACATGAAAAAATAAAATCATGTCCCAATCTACACCATTCAAGACACACCAAGATATAAAGGATCATGGTGACTTTGAGGAGGTGTGAGGTGGGATAAAAAAGAGAAACAAATATTTTAAAAAAAGAAACAACCAACTAGCATACAACAATGTACCTCTTTCCAGAGTGTTGAAAAATATGGTGATGAGATTGATGGTGCCTACTATGGAAAATGATATCCAACATAGGAAAAAATATATGAGATGGAAAAAATATATGAGATGAAAGACATGATAGAAGATAATTCATCGGCTTATACTATCCAAGTCACATAAATATTAAATATTTTTTTATAGTTCAATGTGTCGAGTGCTAATGTTATAAGGTGTGTGACCAATATACTTGAGTGTATTAAAATATAGACTAATAAGGGACTCATCCAGGATGCTAAAGAAGCAAGGGGACAATTTCAAAAATCTATTCCCAAGAAAGACACAAGTATCTATTGCAACATAGGATACAAGAACATGATGAAGTGGAAAGGACTAAGAATAAGGTGGGAAACTAAGCGATGAAATGGGATGCTATAAAAATAGGAGGAAGTGTCATGAAGGAGACCTAAAGGATTAAAGAATCCAACTATACACATAGTTCCTTTGAGAAATTTTTCACCATGGTACTTGTCCAAGATGCCACAAAAGTGATTTTCTCTAGAGAATATTTTTCCCTTTTTTTTTCTTATTATTTTTTATTTTTTACTAGAATAATCTATAGACTAAGCATATAATCATTTGATATGTATGATATTCAAATTTTATCAAGCATTTGGAAATCCTAAGTAGCTAATTGATATGCACTTGATCCTTTGATGACTATAATATAATTGGTCCTAGCCAATTATGATAAAATTATCCTTTCTTTTCATGGTCTTGAATAGAGTTCCAATGATTTTTCTTAAGGACAAGATCACCAATCTCAAATTATAAACTCACCAATCTCAAATTATAAACTTTTAATTTTTTTGTTATAACTTCTATAGAGATTATTTTAATAATCTCATAAATGATAAGGCATTGAGTTTCCAGTCATCTAATAATTCAAGCTCATGTTCTTTGGAAATCCTATATTCATCATCATCAAAAAGGTCATGCAAAGAGATGTACAATGATGGTAATTCAATCTCAATCATCAAGATTTCTTCAACACCGAAGACTAAAGAATATGGGGCAACACTGATAGGAGTGTAGATTCTTATGTTGTAAGCCCATAAGATAGGATAAAGATGGAGATTTCAATCATGATTAGTAGAATTGATGATTTTCTTAAGGATTTTGATCAAGGTTTATTTTATCTATTTAGCTCAGTCATTTGTTTATGGATAGTAGGGGGTTGACTAGTAGTGTTAGATATGAAAGTGTTCATAGAGGATGTGGAATTCACGATTTTTAAATGATGTATCATTTTCTAAGACAATGATGGTAGGAATTCCATAGTGATAAGGGTAAAAGCACAAAACTATGTCACACTTTCGGCCAAATAAAGTAATCTGACCAGATTACTTTCGGCCGACCATTTTTCAGCCAATAGGGTTTCGGCCAAAGCCACGGGGCAGTGACATGGCACCTACGTGTCACCACTCTTTTGGCTGAAACCTTCTCTGCCGAAAATGTGTCGACCGAAAATATCGAGATAAAATCAAAAAAACAAACCAGCCCAACCATTTTGAATGCTCAGGCAAAAGGGTTCAGGGCGAGAGCTCGTCGGTCGAGGTCAAGACCAACAACACCCATATACACCCAGGTTCTGTTTGAGGTCATTTGTTGGATTCTTTGATTCATGTTATGCGTGTTTTATTTCGTTTGGGAGATTTTTTCGATGTATTTTATGTTAAGGTTTCATTGATATGTTAAAAGAAATTTTTCTCATCAATTTTATTGGCTGAAAGATATGAAAGTTTGCATTGTTTGCGATATTGATGAAGGAAATACATAGATTTGGTTGTGATTTTTGGAACATTATTAGATTTTGATGTTTAAACAGTTTGCTCTAGTGGATTAATAATTTGGGGTTTTGTGAGAAAAGTGAGATATTACAGATCTAGTTCATGGGTATTACTGATTTATCTTGCTATGTTGGTTTCCAATCAATGACCTAATTGTCAAATTCATCCATACTATATATATTTGGGTGGAATTTGATATTATCCAACATATATATATATGTTGGCTAATATCAAATACCTCCATGCCACACAATATTTTCTTTACTGAAAACAAAAATATTAAATAAAACCACACACCAATGTCACTAGAGCCAAGCAGCTTCAAATTTTGATTTTAGTCAAAATAAATAATAGATTATTTTGAATATTAATTATTGTACCATTCAGTAACACACAACGTGACCAATAAGCCCTCCAATACTCTGAGAAGAGGAGTCATCAGAGAGAAGGCAAGTGCAAACAATGAAATTGGTTTCCAACCTATTGTTTTATCTATTTACGCTTTAGAATAGATCTGTTTGTACTTTGTAGTTTTTCACACCTACCAACATAAGAAATCAATCATTAATGTCCATGGTAATGTATTCCACACCTACCCTTTATATGTCAAGTCTTACTTGCTCCTGATTAGATAGAAATGTATTTGGAATTTTGGACAGAAGTCACCAGTACAAAGCCAAGTTTGGTAGAAGTTGTAGCGGAAAGTTATCTTGTCATGGAAATAAGACAACTGCACCACCTTCAGAAAATGTCAACATCATATAACAAAGATCATATTTGCAATGGCCATTGCCAGACATTTAAAAACCTGTAAAATAAGCAGGGCTCTTACCTTACACGCCTGAGGTTCTTTGATAGCCATGTTCGTATTTATTCATTAATAAGATTGATAGAGCTATAATTCTTGATTTTCTGAAATATTTGGGCTTCAGAACATACCAAGTTTACTCATTGGCTATGCTTTGGACTATCACCACTATTAAGTATGAGTTGATGATCAAAGAGATTCCCTATTAGTGTGAAATCCAAACCACTTATCATTTCTTGCAACAGAAAAATTCAAAAACATGCAACTAGAAAATGTCAAGAGCAAAGTGCCAATCCTTGAAAATCCTAATAACCATCAGAAATGACCCAGACATGAAAATATGGCATGATCTAATTAAGAATGAAAAGAGATTAAAGATGAAAGTGAAATAAAATGTTTATACTTTATTGTATATACACATCTTGTTAGAGAACAACATATAAACTATATTGACTATAAGACTAAATAGGATGGAAATTAATCTCAACAAATCAACATAAGTAAGACTTCTCCATCAACAGTTGCACATCAATTCTATCAATGTGAATTCATGTAATGAATTCCTATGTCTTATCAATTTCTAGCATACACAATTCAACTTACTATCAAGAATTTATTATCCCACAAAAGAAAGTGTCTATCTGGCATTTGTCCACATTCAAGGTTTCAAAATAATGAACTATAACATGTGATAGCCATATACTCATCACATATTTGCATGATTCAATCACATATTTTGCTAAAGAATTACCTATTTTCATAAACACCATGACGAATTCTACAGTAAAATAAAATTACCGCCTCCTCTTAAAATCCTAGCATAGGCAACCAATTGTTTCATATAAAAGGCTTGCATTGCCAGATTTCATTTACATGTTAAAAAACTAAAAAGGTTATGCATTATGCAGAAAAAATTACCTCAAAGTACAAATTGTATGGTACAAAAGAAAATTCACACCTCTGAGAACCATGACTTATGAGAACTATACAGACACAACCTCTGAAAGCTTAATACTCGTAAAAATTTTTTGGTCAAGACATGATGTCTCCCGCAAGCATGCTGAAACAAAAGCACAAAAGCATAAATACACCCCTAACCATCAGATACTTGACAGCTGTCCCATAAACAAAAGGGCCATGAAACCTATTCTTAAGTTGAAAGCTAACATGTAGTTGAAAATAAAGAGAAAAATGGCTCAAATATAAGTAATGTGTACATATTACTTATATGGGTAAATTCCTACTCTTAAGTGGGTGTGGAATAAATAAAAATAAAATGGTAGTTACATAATCACAACATGAAACAATGGTTAATCTTGTTTCATGATTTCATATGTAATTGACCTACAACAAGACTTACATCATTAATCTTGTTAGATTCCAATGGTTAGATCCTAGAGATTTAAGAAATTATGGATAGATTTTTAAGCTAGCTTATTCTCATAAATAGGCTAAATGTAACTTTTTAGCTCTCATCCTAATCAACATACCTACTAGGCATATGAGACACCCATGTAAAATTCCAAAATTGTAGCACTACCCTCATCTATACTTGTAGTCTGCACTTAACAAACATACTAACTAGAGTAATGTGTTTTCCTACTCTTAAGTGGGTGTGGAATAAATATTTAAATCAAATGGTGGTTACATAATCACAACATGAAACAATGGTTAATCTTGTGTAATGATTGCATATGTAATTGACCTACAACAAGACTTACATCATTAATCTTGTTAGATTCCAATGGTTAGATCCTAGAGATTTGCTAATTGACCTACAAAAAGACTTACATCATTAATCTTGTTAGATTCCAATGGTTAGATCCTAGAGATTTAAGAAATTGTGGATAGATTTAAGCTAGCTCATGTTCTCATAAATTGGCTAAATGTAACTTTTTAGCTCCCATCCTAATCAACATACCTACTAGGCATATGAGACACCCATGTAAAATTTCATAATTTGAATGATAGTTACAATAAGACTTACATCATTAATCTTGTTAGATTCCAATGGTTAAATCCTAGAGATTTAAGAAATTATGGATAGATTTAAGCTAGTTCACCCTATACTGAAAAGTTATAGAGTACACAAGAAGCATAGCATACATTTTAGTATGATAACTACAATATACACATATACTCATGTGTATATGTATGTATGTGTGGACATGTATGTGTATGCACTTGAGTGTACATACATGTACATGTGTACACAATATATATAAATGCATACGTGTATGTACATACATACATTTTGCCTAAATTTACATTTCTATAAATTCAAAATTGAAAACCACTAATTTTTAGTTCACCATATGTATGTATGTACATGTGTACATATATGTATGCACATGCATGTGTACATATATATGTGTATGTGTGTACATGTATACATTCATGTGTACATAATGCACGTACATGTATGTGTACATATATATACATGTATATGCATGTATTATATATACATATGTGTATGTGTGTATGTATGTATGTAAATTATGTATGTATGTGTATGTGTATGTGTGTATGCATATATATATATATGTGTGTGTGTGTGTGTGTGTGTGTGTGTGTATGTACATGTACATGCATATATGTGTATGTGTGTATGTATGTATGTATTAGATATGTATGTGTATGTGTGTATGCATGTATGTATGCATATATATGTGTGTGTGTGTGTGTGTGTGTGTGTATGTATGTACTTGAGTATGTACATGTACATAAATATATGTATGCACGTGCATGTAGATATATATATATATATGTACATGTGTGTACATGTATGTATATAGACATACATACATATACATACATGTATATATACATGTGTACATACACACATACACGTATATATATATATATACATATATATACATGTATATACATGTACACACATGCACTCCCACATACATGTACATACAAATATATGCACATGTACATATGTACATACACACATACACATATATATACATGTACACATGCACTCCCACATACATACATGTGTACATACATACATACATATAAATGCATATATATGTACATACACAAATGTATTGAAAGTCTTAGATTTGGAGTTGTCAAATTTCTTATGTTATCTAAGTTGTTACAAAAGGTGAACTATTGAGTTAAGTTCATTGAAGAAGAAAATAAATTATATGATGAAATAAAGGTCATTCCATGCTTACAAGGCCAAGGTTTCTAATCAAACATAGCATTCCCGAGGCCTCAATTCATCTTTCATGAAAGAAAAAGATGATATCAAAGGAGATATTGTGCCTACAAAACATGTGTACAATGTTTGTATTTTATTCCTAAGGAATTTATTTCAAAGAATTTTAGTTATTACTTTAATATGTTTTAAGTTAGATCGAAAAATTAAGGAAATTTTAACCTTTTTATTTAGTGTTTGATTTAAAAAATAATTGATTACAAAGAAAGTCTATATATATGTGACCAATTGTAATGAAGAGTATTTTTTTATTTTGATCAGAATTTTAGTATAGAGTGGTTGAAAGGATAAATATATTTTTTTCATATTTATTCTTGGTTGCATATTACATGCATCTATGATTTAATAGGTTCACATAGAGATAGATATAAAGTTTTAACTAGATCTCATTAGATGTACATTTAAATTTAAAAATGTTTTCTAGTTTTGAAACTTGAAAATTTTACATTTAATTTAAATATTTATTTATTTTAGTTTTGAAAAAAATTCAATTTAAATTTGTTTAGTTCATCATGTAATTTTTTTTTAATGATATGCAGATCTTTATCTATTTATGTATATCATGGTCGATGAGGGATCTCATCATTCCCCTCGTTCTGAGTGAGAAGCTCAAACTAGATCAAATATATTTCAGGATAGTATTGCCAGATTGAACAATGCTCTAAAATGTTTAGAGAAAAAAATTCACAACTCCCCCAATTTGGCTAATCGAGATAGATTAGTCACTATTAGACAGGAGATTATTAAGATGATCAAGACAATTTGATCATACAATCCTTATGATGAAATCAACATTGAGCAGTTTTATTTTTCTCTTGCCAGGAGTGTTACTGGCACAGTGAAACATAGAGAAGTTGCCAAATTAGTTTCAGGTGAAAATGTGTTATCCAAGTTCCCATTTTATAGAGGAAAAAATAAAATTAGAGGATATGTGGTTACAAGGTGTGAAGATCCTCTTGTTGCACCATTCATATACCCTAGATGGTTGGTAGCACATCATAGATGGCCTCACAATGACGTGCTGCCACTGTATTTTTTCAAACAGTTATATGCAGAATTTCATTTACATATAGAGGTGGACTACACATCTTATCCTGAGCATGTTGGCCAAGGTAAAGGCCGTTTTTCTGACAAACCACAGTTTAGACCTTCAAATTTTCCACCGCCTGTGGACAAGAGGGCATTAGTTGGCCCAAACCTTTTGGTTTTACCAAAACGTTGGAATTGGCAACAGCAGGGGAGGCAACAACAAGCTTCACTCAGAGTCATATTTTTTATAACATTGCCTCTATTACGACTCAGATTGATCAAATTTCATCTAATTGAGTTGGTAGATACTTATTACGTCCACAGATCAACCTTCCTCCCATTGAGGCTACATATGCATCGTATGATCCATTTATTAGTGTCGATCTACCTACTCTTGCAGATGTCAAGCATATGACCCACACGACTCTGCGTAATACGTGTAGACTCTCAATTTTGGATTTACTAGCAACATATCAGGTTATCAGTGAGGACCATGGGATTTCTCTTGACAGGGTACCAGACTTTATTAGACAACGATATCCTCATAACATACAAAGCACAGGGTGGCAAATGCAACTTAGGATATTCCACATCAGCCTACAGGATCCCATGCACATCATGTATCTATTGATCCTTTAGCTTGTCCAAGTAGTCATCAAGATGTTACAAGTCATGTTGAGGCTACTGCGACACCTGATCCTGTCCATGGGACATATAGTCAACTTCTTTTTCCCACTGATGTTGTACATGCTACAGAGCCCCCTGCGATGTCTTTACATTCTCGTGATCTTAGTGACATTGGTAGAGCCATCGAGCAGGCACGATAGGTACTTTCAATCTATAATTTAAATACATATATAAAATTGTGTTCTAAAAACTTATGTAATGAATTTTAAAAACTTCTAGTTGTTTAACTCCTGATTGAAATTGTGTACTTGAAAATTTTAAGTAGTATGGTGATTTGCCAGACTTTGGAAATTTGGAGCATGATGGCGATCCCATGCAGTATGCAGATGAGGTACATTTAAATTTAATAAATAAATTAATTACTTGATGTTTAAGTTTGAACACATTGAACTCAAGTACATTGTAATTTTAGATAATTTTACATATATGTACTTGGACACATGCAAGGGTTGGGACGAGGCTCAAGACACAGATCGGGACATGGATCCACACATCTTGGATCAGTAGAGTGATCGGTCCATGGATCGAGGGAGATCGAGGGAGAGGTCAAGGGAGAGATCGAGCCATGGATTGAGGGAGAGGTCGAGGGAGAGATCGAGGGAGAGATCGGGCCAGAGATTTGATTATTCTATTCATACCAAACATGCCTCTCTTTGAGATTTGTTTTATATTATTACATGTTGGAGACACTTTTTATGATTTATGTATTGAACATTTGCACATGTGTTGTACTTATGTTTTATGGTATACATATATATACTTGTTATGATTTACATGTCACATTCATACATTTATGTTTTATGGTTTGAATCTAGGTTTGTTATATATGTGCATTATTATGGTTTGATGTTCACTTACATTACATCTATAAATACATCATGCATTATTAGTTTATGGTTTTATTTATTTAGCAAGGAACAAGTACCTTTATTTAAATTTAAATTATGGTTTGTTCAAATGCACTTGTTGTACATATCTAAATTTACATCGTGAAATCAAAATGTTGGACTCCACTATCTAATGGTTGCTATTTGTAAATTTAAAAAGATGGACATGTACATGTAATTAATTTAAATAAATAGTTCAAATGAATTTTTCTTTAATAAATAGGTCAAGAAATAGAAAAAAATGAATGCAAATATGCTTCAGATTAATGCTATATTTTAAAGTAGAACATAAAAATGCAATTGGAAATAGATGATAGTTCTTGAATTCTTTAAAGCTCTAAATGTTCATTTTTAAAGTCAGTATAGGTTAAATACATTTAAATTGTGCATATATCATGCTATACATGAACCTAATCTAATTCCATATAATCTAATACACATGTTCATTTGAATGTGCATGCAAAGAATTCTTGAACTAGATGATGAGCTATACTTGTGTCCAGTTGAATGTAAATGAAATCAAATATATATATATATATATATATATATATATATTTGAAAGTGTTCACTTAAGAATTCCATATAATTCAAAGAAAGCATGTAAGCTATAAGTGGAGTTGAATGTAAATGAAATCAAATTTCTAGTCTTGAAAGTTTAAGAATTCCATGTGGAACATTTATATATATGCAATTGGAAATTGATATATTTAAATCTTGAAAGTTATGCACATTTAATATTAAATTAAAAATTGATGACAATTCTATATAAATTAAAAATTGATCAAGTAGATCTAGATCTTCCTAGATGACAATTCTATATAAATTAAAAATTGATCAATCCATATTTAATTGTACTGGAAAGATGGGCCATTACATACATGATCTCAAGCTATACATGGTAAACAAAGTTAAATTGGTGCCAAAATGTAGCTATCTCAAGCACCCCAAACACCATCACTATGATTCACTACAATGTTCATATATTCCAATGCACCTTGAGGTGAACAAGAAAGACTAGACCAAGAGGACCTAGATACAATCTAACATTAACAAAATGGATTTAATAACTATACTTAAAAGATAGGAGCTAATGATCTTAAGAAAATTTGGATTAAAGATGAAATCAAATTATAAGGTCAAGTGATTTTTTATTAGGAGATTGGATTTGAAATGGATGATAGTCCAAATTAAGGATAAGGTCCCTAGATGTTGAAAGCTTTGGGTGATGATGAAAGGACAATATGATGTATGGACTAGATTGATACCAAGTAACAAAATTTTGATGTTCAAGTGATGATTTTTTATTAAGGATGGAGAATGGATGTATGGTTGAGATGGATCTAGATGGATAATTTTTAAATGATTCTAGGATGATTATGGTTATATGGGTTATTACTTGATAAAGTGATCTTAACTTGATGATTAGGATGAAGGATGCTTACCTAATGAAAATAATTAAATTAGGATGTGATGATTAGGATACATGAAAATCCAAATGATCATTTAAAATTATTGAATGTCGTGCATTAGTAATGTATAAAAAATAAAGATAACTAGAGACAACATTTATGTCTAGATTCTTCACCACTCAAGCACTAAATCAACTAGATAATTATATAAATTTGTGGAGTTGAATGTTCAAATGAAATGAAAGATTCATGTGAACTTAAGAATTATGTGGAACATAAATAAATTTAAATGCAAAATTGGAACATAGACTAGGTTTTGTACAAATTGTTGCACGTATATATATATATATATATATATATATATATATATATATCAATCTAGCTCATGTATATAAGTGGAGTTGAACAAATATTTAAATTCAAAGATTTGAAAGTGAAAGTTTAACAATTCCATGTCAAACATAAAAATAAAATCAAGGAATCTAGAGAGATGATATAAAGGAATTTCTAGAGATTCTTGAGTGAACTTAAAAGAATGAACCATGTCCAACATGTAAAAATTATGCAATTGGAAATTTAGATGATTTAAAGGAATTTAGGCAAAATGTAAATGAAAACATTTTTAAAGTCACTAGGTTTTGTATCAAGCATATATATGATCTAACATACATGTCACATTCTAAAAAAAAACTCATTCTAAATCATGTCACATGTCCAATCAATACAAATATATATTATAGATTTGGAGTCATAAATGTGTACATATATCCAAAAAACAACTTAAAGCTCCTGGTACATAAAATCTGGATCCTCTCTATCTTTAATTATCTCTAATATCTTTTCATGATTTTCAATAAGCAACCTCCACTTTTGTTTGGCACGTCCTCTTTTAGGTAAAGTTTCTAAATTTATTTTTGTTGCCAAAACTAAGTGACTGTAATGTAGAACCTTTTTTCCTGGCCTATAATCAACAAATATAATACCATTTTTATCTATCTTTATTTGATGATAATATGTGCCTTCAATAACGACTGATCCAATGGGATACTCTTGTCTATCACCATCTGTCATTGATTCGACCAATTTTCTTTTTGGTTGCGTACATCTTAGTAGATAGTAATCTACACCTTCCTCATTTTCAGGATCTGCAACTACAACGAAAATACCTCCTGTACACACACCATGTATATATACATATTTAAGTAAATTATACATTTAAAAGTTACAAAAATTTATATTTTATATTTGAAACTTACTTAAACATAGAATATATATATATATATATATATATATATTATATATATATATATATATTTAAATCCTGATTTTAACTAAATTAATCAATTTCCATACTTGTAACAACTAAATCAAATGCACGTTCGTAATCAGTTGAATATAGTGGATCATAGACATCGACATTGTCATCTTCAACAAAAGGAGGCATTGATATTAATTGTTTAATTTCCCATTGTGAAACATACCCATCTCTAATATTTTCACATTGATCAATTTTTGCATTGTCCTCAATGCAATCAATACAAAAACATGATTTTTCTCTCACATTAATTGCATAAGGCCTACTACTCCCCATTGTCATGATTTGATGCAGATTTCTAATACCATGAATTGCTTGACAATTATAAGGATTTGATTGATCAATATTTGTTTAAATTCAAGCTTGAAAATTCAATTTGAAATCATGTACATATACTTGAACTTTGAAATTCAAATTTTTAACAAATTTTGACTAGACATGTACCTGTAACTTCCAAAAAATACCATGTGTTGTATGTTGAGTCGTGAGCAGAAAAGTGACTTTTTTACCATTCAACAATTTTGTTTGCATTATGTATGGCATTACCTACAAGTTACACACAAGTTGGCACAATTTGTCACCTATTACTTTCAAGGAACTTAAAAGAATTTAATTTAGTTAAATTAAATATATATATCTAATCTTTTAAAAAATATCAAGCTAAATTGGACATATATATATATATGGTGAAAACTTTACATACCAACAAGTTCATGTTGACTAAGTGCACGCTTCACACATGCTCCTACTCCATCGTGCTATGCTTTTCCATGTCCACTCATAAAAATTCCACAAAAATTTGGTGTTGCGTCTAGCATGTTGACTGCTTAACCAAACAAAGGCTTTTGCAAACTTAAATTGTCCTGTGAAGTTACAAATAATTAAACAATTAAAAACCAAATTAGCTTCAAACAAGTAATTATATATATATATTTAAGCAATCAAACAATTTAAGTCTCAAAGTTAAAAGTAAATATAAATTAAATAAAAATAATTCAAAAAATAATGTACTTACCAGCACATCCATTAGACCATATCTAGTGTTGTTCTTGATTTATGCCACATCGTCTTAGGTCTTCAAAAAAAAAATTGAAACAATGAGCTACATAGCTTCTATCATGATTCGTATCATCACTGATATAAAAGTGAACCTCTTTGATGATAATTCTATCATCTTTTCTATTGTGTATTCCATCGATTGCTAACTCTGCATGCCTGTAGCAAACTTGCACGAAGATTGCAACTTGCTGTGAATGATAATATTGACTTTGGATCTCAGTTTGAGGACTAAATGTATTGTTCTCAGAGAAATCTACAATAGAGAGAATACAACCTGGTAGAAAACAATTCTTTGAATAACGAGATCGCTTAGCTTTCCATCTTGCACCATGACAATGTTGGATATGTGGATATATGATATTGCGAAATTTACTCATGAATTCATTGTAAGGCAATCCACTCTCTTTGAGAAAAAAAATTTTGGCCTCAACTCCTGACTTCGTTAAGTATGTCTCATATTCAAATCTCTTCCAAGTAACTTGCATTTCATTATTGTCAACATGTAAAAGATTCTTCAAATCTCCACAATCATTACATACATTTTTTATACACTGAACATTGAATTCATCCAAATTTTCTGATTTTTCACATAGAAGAGACTTCACAAATTGTGTTGTGCTGCCAGGGATGGCTAAATTTCGATCAATTGTTGCTATAAATTTTCTATATGATTGTAGGTTTAGATCAAATTCAACATGATTTCGACAACAAGAAGTTTCACGTACTTTATTTATACATACAAATGATGGTCGTAGTGTTTCAAACATCCTTCGACAAATCTTCACATTTTAAAATTCTTGTTTAAATGCTTCAAAAAGTTCACTTTGTGTTGTATCTATAAAATGTTTTGGATGAGAAATTTTTGTACCATCATCACCTATTATTTGTATAGTATCCCTTCTATTGGAAGAAACACGAGAGTGGGTGGTCCAATATTCAACTACTTGTTTCTTTACATCTTCTAAAATTCTATCTTTTCGAGGAACCCTACAAATATTTACCCAATTTTTCTCAATTTTTCCATCTATTTCATCTCTCTTTTCAATATATCTTTGAACAATTCTCCTAGAAACATTTAGTAATTCATAAATTGCTTGAACTTGTCTTCATGTGATAATTTCTTACTAGAAATTGCAGTCATCAACGCTCTACGTGCAACACTTAAATCACTAGATTGACTCTTCTTTTCAATACATTCTAATGCTTCTTGCAAGTTTTCAACAACTTTTTTTAAAAATTTGATGACCTTTTCCTATTATCAACCCCTAACAACTCCAAAATAGGGTTCATTTCTTTTCATCTAAATAACTTTACAATTAACTGTGCTCTTCCAATTAGAGATTTCTCTTCAAAAAATTCATCCCATATTTTTTTATAGTGTAATTTTAATGTGCTTTCAGATAACATATCTTCAGATGAAATATTACTGAAAAGAGAATCTTCATCTATATCCATCAAATTTTTCATACCATAGTCCAAAAAATTTATATTAGTACTAGGTTCAGTTTGTTCTTGTACCTGTACGTCACCTTGATCATCAATATTTTCCATGGGTTGTTGTTCAGTAGATGTTCCTTCATCTGCTTTTCTCTTTCTTTGTCTTACTCGTGTTCGATCATACTTCCTCGATCTAGACCTTGGATTTTCCATCACAAATTACACTCAAATTTGAATTCGTGCCTACATACAAATTTGTACACACATGAGCTTTCCATGAAACATGTACATGTAATATAGCATAAATATTTTAAAAAGCTTGTAACTAGATGCAAAACATAAACATAAAATATTTAAACAAAAGTCTTGAATAAACATAAACATGCAAAACATAAAATATTTTTAATTGAATAATACATACATGTGTATAAAATTCTATATAATTCTCAAATAAAATTATATATAATTCTCTTGAAATAATTCTTTATAAATATATAATTTTACATAAGAGACACTTAAAATTATATATAATTCTCAAATAAATAAATAAAAAATAAACTTCTTGATAATGATATCTTTGATGTTTTTTATATAAATTTACTAATTTCATAAGTATGCTAATTTTATGTATATATATTGGAAATAAAAGTAAAGGCAAAGGTAAATTTAATAAAACATAGGTATTTAAGGAGGACATGTAAGAACAAGAATGGAAGAACATAGAATTGGTGATCAATAATAATGAAATCTAAGAATTTAAATAGTGAAAACAACAAATGCATTCATATTCAAACAATTTTTAAATAAATAAAATAATTGTTCAATAAATAATGTAAATAAAATAAAATAATCTTCTTTCTATATAATTTTTTATAAATATATTTCTACAAATATTTCTTTGATGTTAATATTTTAATAAAAAAAATAGTGAAAACAAACTTCAAATGCATTTTTCATAAAAGCATAATCAATTAAATAAGTTGAAGATCAATACATACCTTAAAAATATCTCTCCTCTTGTCCAAATGCCTTTTTTTTGCCAAAATAAGTCTTGTAAAATTTTGAAATTATAAACCTTCTAAAATGTCGAAATAAACCTTCTTTAATCGAAAATAGCCGAATATTTCAAAATATTTGTTATTTTTGAATTTTTTTAATTTGAGAAATTAGAAAGAAAATATATATTTTTTATTTCAGTTATTTTCAGCCGAGTTGTTATCGGCCGATAGGTTTTCGGCCGATTTACTTTCGGCCTATCCAGTACCAGTCGAAAGGGTTTCAACCGAAACCTTCTCGACCGAAACACTATCTACCGAAAATGCCTAGTTGGCATCCTACATGGCAGCCAACTCATCATTTCTCAGAATTTTCTGAAACATTCATCTTTGACAGAGTATTTCTCTAGTCAGATTGATCTTTTTGCAAAAAATAAAAATACCCTTTTGTAGAGCTCAAAGTGTAGAATCCAAGTATATAATTTTTATAATATTTTGATTAGTTTTAATATGTTTTATTTTTAAAATAATGCAAGTAGGTTTTAAAAATAAAAAAAGAGGCTGATTAGATAGTAAAACTTATTAAAATGTTTTAAACCGTATATGGGGCACAAGAGGAGAGTCTACTTCAAAAGGGTATGTTTTTTTTTTAAATGATTACAAAAATTGAAATTAGTTTATGGTCCGTGAAAACTGTCAAATTCTAACATGTTTGACTTTAAAACGTTATTACGAGAAAAATATACATGAAAATGTGATTTTTTTTTCCATGCACAATATATTGAAATTACCTATTTGGAAAAAAAAATAGGGAGAAATGAAGTTTTTTTCAATTTGTTTCTTGACGTCCCGTGAAGTCACTCTTTTATGAAATTTTCAGCATTCCAAAATTTGTCTTTAAATTGATAAAAACATAATGAAAACATTTTTTAAAAAAATTTAAAAAATTACAAGAATAAACTACACTAAAAGTTCTACATTTCATTAATTTACACCATTTTGAAATTCAAAACATAAAGACCACTTTTATGTGGTCGAAGTTCAGAATTTTTTTTGCTGTTAGCCGATTCCTTTATAAAGTGTGACACAAGTTTGTGCTTTTACCCACAAATAATATGGTGGAGGATAAATTTGAAAATATTTTTACCAATGGTGTAGGTAAGAGGGGTGGATTTGGCCCACTTAGTGTAATACTCAAAGGTGGTGACAATAATTTTGTGACCATAAAAGAGAGGGATGAATCTTACTAATGAGATTGAGGTCTCACTAAGAAAAAGCCAAGGATTAGTAATAGGTCGTAGATCTTGTCCTAGTGCATGAATTTAGTCTCCTATTTTTTGACAAACAAGACACCATTTAAAATATTAGCAAGCATTATGTTCCATTGTAGGCCAATAATAACATGTATGTAGAAGCTTCTTAGCTAAGATCATGCCACTAGTGTGAGCACTGCAAATACTATTTTTAATGTATTTAAGTGAAATATTAGCTTATATTATATGTAGAAACCTAAGTAAGGAACCATCAAATCCTCTTCAATATAAATTATCACCAAGGATAGTGAAATAGGATGTGCATTGGAGAAAGGTTTTATGTTGGGTGTGTGAAAGGTTAAGTGGCAAAGTTTGATCATAGAGGTATGCATAAATATCATGATACCAAGGTGAATCAAGACCAACAAGTTTGCATACAAATTCAAAATATAGGACATCATACATGGATATTAAGAGTTTCTCAACCAAGAAATCACAATGTTGACTAGTTTAAGGCATATCTAAGAGAGATCCAATTGTATCCACAATATTTACAGCTCAATTATGAAGACAAGATACTTATTCAAACTAAATGTGTAATATATTGCTTGAAATTGTCTACCTTTCATTTGCAAGGGATTAATTTATCATATTTTGTCTAATATTCAGCATTACCATTTTTTATTATCAACCAAGAATCTCCATAAAAAAAGAGATGTTGAATTTTTTATTGAATTATTATTCTAAGATTGATAAGCAAAGCTTCATATTTAGTGATGTTATTTGTGCATATGAAGCCTAATATAAATACTTTCAATATGAAGTCTCCTTGAGGTGTGATAAACAAAATTATAGTGCCAGACATGTAACTAGTACAAGAACCATTAAAATATAGTTTTTGTATAGAACGTTATTTGACAATAAAGATAGACTCATCAAGAAATTTTGTTACTAGTGGATGGTTATTTGTGAGAGGTACTTTAGCCAATTGGTCTACAAGTACCTATCCCTTAATCTCTTTTTGATCTACATATCATTATAAAATTCACTCAACAATATTACTCAATTATCCATACAACCTATGAGGGAAATTATGGATAACAGGTATTTTAGTGGATCAATTTTAGAAATGAGATTTTTTTTATTACTAAGCATGTAATGTCATAATTTTTTATTTACAAAAAATAATAAGTAAACATGCACATTCCATGGCTGAATAGTGAATCTCATATCCCACAAGTGTTCAACTAATGTAATAGATTGCATCCTCACAAACCTATTCATCATGTTGTTTAAAAGTGATCCCAAAGCAACTAGTGTAGCTAGTATGTGAAAAAATAGAGGCTTATTTGATATAGGAGGCATAAAATTGTTGTTGATGTTAGATATTCTTTGAACTTATCAAAATATTTTTGGCAAGAGTCATCCCATTGAAAATTATTATTCTTTTTGAGAAGATGGAAAAATGGGAAATATTTATTGGCAAGTTGAACTATAAACCTTCAAATGGCTTGTAACTTTCCTTGTAGATTACAAACTTGTTTTAAATTTTCAAGAGGTAGAATATTCATGATAGCTACAACCTTAGAAATATCAAGCTCTATACCACATTGAGATATGGTAAAGCCCAATAGTTTTCCTATTGTTATGCCAAAGACATGTTTCTTGGGACTAAGGTGTACATTGTATTTTCTCAAGTGATCAATTATACATTCAAGGACATGAGGATGTTCTCTTATTTTTTATTTTCCCAAAATTTCATTGATAGAATATTTTATAATATGATGGAGCATGTCATGCAATATAACTATCATTACCCTCTAGTAGTAGCCAACAATTTTCAACCCAAAAGGTATCAACTAATAAAAGAAATTACCCCAAGGAGTTATAAAATTAGTTTTTTGTTGGTACTCAATAGTGATTTTGATATGATTGTATCCCAAAAAATCATCCATAAGTGATAGAATTATATGACCAACTATGATATCAACAATAATGTTAATGTTGGGGAGAGGAAAATCATTTGTTGAACAAGCCTTATTAAGATCCCTAAAGTCAATACAAATACAAGTTGATTTTAGTTTTTTATTCACTCAAACCACATTAGATATCCATTTAGAATAATCAATCAAGTGTATGAATCCAACATCTAATAGTTTATGTTTTTCTTCTTTGACGAGGAAAAAAATTTGAGGATGCATCTTACATAGTTTTTTTCTTTATTAGTTAAGCATTAGGAGGAACCACAATGTGGTGAACCACAAGAGAGATGTCCAATATAGGTATGTTGACATATGACCAAGTAAAACTATCAAGTCTATTTCACAAGATCGATGAAGTCCTCTATTATTATATAGTATCTAAGGATGAAACTATGTATATAATTTTTTAATTATCCTTTATTCCTAGACTATTCAACCAAGACTATGGAGAATTATTGCTATTGTGGATGTGCCAAGGGAAGGTTATTTCCTTGTCTAATGATCCTTCAAAGAGTTTTTTCTAACTAGACACATCTTTTATTTTTACTTTTTATGTGTCAAACAATACCTCAAAGAGGTTTTCACTAGGGGACTTGGATTTAAATTTTTTTTATGATTTCCTTTTTGGATACCATCATGGAGTCCCAAGAATTTGACAAATGCCTCATCATTTTGAAACATGTCTAAATACATGAGGTATTCTTGGTCCTAATCAATTAGTTCATGATATTATAGTGGTTGGTCCATGGTAGATATATAAGTTTTATGGATGAGGTTATTAATATCTGAATCTTCAAAAAATGAAATAATGGTCTATCCCTTGATGTTTTAAATATCATTAGAGGTTTCCTCTGCACTCTTTAAAGCTACACTAAGTGCAATAGTTTCCTCACTAGGAGACATGTATCCTAACCCTTTATATTGAGCATAGTTTTGTACTTGAATTGGCTTTAGAATAATTTTCTCATATAGGCCTAAGAATTTACCCTTGTAATTTTCACATATATACCAATATTTTTGAAATATATGTTCTAAATATCTATGCACAAACTCTCTTTAATCTTTGTATAGTGATGCATCAATGGGATCATTTATTTGTGTGTCATATAAAAATCTAATTTTTGACATGAATATAGTAGATCCACTTTGAATATTATTGGTGTATTTGAGATCAATTTTGAGGATGACCATAATATCATGTAGAGAGAGGCAATTTGCTAACATGGAAGGTGTTATGCAAATTATATTCTCCATAACTTGTGTTAATGGTCTTGACCTTAAGTTTGACAAGGGATTTGAAAGATGTGGATGCAAGGGTATCAAGATCAATATAGGAGTATGCTTTGCTCTTGGCGTGAATGTGAATATTAGTTCTAGGATAATGGTTAAATTTATAATAAGTGGTCTCTATTATTGTACAATACTCAAAGGGTTGTGGATCGACATGAATGGTAACCTCAATACAATTATGTGGGAATTTCAAACTTTGATGATAATTAGATTGAACAATTTTCATAGCATGGATCCATGGATGACTAAGAAGGATGTTACAAGAACCTTATCAAGATTGATAAAATGACAAGTAGTTTTCTACAAAATATCCCCCACTCGAGTAAGAAGATAGATAGTCCATTCTAATTTCCCTTTTGTGTTATCATAAGCTTTGATAGCAATGAGATATGGCTCTAGGTTATCCACAGAGTATACCAAATATTTGATAAGTATTAAAGTGCACAAATTTAAGCTATACTTATTATCCAAGATGACTCTTTTGGTTTTGTGTCTAGTAGTAAATGCTTTAATATAAAGGAATTTGGTGTGATATGGTTTGATAAGAGGAATGTCATTCTAACTAAAGGATAGTTGATGAGTGGATAAAATATGGACTACAAGAGCTTGAAACTATACAAGGTCATTGGTTTTGGGTACTTTAGATTCTTGTAAAGCATGATTCAATATATCTCTATGAATAGGGTATGCTTTAAGTAACTCCAAGATGGATATATATGTAGGAGTTTTTCCGAATGGTCTAAAAGGTTATATTGTATAGCTTGTGTCAAGGATGATGGTGAAGGGAATTTTGAGATAGTAAATTTATCATATATTTTATTGACAATATAGTTAGAGGTTCTAATCTTAATGGTAGCAACTTATGTGTCTAATTATTTAATATGTCCTACAATAAAATCATGGAAATTGGAGGATGAATGTTTATTAAAATTTATGTGATTAATATGATTATTATGGGAATGACCTTGGTCGTGTTTCAGAAAAGGGTTTTGATATATACCCAATTTTTCATTCAATGAAGTGGATGAGTTCCCTTTAATTTTAATATCTCCATGATCTATAAGATCTCAGATATATTTTGTAAGCTTCATACACTTCCTTGTGGAGTGGCCTTAAACACAATACTACTCACAATATTCATTTTATTTATACCATGTAGGCTTGGGTTTATTTTCATCAAAAGGTCTTGTGACAAGAAATGCTACCATGTCTTCATATAGTAGAGCTTGCAAATTTCATAGGTTCCTCTAAGTATGCATACTTATGTCTTGGATCAGTATCTTATTTCAATTGAATTTATGGAATAGTGATGTTGTTAGTTTGTTGAATGGTTTGGACAACTTTATATTCTTGTGAGAATCAGGTTGTTTGAATATGTTTTAAATCAGTGATTCCATCACTTACAACATTTTTATTCTTAACCACTCCATTTTCATTAACAAACCATTATAAATCACACAATGTCTATGAATGGAGTAGCTGGAGCAACGAGGAATGAAGTGAGTGCCAAAAATAATGGAGCAGCAAGGAGCAAAGCGAGTGCAGCAAGGAAGTCTGGTCTGAAGAGGCGACGAAACATTGATGTGGCGTGTGCTAAAGACAAAGAAGAGGATGGAGATGTTGATGGAGCCATGGAGGTTGAAAAGTTCAATGTTGGCAATGGAGCAGAGGTCTTTGTGGGAGGAGATGTGCTCTCCCAAACCTTGGTTGGCTCCTCTAGTGGGTTTGTTGGCAACAGAGGAGACTTTGTTTTTGGTGATGAGGGTTTTGCTACAAGCTTTGATGGCTCTGATGTGGAAGCTAAAGAGGTGGGTTTCCAAGCTCATGAAGGCTAGGAGTTGGAAAATGTTGTTGTTTCAGATGAGGATCTGTGCACCCTTGAAGAATTATTTTTCCCCTTTTTCTTGTGATGAATCTGGCTTAGATATTGGGTCTAAGTATGATCTTCCCGATGAGGAAGATGAGATCCTAATTGATATTCTCTTAGAAGCTCGTAGGAAATCATGGGGGTGTGAGGAAGTAGGGAAGAATGTGGAGGAGTCTCATTCTCCTTTTTCTGGGATATCTAAGGGTTTCCTTACTCAAAATGCACCTATTCTTCATGATTGTTTTCTACAGAGCACTTATGGAGTGGAGGATCCCACTCTTATTGCTCCTATTTCCCCTTATCTGATTAGGGAGGTTTCTTTTAGCTTGCAAAAGAACGAAGGCTTGGTCTATGTTGGTATTGGAGCTCAAGGGTGGGTGGTTGCTTCTCTTGCTAGTGAGGTTGTTTCTCCTGGGGCTTCAAACCCTTCTCCTATGATGGTTGTTCCTGCTCCCAAACCTATGATGGGTCTTAAAAAGGGATTTCTTCTCCCTGTAGTTGAAGAGGGGGATGTTATTTCTCCTCCTCTTTTTGAAGCTCATGCTAGTTCCCCCTTGATCCCTTTGGTTTTTGAGCCTCCCACTGATGGGTTGGCTAGTGCAGCTGAGAATTTGTTTAGGACTGCTTTTGCTTCTTCAATTGTTACTTCCCTCAATTTGGAGGAGTTTTACACTAAGGAGGTATGTGACTTGTCTAATCAGTAGTTATGGATTGATAGTAAAGTTATAGATGAATCTTTGGACTGGCTTAAGACCTCGTTGGTTGGGAGATTGTGTGGTAATCCTCCTAATATCCATGTTGTTAGAAGATGGTCTCTTCAGGTTTGGAAGATTAGAGTTGAGGTTACTGCATTGTGTAATAGTTTCTTCTTTTTTTCTTGTCCCTGCATTGAAGATTATTCTAGGGTCCTTCGTGAGGGCCCCTGGTTTCTTGGCTTGAATGGCCTTTGTCTCCAAATGTGGTTCCCTAGTTTCAACCCAATGATAGACACTTTTAATTTTCCTATTTGGGTTTGTTTGTCAGGGTTGCCTTTGTTGTTTTTGAATGAAAAAATTTTCATGTGTATTGCTTACTCCTTTGGTCAATATTGTACCACAAATAAGGTCACCAAATCAATGAAGCACCTATTGGTTGCTAGATTTTGTGTGTTAATGGAGAATAATTGTATTCTTCCCACTAAGATTACTTTATCTTCTAAATTTGGTAAGTGGGTGCAGCAAATTGATTATGAAGACTCTTCGATTATTTTTCTTTCTTGTGGTAAAGTGGGTTATGCCGCCTTTACTTGCTTGAAGAAGAAGAAATAACACACTATTTGGAAGAAAAAGGAAAAGGTGACAAATTTTGTGGAAGACTCCACTATATGTCAAGAGATTTAGAATGATGTTGTTGTTATCCCTCTAAGTTGGACCCCTTTGTTGATTCTTTGGGCTTGGCTAATTCTAATGGTGGTCTTGTTTCCGCCCCTTATAACAAAAAGCTAAAAAATTTGGTGGAGAGGAATCCTTGTATTACGATTCAACAAAAATATTTGGAACAATTCTTTAAACCACCTTGACTTAGTTTTGTGGGATGGTATCCCTTGTTGTGTTTCACTCTATTTTTTGGTTATATTTTTGGTTGTCCTTTTGGGCTATCTCATATGATGGTTGTTCCTTGTCCTGCTAGCCTTTTTGTTAAATCTTTCATGATGTAAAAGAGATTAGGGCCATTTCAAAATACCTGCTTAACTAATCAAAAACATTTTTGTTCTTATCCAAAAATTTAGGCTTCTCATATATTGATTATTATCTTCCGTGTATATTTTGACTCGACCTTTAGAGATAAGAACTTTGTAAATAGTGACCCCTTTTTCAATAATCTCATCAAATGTGGAAACATAGTCAAATTAGAGATGAAATATAATTTATGGATTAATATTTTAAAAAAATATAGTGGCGAGTTTCTTTATTAGTATGGGCCAAGGGAATTGACTTGTGAGACCCCTTTATCATTGTAAATAGGAAGAATAAGTTTTACCATTTCGTCACTTAGCATTACATAATTCTAGAGTTTTAAATTCATGCTTGATATTATAAGAAAAATGTGCAACAAAATTATTAGATAATTCAACAAAGTAGTGATAGATCTTGGAGGTAGGTGCATGGAACACTCCAATTCTTGACCCCATAAAATTTGAGGGAAAGTTATTAACAAGTAAATGTGACTATAAGAGACCTCTTGAAAAGCCATGAAGAACTATTTTACAAGATCACGAGGGTGTCCCTTTCTTTTATATTTTTTTATCAAATTTAGGAACTTCAAAGCTAGGAGGAAATGGTATTATTGTGATACTTAAATCAAAATTGCATTATTTTTGTTGATTCATAGTTCCACTTTATAACCCCTAAGAGTGTTTTTCATCTCTTACCACTCTTGATTAAAGGAAGTTATTGGGGTAGGTGGATTAGGAGCTATATAGTTGATAGATCCAAAATGTGGGGGTTGTTGGAGAATGGATTAAATAGTATTTGTATATAAACCAACTAATTTATGACTTGATTGATATGATGTTAATGGTGGATTTGTGCCATGGTTGAGTTTCTAATTGGATTGATATGATGTGAGCGGTAGCGCACTAGTTTGATTGCATTAATAGTTTGAGTAATATAATGTGAATGGAGGAATATTGGTTTGATGAGAATTGGTTTAATAATATGATGTGGGTTTATATGAATTTGAATGATAAGACATGCATGATGCAACTATAATGTGGGTTAGAAAATTTTGAGAAATGTTTAGAAGTGGAAGTGAGTATATGACATTTGAACTAGGTGGAAGTTAGGATTGAGGTGGATTTGATAAGGTAGGAACATATTGATGAGATATTTGGGATGAAATGGTAATTATGGGGGATGTGACAAATTGATTTGGATATGAAACATGGATTGAAGATGTATTCTTTTGATTAGATGTATTTGTATTTTTTTGATTCTTAAGGATGGAATGAAGGATTTGGTTTTATGGATCTAGATTAGGAGATAAAACATGACCATGATAAGGATTTTGTGGTGGTATAATACCCTCTACTTTTTTTGAATGTGAGAACCAAAAATGTCATGTGTTTCTTTCGATGTATATCACCAAGGATCTTCAACTACAAGGGGAGGTGATTCATGAAGAAGAATTTGGTCAAATTTTGTTTTATCAAAGTTGCAAGGGAGTTTGGTAACTTATTCAATGAGATATTTTTTTAAAATATTATTATAATTGTCAACAAGATAATCCGCCAACTCATGATTTTATTTGGAGTATTCAAAGATTCAATATGAAAGAGAAAATCAGGAGATACAAAGAACACAATGCTCCATATGCTTCATAACATCTATTAAACCACTTAGGCTTTTCTTCATCTTTAGTAGGTTCTTTTTCTATTCCTATTGTTATTCTATGCAAACCAAGACTTCTTAATTTAAGTTGCATTTTAGACTTCCACTCAAAATAGTTGTATGTAGTTAGAATTGGAACTGTTGTTTGAGACACGATGAAGAGATGCAAAAGAGAAGTGCAAAAAGAAAGTGAACACAAGAATTCCAAAACATCCCCACCCATTTCACTACTATCAAAAATCACCCCCAAATATTATAAGGTTGACACTTTATAGTTTAGTGTGTAGCTTACAAAGTTTTTTCTAAGATACAATGCTTAATAGGCTCAAAATAACAAAAATTATAAATTTCGATACAAAATGAACATGAGACAAAATCTAGAAAAAATAGCCTTATAGCTATGTAGTGCTCTTCAATTCCTTTCTAATGCCTATTCATTTCCAAAAAAGACCTCTTGGATGAAAGATGATTTTTTGAAGAAATTTGCAATAAACAGCTTCAACCTGTATTCTCTGACTGAAAATGGAAAAATTTCTTCGAAATACCTCTATGGATGGAAAGTGCTCTTCTCTAGATTTACGAGTATATCTCATTTGCAAAAAATGACACTGTGGCAAAAAGTTTTGATTTTTTTGAATGGTTGAATTTAGCCTATAGTGATGGCCCTCCTAGCAAAATTAAATTTTTCCAAAAACCAAATTCATCTAAAATGGACAAATTTAGATGAAAATAGAGGTTTGTGGGTCATTTGAACATAATGGCAAGATTTTTTTGGGCTGAAAATGCTCCAATAAAAAAAAAAATCACTAGAGCTAAGCTTCAAACATCAGTTTGCAACTATATCAAATGATCTCTAAATTGAATGAAATAAAAGCCAATATTGACTTTCTCAAGCCTCCTGGACATGTTGGAATAGTGAAAACTACTACCAATATAAATAGAAATACTACAATCACCCAGATCTCACAAACCACATATGCAATATGAAGAGGTTATTAAATCTTTGCAAACCATTTTTTATTCTCAAGATTGTCCAAAACACAAGAGAATAGCATATGAGAATTTACAAGATTTTTACATGAAAATCTCAATATCTCAATTAGGGATCTAAGAACTTAGATTTCTCAAAAAAAAATCTCTAATACCATGTTAGAAATCTAAAATAGATTGAATAACCTAAGGAACTTTTTAAGAGAATATCAAAGCTTTTTTTTTATTGTTAAATAGCTGCTAGGGGCAACACCTATAAATTGATATAAAAAAACCAGTTACATTATCTGTTGTACATATTATTTTCATGGCTTCCATGTCAGCCTTTGCTATTACCCATTAGAGCTACCTTGCTCAATCCTATTACATTGTATTCCAAAAGGTGGGTGAGAAACTACTACAAAAACCTACATTGCTATTGCTATATCTGTTGTGGCTACCATATACTAACAGACGAACATTGTTGACTATTAACTATTATATCAAAAAGACATTAGTCATTATAGAAAATTAAAATATCACTAGCTTATTTCAACCTTTCCTCCTCCTCATCCAGCTCTACCCGCATCTTCTTGGTTGCAATGGTGTTTGCAATCACAGGGCATTTATGCCCGCATGTGTTGTGTGCAGGGTGGCTTTCCTTGTCCTCAATGTCCCTGGGGTCATCCTCGCGCCATTCATCACCACCACCTAGCTCCCATTCTTCTTTGTCGTATGCTACCATTTTCCCTTCCAGGCCTTCCTCTCGCATGTATGCTTTGACCCAATCCTTTATCAATTTCCCCATGCCTGTTGCATTGATGAGGAAGGCGATTGACCTATTCTTCTTTCTCCAGCTCTTCTCTAGCACCTATGGTTGGAGGGTGTGTACCACCACAAACTTGGGTACCTCTAGGCCATTCCCGTATGACATGTAATAGTGGTGTGGGTAGGGAATGAGAAAATTTGCATCCACATTGTCCAAAGCCTCATCTATTTCCCCCAGCCAAGCATGCTCGAAAACCATATGGCATAATTTTTTGCTTCTTGACTTCGGACGCTACATGTAAAACATCATAGCTAGAAACATGGCTAGAATATCTAAATTCGCCCTCCACCTTTGGCAAAATGTGAGAAACTCCTCACCCAGAACCTTCTTTACAACCCACAAAATTAGCGGGTGTGAGGAGTTTAGTAGCCCTTTCAACCTTTTTTCTGAGACTTGACTGAAGAAAGAATGTTGTTGCTTCATTGTGTTGAGGAAGATAGGGGTCTCCATTTTTTTTACCTCACCTACTCATAGAGAGAATACCTAGTGAACTTTCTAGACTTGGTTTGATTTTTGAAGGGTGCTTGACTATATAGACTTCAATCTCTTCCTTTCATATGCAGCCACCTTGTTGTAAAATAGTGTCCCATCTGCTAATGGCATGTGTTGGTGCCACCATTTACTTATGGGCCTGATTATTATAATTTATGTTGCGTGTGTATGTGTGATTTCCCTATGACAACTAATCTCTTGTTGTACTCTCATATGGCCTTCCTTGCTGAGATCTGCTGCCTCCCGATCTAACAATTATGAATCTTGGGACTTGCCAAGATTTCCCTGATTATTATCCTTCTCATTTTTTCCTTTATTAATTCATCATTGGTGTGGGACCTACAAGTTTGGCTTCCCTTTCTTGCATCTAAATGCCACCTCAATTGGTGTGATCTTTCTTAGTCGGCATATCTCTTTGCCACCTTCACCTATCGTTTGAGACGAAGCATGACATGTTTTGTTGGAATAATTTCCACTTTTGTTGGCAACCCAATAGTATTCTTCTAGTTGACCCTCTTGATGTCCTTGAACTTTTTTCTTTATGAATTCTTTGTTGTTGCTTCCTTCGCCAGATTGTCCGCCCTATTGTTGTCTTCTTTGTATATGTGGCTTAACTTGTATTCCTCAAATCTTCCCATGATTTTTGATATTGGCTACAACCAATGGTTCAATTTCCAATTGAGAGCACTATTCTGACTTATCACATTGATGGTGATTAATGAGTCACCTTCAAGTTGGATCTTTTTTGCACCTATGGCTATTCCCATTTGGAGCCCCATCAGAGCTGCTTGAAACACGGCCTCATTATTCGTACATTTTCCTATTGGTTTTGATCTCTTTGTTATTACCTCCCCAAGCTTGTTGCTAGCCACACACACTGCCCCTCCTGGGCCCCAGTTGCCTCGACCTACCCTATTGAAATTGATCTTGATCCAGCCTTTCTCTGCAGCTTCCCATTTTAATTCTATCCTCTTCTGTTGTGATGTGTTTTGGCCCATGCCTACTATTTTGGGTATGATTAACCCCTTGAAAGATTTTTTCATTTCGTCATCCCAATTTGTATAGTTTCTTTGTTTTCCTATACTTGTTTTTACTGCATTGTTAACTATTTCATTAATCATTCCTTCTATTTTCTCACACAGTCTCTTTGGGGCCATTTCCTTGCTTTGAAAAATCCTTCGGTTACACTCCTTTTAGATCTCCCATACGATTATTGATGGGCCTATGGGCTAGATGTTGTCAAATATTGCCTTTCTTCTTGGTTGAGGCCACATGTTGAACCATGTCAGTAGGCAGTTTGGTTGTGGGCATTGGAGGTTAATTTTCCCATGAAGTGCTTCCAACATTGTTCTAAGTATGGGCAGTTTAGTAGCAGATGGTTTGTGTTTTCATTGTTGCTTTTGCACAAGATGCATCTTCCTGGACCATGTATTCCATAGGTGGCTAATTTATCCTCTGTTAGGATTATTTTTTGAATGGCCAATCATGCAAACACTCTTGCTTTCGATAGGAAATTTTTACCCCAAAGAAGTTTGCTTGGCTAGTTTGCTCTTATCTCTTCCTACTCCTTGATTCTATAGCCAAATTTGACTATGTATGTGCATGTAGATGAGCCAAACCATCTAATGGAGTCTTCCTGATTAGATGGTGAGAAAATTCTTTCCTTGAGTATTGCAGCAAGGGCTTCCTTTGGTTTTGTGGTTCTTCTAAATTTTGGAAGGAGTGCCACTCCCATTCTTGCACACCTTCCCTCCATATCACCCTCCCATAGTTGCATATTTTCTCACCCCATACTCTTGTAGTCTCTTCCCTAATTTTCTCCATATTGGGCAATGAGGATAGTGCTTTCTTTCTGTTCGAGGAATCCTTCCAAAAAGATGTTGATTTTCCATTTCTTACTTCCCATGTTACATGCTTGGTGATTATATATTTGCACTCCATCAAGTGATTCCATATGGTTGAGCCTCATGGAGGGTTTTCAGTTGTAAGGATTCGAGTTGGTGAGTCTAAATCTAGGTACTGTCTTCTTGGAATTTTGACCCATCTTTTCTCTCCTCTTGCATACATATCCCAAACCATTTTTGCTCCCACTGACATGTTCACCAACCTTAGTTGTTTAACTCCTACTCCTCCTACCTCCCTAGGAGTACATACCTTCTCCCATGCCACTAAAGGAAATTTTTATTCTTCCCCTGTCCCACTCTAGAAGAATTTTCTAAAGATCTGATTGAGATTTTCCTCAACTACTGTTGGGATCTTCAGACATGCCACCAAGTATATCGAAATGGTTGATAGCACTTCCCTTATCATCATCAGCCTACCTACTAAGGAAAGTCATTTCCCTTTCCATGTCCCCATTTTGTTCTTACAGCTACTCACTAGCTTTTCCCAATAACATTTCTTATTGATGCCTACAAAGAGTGGGGTACCCAAGAATCTCCCTAGTAAATTTGCCACTCGTAATCCCAATATCCTTGACAAATCCCTCTAGAAGCTCGATTGGGTATTGAGGAAGAAAACCACTTATTTATGCCAATTTATGTTTTTCCCTGATGCCTGGAAATACTCATCCAAAAAAATCCTAATGGTTCTTGCTTCCCTTTTGCTTGTTGTTCCAAACAAAGTTGTATCATTAGCAAACTGTTGATGTGTTGTGGCCTCCAAACCATTTGCCACTTGCACACCCTTCCATTTTCCTTCTTGTCTTAGGGTTGTTATCCCCCTGCCCATGGATTTCGCCATGATAATGAAGAGAAAAGGGGAGAGGGGATCCCCTTCTCTAATACCCCTTGAGGAAGCAAAAAAAAACTTAATTTGTCCCATTTATTAATATCGAGAACTTTGTAGTTGATGTGTAGCTTTTTACCCAATTTATCCATTCGTCCCAAAATCCAAATTTCCTTAGCACCTCCAATAGAAATTCTTTGTCTACTAGATCATATACTTTGAGTATGTCTAGCTTGAGGACCTTGCATGGTTCTCTTCTCTTTCTAGTTGAATGAAGGGTTTCATGTCTTGTGATGATGCCTTCTACAATTGACCTGCCCAGGACAAACCCACTATGTTCTTCCAAAATTATATGGCTTAGCACCCCCTTCAATCTGTTTGATATTATTTTTGTGATTACTTTGTACACTTTTTTGCATAATGCTATTGGTCAAAAATCCCCCATTATCTCTGGGTTTGTCTTCTTGGGGATTAGTGCCAGGAAGGTGTGATTTGTTGCTCCCAACATGGTCATCTTCTTCCTTGACTCTTCTGCTACCAAATACAGGTCCTTCCCCACTATTTCCCAGAACTTCTAGAAGAAGCTGGCTAGAAACCCATCTGGTCCTGGGGACTTTTCAAGGTTCAGTTGGAATGTAGCCTTTTTTACTTCCTCTTTTCTTATTTGTTCATATAGCATTTTGTTTTGTTTTTCTCCTATGATCTTCGAGATTGTTGCTAGCAATTTATTTCTGACTGCTTCGTTATTCCCAATTGGTCTATTTAGGATTGCTTGGAAGAAGTTCATTGCCTCCTCATTGACTTCATCCAATGATTGTGTTGTTGTACCATCCTCCTTTCTTATGGATGTTATTCTATTGCTGCTTCTCTTGGTTACCGCCATTCTGTGGAAGAACTTTGTGTTTTTATCCCCCTCCTTGAGCCAAGTATCCCTTGATTTTTTCTTCCAAAAACATTCCTCCCTTTTCAGAATCTCTACTAGCTCTTCTTTCAGGCCTTTTTCCACTTCAAATTCACCCGCATCAATTCCATTTTCTATGATGTGCTCATTGAGTGAGTTCAATTCCTTTTCCACCCATTTTTTTTCTTGAAATATATTTTTAAAAGGCTCTTTATTCCACTCTTTGAGCTTTTTTTTCACATGATTTAGTTTCTTGTTCAGTTTATATAGATGAGAATGATTTCTTATTCACAGCTCCTACCACCATTCCTTAATCAAATTAGGTAATTTTTCATCCCTAATCCACATGTTTTCAAACTTGAAAGGGAAACCCTTGGGAGTCTAGTTAAATTTGTAGTTGCACTGGGAAATGATCTAATCCAACATAGGGTAGGATAGTGGCTTCATGTGTCTGGTTCATGCTTCCCCAATCCCCAAAGATGATAAATCTGTCCAATTTTTTAGATATGTTTGTGAAGCCTTTCCTCCTATTTTTCTAGGTAAAGGTGTCATTCCTTGTTGTTATGTCCATCAGGTGATTGTTGTCCACAAATTCCTGGAAATCTTGTTGGACTCTTGTGGTTCGCCCTAGCCATCCTCTCTTTTCTTCATTGTTTAGGGTTGCATTAAAGTCTCTTGCTATCATTCATTCTCTCCCTTGGAATTTGCAATGGCCAAGGTCAGTTGTTGCCACACTCTTCTTTTGTCCACTATTTGAGTGGGTCCATATATGTTTGTTAGTGTGAATTTCTCATTCTTTTGTAACATTTTTCATTTTATTGTTATCCAATTTTTGTTTTCGTCCAATAACTTGCTTGCTACTGAGAGTGGATTCCATATGATGCTTAGACCTCCTGAGGCACCTTCTACCTCCACAAAGTTCCCTTCCCATTGCTTCCACCACTTCATTCTATTTTTGATTTCTTCTGCATCCCATTTTGTTTCTTGTAGTATGAAAATTTTTTCCTTTGATTGGTCAGTTTGGTGCTTGACCAGGTGCCACTTTTTAGGGGCATTTAAGCCCCTAAGATTCCAAGTTATTATCCTCATTGTGTCTAGGGAAGAATTACATCCTTCTTTGTCCTTAGTTTTGTTTTCACTACTGCATTTGCTGTTATTTCCAGTTTGACCTTGTTGGTCTTAGGGCCTCTCTTCCCCTTTCCCTTTATGTTTTTTTTTTGCAGCTTGGATTGGTTTTTCTTTAGGGATTTTTCCTCCCATAGATCCCCTTCTTCCACCTCCTCTTCATCTTCCTCTTATGTTTCCCACTCTTTTTCAGTTTCATTGTTTGTCATATGTGTGCCATCTTCCCTTTCCTCCTCCTATTGGGGTTCTTAGGGTTCTTCTTCTTCTTTCTCACTCTCCTGATTTCCCCCCTCCACTACTTCCCTTGGGCTTTCAGCGTGTGCATCCTTTTCCTTTTGGATTGTAGTCTCAGGGTCTTTCCTCTTGTTCGTAACCTTCCCTATTTGTGAGGATATGACATTTTCTAGGTCTTTGGTGTGCTTCATTAATGTATTCAGATCCCTTTCCACCTGAAGGGTTACATCCTCATCATTTGATATTCTTTGGCTTGGAATTATATTTTCTATCCAGTCATTTGCTTCTAGTTTCATTTTCTTAGAGCTCATCTTCCATGTTTGTCTAGGGCCTTCATCTCCTAGGAAAGTTGAGTTTTCCTTGTCCCCAACCTTCTCTACTGGATTGTTTGTTCCTTAGTACTTGTTACTGATGGAATTTTCATCTTTCTTGGTGCCAGAGCCTCCCTCCTTTATGTCTTCCCTAAACAAGCATTTCCCAATTTTATTGCCTTCTCTTTTGACCACCTTTTGAATCTAGCTCCCAAATTCAGATAGGATTTCCAGGTTTTTATATATCCCTACCCCTTCCTCTATTTCCACTAGAATGTTTGCTTCAACATCCTTCTTCCCATTTATAAAGTATTCATCTATTCCCAGGTAGACCCCCAGGGTGTCCCCAGTTTTTTTCATGGCTTCCACACTCCAGTATTTTGTTGGGAGGTCAACTAGTTTTATCCATGTTGGGTTTTGTTTTATTTTGTAGTGTCATGGGTCAAAATTAGGTTCCCAAATTTTACAGTGGAAATTGTGGCCTTCAAAAAAAAGGGGTTTTCCATACACTATTTGAAATTTTAATTCCATATCTATTCACTCTATCAGGTAAAAGGAATTTGGGAGAGGTTTTATGCTTACCAATCCTTGAAGACTTGCTTCCACCATTCCATGATTTTGTCCTTCAGACCCCTAGGCCACACCATTTCGCGAATAGGGATCGTTCTTGCAACCTTTCCACTCTTCCTTTGATGGTTTCTAAAGGAATTGAGAAGAGATTGCATCCCCATGGTCTTGTGTTCACATCCGCTTCTCTTTCTTTCCCTCTCCTTCCCATATTTTTCTTTCCTGATCTCCAATTGCAATGGTGGTTATATCGGTTGGGTCCTCTTGGTGGTCTTCTCATATTCTAGTGGGCTCCCAATTGTGCAATTTTATCCCATTGCAAACTTTCTCCTCCTGGGAAGTTTCCTTCGCGGATGGTCCTATTGTTGTCGATTCCTTCCCTTTGCCAATATTCTCCCTATATGCGGTTGTTGTTTCATCTTGGCCTTCTGTCCTCTTTCACTCTCCATTGTTTCGCCGCTACTACCCTAGGGTTTTTATTTTTCCTGAACCACCCACTCCTGTAGTTGGCATTGTTTTCATTCTCAATCCAAATCCTCCCATTTTGGTTTTTCCTTCCCCACTTGCCATCTTGTTGTCCTCCCAGGTTCTCATCTTTCTCTGAACTAGTATGATGATTTTTCCCTTGCTTTGCTTCCCACCTTCGGTTCCTTGGATCTCACTTGTTGACCCATTTCCCATTTGAGTAAACCCACTATGGGATATGGCTCTTCCCATTCTCCTTTCCTTCCTCGGATTCATCTCTTCCCTCATGTGTCTCCTTTGGTTCATCGCCCCATTGCCTTTTCTCTTGGTCTCCTGTGTTATTTCGCTCTCATATGCCTCCTATAAAATTTTGCTCTAGAGCGCCATCTTGCACCATTTTTTTATTATGGGAAAGGTAAATTACCCTTAATAGAATATCAAAGTTAAATAAATTGGAAAAACATAAATAATGAAAACCAGAACTTTAAGAGATTATGTATTGTTAGGATGAAAAAATTGCATTAAGAGCTTCCAAGATATAAAATATAAGCTAAGTAGCGAGTTTATGGAGAACTAAGGAGAGGATGGAGGTAGAAAAACAACCAATGAGAATTGACCACCAATAACCACCAACATTAAATAAAGTGATGAAAAATTAAATGCTCCACCCTTAAAGGGTGAAGACAACTCATCAGTATACCTCCTAGTTAATAAATGAGAATCTCACTTTATTATCTTGAGAATGCTTAACAATTGTGTAGAATAAACCTATAACTACAAGAAAATAAATTATCCCACTAGGAAAATAAAAACCTACACTAACAATCTCAAACTCACCATCTTGCTCACACATGTGAACTCCTGCCCTTACACCTCCTCAATCTCATTTCAATCTATAAATCTCAACCCTCCATCAAAATTTGGATCTTGGCCCTTGGTTTTTACAATGTTAAATTTATAAATAAATGTGTCTCTTCATTTTTCATCACTTCATATCCATGCCAAAATTATTTTTCCATTTTATTATCCAATATTGAGCTACTATTATTGTTGGTGTGCATCAATTCAACTAGGGTCCTATTCACATCTTAAGTTTACTTAGGTTCTATGAATCTTTCTAGAAGTCTTAGGTGCCATGTGATCTTATTATGTCATTTAATAGTTGATGAGTTAGTTGTCCCATGACATAGGATTAAGACACTTGTCATGATCTTGTCTAATCCTATGTCTCACGTTGGCTATATAAGAAAGGGTCTCTCATATATCGTACATGAATTCTATTTTGTATTGTTGATAGGAATACAATTTATTCTTCTCATATTGATCTTCTCCCTTTATGATTTCCATTTGGCATCTAGATCTTGGATGGCTATCTCCATAGCCAAATCTTACATGGTATCATAGCAAGTTGGGTGCCTTTGGTTAGTCTTTTTGGAGAGAACTTGGTAGATCTTGAAAATTTGAGCATGCTCTTCTCTTGCATTGAATTATGATTTAGAGAATCAAAAAAAATTGATAGAAATACTAGATTCTAGGGAGTTCCTCTTTGTGGCTTTGTATAACATGTAAATTTTGGGAGCATGTTGCATCAAATCTAAGCTTACCATTGTGTTTGGAGTTCCTGAGAAGTTAGATCTACCTTTTTTTTCGTCCTAGTTGGACATTTAAGGGAAAATCTATAAGGGTTTGAAGATTGAAGGTGGTTGCCAGATTCGAGAGGCAACCATATTTTTGAAGCATTTTGAGTCAAATATGACCTTTCCATCATGTTCATAAGGCCCAAAAATATATATCGACTGTCAAATCATCGATTTTGGAAAAATTCACTTTTGAGGCAAAAAAATTAGCAAGTTGTACGACCCAAACTATGTAGGTGGTAATTTTTTTATAAAATTTAATATATTTTTTTTCTGCAAATAAAAAAATAAAACCATAAAAACTATAGTTCTTTTATTATTATTAAAAAAATCAAAATAAAATCAAAAAAATTTAAAAACTTCATAAAAGCTTTATTATCTAGTTTGCTAAATTTGGAAGAATATTTGGTGTAAAATTATGGTCAATTAGAGATTTCCAAATTTGGTAGAGTTATCAAATCTAGTGAAGTTTAAAACTAGTTGGCAGATTTCTATTTTTAGTGGGCAGTTAAATTTTGGTGGCAATTTTGCTAAATTTGGCAGAAAGTGTTTTTTGAAAGTTTGACCCCCTCTTCAATGGATTTTTCATTTACAACTCAACACCAGATCAAAGACTCAATATGCTCAACCCTGTATGTGTCTCACCTTTTAGGTATTTCTCACCCTGTAGACAACCATAAGTTTTATGGCCCCAGAGTGAGTATACTTTGGCCTTCTCACCCAGTGGACAGCCAAGAGTTTAGTCACCTCAGAGTGAGTATGCATTTTTTACAAACAAGTCTATATCTAATCCACAACGTGTTGGACAAATGGTCAAAGCTTGATCCACCTTTTTTATTCCCTTCTAGTTCTTTCCATTGTATGATCATGTATCTTATCTTGCTGCAAATCATTCACCTTGTGCATGTCCTTTTGCGCTTATGTTGGCCTGACTTAGGATCTTGGATCTTGGGGGCTTGTGCAACCTCCTTTGATCTTTTTCATCCTTTTCCATTCACATTGGTACAATTGGGCCGCTTTCGAATATCTCCTTTAGTGAGAGTTTGAAGCAAGTTCATCCTCTCACTAAAGTGGAGGCTTAATGTGTCACCAAAAAGTGTATACTTTGCTTGATATGGGAATAATTAACAATAAATTGAGCATACTAAGGCCTTGATTTGGTGTTGTGGGGTGTTCTACACATCCATAGTAGGTCTTGGACCCTTGCAAACTGAATCAAATGCATTTAACAATGTCTTGTGAAGGTGTTGTAAAGTGTTGTAAAAGACTTTCACCCCTCTCTAGACTTAATGGACCCATGTTCCCCTAATTCAATGTTGCAAAATATATTTAATTGTATCATCACATTAATTTAGAAGGTTTGTAAACTAAATTTAACTTTAATCTAGTGTTGTAATGTGTCTTACACATTCACATTGGATTTTGTGCCTTTCTAGGCCATGTGGACCTCATTTTAATGGTGTAAAGTGTATTTAATCACACTTTCACATTGAATTTTGTGTCCCAAGCCCTAATTTACCTTTAAATCATCATTAATAGGTCCATATTGCCCCATATTGTGCATCCAAAGGCATAATTTGATCAAATACCCGATGAAATCAACATAAGAACTAAAATTCCTCATTCCCCAACATTCCAGTTGTCAAAAGGGCCCCTTTGGGACTAAGTCGCCCATCTGGGTGAATGAGTCCCTACCAGGTGGGACTAAGTCACCTAGCATGGCGACTTAGTCCAATTTGGCCTATTTTTGAGGTTTGAGCCAAAAATTTTGGATTTTTTTTCTTTCATGTTGGCCTTAGGGATCCAATTAATGACAAAATAAGGTGGATTTCCTATAAATACAAGCTTCTAAACCCTAGAAGAGCAAGAGCATATTGGAAACCCAAAATCAATGTCCACACTCCAAAAGCTTCCCTATATATTATTCAAAAATCACAAAGATTACAATATACTTGGAAAGCAAGCTTCTCATGGGAGTATCACCAACTAGAGATCTGGAGGCAACACAACAACTATTAGACTCTCAGAATACATCACAATACACAACAGTAATATAATTCCCTCATAGAATAGGGTTGCCTTCTAGGGCAAGACAAGCCAACAAAATATCTAGCGTCAGATATGAAACCTAATGATGAATGATCCGGAATTACAATAATAAAATATACATAAAATGTGGCTTTCAAGGGAACTTCCCCAAAACCCCTATCGAGGCACATGACCCCCGAATCCTACAAGGGGAGTACCCCCTTTGCAATCCCTTGCACTCAATATATTAACCTCCTATAATTGCAAGGTTGAGACACCACTTTTCTTAAAAGATAGTTCATGGGCTTGGTAGTGAATCAAAATATGATGAAGTTAAAATGAATAAGTAGTTGAATATTTATGAGGAATCCTTTGGCTATTTTTTCTTGTATGTCTCTCCTAATTTTTTTCGCATTGAGTACTTGGATGTACCCATGCCTATGGGGAGTACATTATCAAAATTATTTGGGAAAACAAATTAAATTCAAGGACATTTGTTGGAGAATGAATTAATGTCTCAATCCATGTAATTTTGAAAACATATAGGATTTCATCACCAAATTCAAGTTACTAAGAACACAATTGAAGGATTATAAAATTGATAAATTAGATACACGATTGGTTTAAGTGCTCTTTCAAAGATAGGACCTAGATATTCAGTGTTGTGTGTACTTTCTATGCTACAAAGAATGCATTTGGGAGTGAGTTTAAGATTCTTTCCTTTGATAATTTTTCTATGAAACTCATTAGGGAGAAAGATAAGGTTATTCAAATGGGTACTTTGAAGTCTTCAAAATCCCACACTTTTATTGCAAAGGATGAGAATCCTTCAAATCGTAAAGAAAAGAAAAATAACAAGCCTAAGAGAACACACAATCCACATCTAATTCCACAAAAGAATATAAAAGTTCCTCCAAGGGGGGAAATATAAGGAGAATACTACTTGTGCATGTTGCAAGAAGGATGAACATGAAAAACACTATTGTTATAAGAAGAATCTTGATGAATTGAAACATCTTCTTGTGAAGAACAAAATTAGTTTACCTTCTAGAATGTCTAGTTCAACTTCTTCTTCTTCCAAACACACAAAATTTGATAAGGAAAAGAGTTATACTATTGGGGCAAGTAAGAACAAAGGAAAATCTCTTTGTGATTTTGTAGGTCATGGATGATGGAGATGGCTTCCATATTTAGGAGCTTCTCATCATATGGCATCTTCACAATCTATGTTCTCTTCATTTGAGCCTTGTGTCATGCCACCTATTTTGATGGGAACAATACTTATGTCAATGTAATTTGGAGGGGATCTATTGATATTGTGGATAACACCTTCAAGGATGTCTTGTGTGTACCTCATTTGACAAATAATATCCTTTATATCTATCAAATCACTCATGATGGAGTTTGGGGGATTATGGAATTTGTTGTGCCCTCAACACACACGCCCCGTTTGGAATGGGGACCCTCCCTTTCCTTCTCCTTTCCAGGTCATTTTGTTTCCACCTTATTTTTTGTGCCCCCCATTTTGGTGTCCTAACTAGTCAATGTGATTCAAAAGTCTCATCTTGAGTTGCAAGGTTTCCTTGGCAGTTTTTTCCTGCCAGTGGTCTCGGGGTTTGGCGGGCCTGCCCTATTGGGTTTCCCTTGTCGAGTTTCCATTGGGTATCTACCATCCTAAACGGTTGAAGGCTTTCACATTCCTGTGCCCTGGGATCGAGCTTCTTGATTTCCCTCCCTTTTTTCGTCGGTGTAAAATGAAAAGCTTTGAAGCGGCTGCCAGGTCTCATCCTTTCGGCCTCTAGGCCCCAAACCTCCTGCCGTCGTCCAAGAATTTAAACTTACCAACCCTCCTGTCATCCATACAGGCATTAATGGGTGTATTAAATGCTAATTAGGGGTATAAATATCTAGTTTGACCTATTATTTTCATATGTCAGGTTAGCCAGAGGAGTTCAAAGTAATTTTTTAGGAGACGAGTGCCTTCGTCACCTGCCACCCTCGCACCCATTGCCCTCGTCTACCAATCCTTTGTAGATTTGACAACCTCTTTCACTGAATTTTTGAGGTAGGTTCACCGTCCACCTTCCCATAAGGTTTTTTGTGATTTTACACTAAAATGATGAATAAATGTGGGCTACAAATGCTTTAATTTGGTAAAACAAGACAACACCTAAAAACCCATGTGTTGAAATTCTAGAAAAACCTCCTAAACATCCTCTAAGACAAATTTGGAACTCTCCATTGTCGCCGCTATTCTTCACATAGTGAATTTGTGCCCTTCGGACCTACTCCCTCCCATCACTATCAGAAACTTAGAAAATAATCATAGCGTCCAAACGGCGGGATCCCTTCTCGGGCCCTTAACCTTGGACCTCCTTCGATGGATCGCTATTGGACTTAAACTAAACTTGAAATTTTCCCTCCATCTCTACTTCACGGGCCCGCTCCTGTAGGATTCCATCCTCGGGATGTCACGTTGCTTTCTCCTTTTGAAATGATGACTCTTCCCCATCCACCCAAGCCCCAGAGCCCGCCTCAGCTTTTGTCAATCAAGGTTAAACCAACAAAATGAACTACTATGTCATGTCCCCGGGCCCCAGTTCATGAAGTTCTATCTACAGTTTCCATGGTGACTTCACCATTTCAAACATCTATCTAGTAATGTCCTTTTGCCTCCCAGTTCCTGAGCCTCCATTTGTCACAAAGACAATCAATAATGAACTTAGGAGTCCTTGCCCTCGCCGGGCTCCATCCACTGGGATTTCATCCCATCTCAGCCAACACGAAAAGGGAAAAGTAGGTATGTCTTTCTGACCCCCGAGTTTCACCATCCTGATCACCTATGACTTAGCAAATAAAGTTGGAGGCCAATCTCGATGCCAGGTCCGACCCACCGAGCTGCCCCCGTTGGATTTTTTCTCAATGAACGTTGTTTCAAACGATAAAACACCAACAACTTCCCACCCCTTAAGACCTAAACACTTCAAAGTTAGGAGGCATGTTGACCTCCCTTCAGTCTCCCAGGTCTCAAACCCCATAATTCTGACCCCAAAATTTTGTTTCCTTCTGGTTGTTCCAAACGGCTAAGCCCTAACAACTTTTCGGCCTTGTACCTCTTGATGCTCCCAAAGTGGTCCAAATGAACTTCTATTCAAAAACTAATCTTGACCCACATGCTTAAATTCAACCTTCTCCTACATTATCCTTTTAAACGATCAAAATCTAAAGCTGGGGGAAACCACCCAGGTTGCCCCACTCTATTCACCCTTTGAACAACATTCCTGCCAAGGAAGATCGGCCCTCCAGGCTCGGGTTGTCCAAAATCCCTCCAGTAATTTCCAACGATGTCTTGAAGTAAAAGTCTAATTTTATGAATGATATATCGTATAATTGGACTTCGTTTATGGGATTATGACTAACATTAATGTTTTTGTGATTGGTTATGCTCGTTGTGCCTTATTTGCAGGATATATGGAATTGGGTGCAGGACCCTCGGGGGCAGCTACAGTGAAAGACAAAGAGAAGAAAGCGGGCAAGGTTCCTCATGGAAAAGATGACAAAGACCAGATGAAGTTTCAATTCTAGGGGGAGCTATTGTAGTTGAAAATCATCACAGACTGGAAGGAAATAACATATACAAATATATACCATGTCAATATTGACGAATTCAAGTGGAGGGTCAAGATCCATCCTATGACTGATAATGCAAGATTAATCAGACAAAGCGGAATTGCTAAGGCTATAGGTTTTCCTCCGTCTCTTATATCTCCTGAATTGGTTATGGCCTATCGGCAGGCATATCAACTAGAGACACGGACAATTGTTGACAAAGATGGAAATATCCTTGTTGATATGTTAGCTGAAGCGATAATGAATACTTTCCACATCCCTACCTTTGAAACAATGGAAACACCAACTATCGAAGAATGTAAGGCAGCATGGGATGAGGACCCCACTGGTTGTAAGAAGCTTATTAACCAATATTGGCTTAAAGAGAAAAGGGGAAGCGCTGCAAACATTCCTCAAGAGCTCTTCTGCAATGACTTCCATGAGGAATACCATGACTTGGTGACCCTATTGAGCAGGGTGATGGGCCTCCCAATTGCTGCATATTTTCAAGAGTGCATGGCATATTTCATAGATCAGATCCTCCGTGGGGAGGAGGATATTACCACAAAAGTCTTGTTCTACTAGGGAGGAATAATAAGTGATTACTTCCATGAGCAATTCATGAATGTCAAGGAGACCTCCAAATTCTACATGACCTCTTATCTTGTTTACTCACTAACTGAGAAGAGGTAGTACAGTGGATTATTCATGGCACCTAATGAGGAACAAGATCATGCGTTGAAGGTTTATGATAGATATCCCCAGCTATAGTTCAGGACTTTAAGAAGGAGTACTATAGAGTGAATGACACCTTCGTGGGTCACATTATCAAGTTGCTTGGAGGGGATTTTGAAAGAAGGAACTCTCATAGTGCTCAGGTGTTCTTGAAACAATACACTTTCCTGTTCATCCAGTACCCCAATTTTACCTACATTTGTTCCCAAGGTTAGATAGAAAGGTCGAATAAGTTGCCCCGATACCCCAACAACCAGATCATACTGTTAGAGCTCTCTCAATAGCTACAACATGTGCATTCAGTCCTCAGCAGCAGACATTTGGCAAGGATCCGTTATCCCTTAGCTTTTGGCCAGGGTATATACAAATTGCAAACCTCCTAGTGTGCTACGAATTCTGACAAGGAATTAAGAAAATATCATTTTCACTTGCACACTACTCGCCCACGGATAGACCCGTATGGGCATGTAAGGAAAGCACTAAGACCAGAATATGCCCATTTGCACCACATAGAAGATTTCTGGGCAAATTTCCAAGATGATAAGGAGGTACGGGTGAGGCATTACATGCGGATGATTGCATACCTTGTAAGAAGGGTGAATATCCTTCCTATACCTGACCAGGTTGACAAGGATGAAAGCACCGTCATGGACCCCAGGTACAACGCAGTTGCTAACTTGCCACTTCCAGCAATAGATTAGGATGAACAAGAGGTCGATGACCTCGATATTATAACCAAGCCCATCGAGGCTCGCGCTAAAGAATGGGTCAATGCATAGGTGGCCTGACTAAGGCAGCAAGGGGTGATACTAACATATGAAGGGCTCAAGAGTGAGCCTAGTGCTATAGAGGATTCTGCTACTACAACGTCAACAAAAGAGACATCCAAATCTCCTCTGCTCATAAGATCTAAGAAGAGGAAAGAGGTCAAGGTGGAGTAGCAGCCAGACCCAAAGGTTTATTCAAGGAAAGATTCAGAGAGTTTGCCCTCAAAGAAGCATAAAAGTATGGGAAGCATCGCAGGACTGCTTGCAATTCAGGAGGATCCCCTTCATAAAGGTGAGGAAGGGAAAACAGATCAGCCAAAATCTCCTTGAGTTGTCCCTATTTCTACCGCTCTTCCATCCATTTCTCAAATCATGATTGCCACATCCCCACTTGCAGTGGAAATTTCGGTCCATCTCACCTCCTCTCCACCAACTGGGCCCGTGATATTGGTTGACTCCTCTTCCACAACTTCTCCATTTTCCTTTGCCTCCATGTCACCCACTACATCGCTTCCACTGGCAGCAAAGACAATACCAATTCCTGCACTCACATTGCCAAAGGCTTTCTCATGGCACATGCAGAGTGCCCCCTCTGAGATTTCCCAAATATTTTTGGATCCCACCATCCAAGCTACCTTGGTGCAGGTCCTTGCCAGTGCTCCACCCTCGAAACCTCCAATGGGACCACCAGCAATGGAAGCCGTAATGCTAATCTCTAAGGAATAGGAGAAGTGGGAGATAGAGACTACAAAAGCATTAGAGGAGGAAGCAGACAAGTACAACAAACACCCAGAATATGAACACAAGAAAATTGGCAGGGTGATTTATGAAGAGGAAGAAACAGGATCTTCTGAGAGCAGTGACAAAAGAGATCTCGATACTAAAATCGTACAAACATTTGATGATGATTTTGAGGAGGAAATGGCCCAAAAATTGAAAGATGTCAAGGAAGAAGTAGAAAGGACTCCTCCCAGAGAAGGAGGGAAAGAAGGTGACAGGACAGCGGAAAATTTGGAACTTCCTACGAGGGAACAACAGGAGGATGTGTCGCCTCCTCACAAAGAAGAAGAGAATGCGGAGGAAGAAAAACATGAGGGTGATGGTCAAACTATCAAAAGCCTCAAAATTGAAAAGCTTGAGGAGCACGGACATGAGGATGAGCATGATGACAAAGGGGAGGAGGCTGAAAGGGAAGATAGTCCCAAGGAGCACCTGCCCACCAAGTCCTCGATCAGGCACATAATATTCACCCGGGATTTCGATGAGGATGAAGAAGGTAAAAAGGTAGAAGAAGAAGCTCCTAAGGAGAAGGAGATTGAAATCAGAAAGGGAAAAGAAGAAGGTGATTGTGAACCACCTAGAGAAAATGCTTAGATGCTCGAATGGCTGGAAAAACAACTTGAAAAGAGGGATCCCGCCCCGAGCAGTCCGAGAACGATACTAAAGGCCATCCTAGCCAGGGCACAGATCACTACCAAAAGGGAGAAGAAGCCCAAGGTCAGATCCAAAGTAACAATGGATGTTTCTAGATCTAGGACTATCCAAGTAGCTATGCCCATAGTAGGAGAAGAAGGGGTAAGTTATAATATTTCTACTATTGACCTGGGAACAACTACAAGGGAATAGAAAGTGGAACACCTCCAGGAGTTTGTCGCTATCGTGGTGCATCATATACAGCAAGGAAAAGTTTCAAAGGAAGAGCTTAAAGCATAGGTAGCTGATCTAATAGTGTACATCCAGCAATGGTCTTCAGTGGAAGAAGCAACTACCACATCCACAGCTCCACCACAACTATTGTCTAAGGAATAGGTTGATAAGCTAGAAAGGAGGAGGAATTTAGATAGGACTACAGAAAGTTGGTTCCGGCAGGTTCTATATGTCAAAAACATGCGCATCAGTCAGGCTATCCAGACAGCCAATAAATTCTTGGACTTACAAAAATCTCTTGAGAGCACAAGGAAGCTCTACTCTGACTTCCCAATGAGGTATGAGTCTACCTATCCAAAGAATGAGGCTATTCTCAAGCTTCCAAGCACGATATGGGAAAAGGAGCTCGCATTCAAGAGGGATGATCACCGGCTCATGGATGTGTGGAAGCAAGACTTTGAGTACCAAAAAGAAAGATTGGAACAGGTGATCGATAAAGTGGATCCAGATATTGAATGGGTCAAAGAGATTAGGGCAGATTACGCCTGATACTTTAAGCTAATGACAGGCTATGAGATGCTCGTCATACAAATGGACCCAGATAAGATAAGGCCCCACTTCCAGAAGAGGATGGAGGATGGGATGTCGGAGGAAATAACCATAGATTTCATGACATTTTTTGCTCGGGCCTTCATCCAATTGGAGTTGTTTTGGGACCACACTGTTAAATATGAAGAGGACTGGGAAAAGCTCACTAAGCAATCCAAAGAATGGAGTTATCAAGTGTTGGGATCTGAAATCATAGACGTTGATAAACTCCAGCCATTAATTTTGAAGTTCATGGAGTATATAGCCTTGAAGAAACAAGAAGGCAACCCTGTTATTAATGAAGACTTCCTGACAAAGTAGCTACAACAAAAAGGGCAATCAACAAAAAGACAAACTGCTACAGTGTTGTCACTAGAGGACAAAATAGGGATAAGGAAAAGGTTGTATTTTAAATTGCAATAAATTGGAGGGTAGGTGGAACCCTAAGTTGTAGTGAATCTTGGTCACACAATGAGATTAAATCTTGGTCATTCAATCTACTTTTTGGACACTATAAACATGGGGTCTCCTCTCATTTTCAAGGGAGAGTTGAGTTTTTTTAATGACATGCTGCAGAAATTTCCAATGAAAATACATTGACTTGGTACATTTTTTGAGTTTCTCTACATGTTTCATGATTCAATCTCCCATTATTGGATATTTTAGTTAGATTTCATTGTTGCTTTAGTTAGATTTAAATTGCTTAAATAGATTTTGGTAATGTTGTTCTGTGATTGTAGAATTTTTTGTTGTGTTGATGCCTTCCAGTCCATACTTTTTGCCATTTGTTGCTAGTAAATAGGATTGTAAAGTTAGTCTGGGCTAAAACTTTAAGCTGCTCTAAATCTTCATCTTTATTCATGCATATATGTGGTGGATGAATGGTGAAAAATCTGCAGACCTTAGAAAATAGCACAAGTTTCATGAGACTGTGATTGTTTCTGGTTAAGTGAGATTCTATTTGAAGGGAGTTGTCCACAGTAGAACCTCCATGATCATTGTTCATAGTTAGTTATAGATCTAGGAACCTTCCCTCTTCCCTGCTCTTTTTCCTCTTTTTTTTAGAAACAACCTATGCTAAGGTTCATTGCACATTGTAAAGCCAAAACTTAAGAAAATAATAAAGTTTTAGATTGTTGTTCGAACCTACAGCAAAGTGCACCTTAACTCCCATCTCAAGAACTTCAAATTTTAAGATCCACTTTGCATCCAACTACGTAAGTCTTCCTTGTGATTACTAGAAAAATCACATCACACATCAACTGAGTAATTCCATGCAAGTCATGCCCTGACACCCGAGATACCTTGGGGTGATTTTCAACAACTTGTTGTTGGAAGTCTCCTTTCAAGAGAGGTAGTGCATCTATGCACTGCCTGTGTTGAGAAGTGCATAAAACACCCATCAACATAATTCAATCCTAATTTAGTTATCATTCAAGAATTGGAGAGCAGAGAGGTCATTTCTATTGGGATAGTTGATCATTCATCTCACCTTTACACTTTTTCAAACTTTGTTCCTAATAATGGCATTGATCTTTTGGATGATGATCACACTTCTAGTGTGGACTATGATTTTGAGGAGAATTTTGGTTCCTTAAACTTGGGTATTCTCATAGGTGATCTAGTTCATGAGCCATGCATTCCATCTCCTCCATCTAATTTTTTGGTTGATGATGCTTGTGTTGCCACAGTTTTGGCTACTTGTGATTTGATGTAGTACGATATGTATTATCTTTCAGATATGGCTACTTGGTGATGAGACTAGTTTTTGGTCTGGTTTTGGGTAGAATCTATAGTTTATTTTCTCATAGATGTCATGGAATTTAATGCTTAAGTGTTGGTATTGGCATAATGTTTCCCCCAAACCATTGAAATTTGATATTATCCTATCTTTGCAAGCTTTAATGATATTTGGCATAGTATGTGGGTCATCTATATTGATTTTGCATGTGATTAATGAATGCTTCTTAGAGTGGTTATAGATGTGTAGCTATTATGTGTACTAACCTTGACATGCAGATTTAATATGCGAATTTGAGGAAGACACTGCCAGCTAGGCATGCACCATAATGTCCAGCTGAGAAATCGCTCCAAGTCAAAGGTAGTTGACAACAAAGCTTCTTCATGCAACTGAACATAACCACCTTGCGGTGGACCTTAATGATCGAGCATGCATGGGTGTTACTATTGTGTTGGATTTGCGCTCGACTTGCATGTCTAGCAAGATTCTATGCATGCGTAACCGCCATCGCTCCACTTTCCCCTGTTTTCCCTTAATGGCATCCTCACAGTCGTGGAGTTGACTGCCTTGTTTAGTTCTAGTATAAATAATGATTTGATGCTCCTTCTTGAGAAGGTTGCACGATTTGACATTGTACTCTCATTCTCCAATTTTAGTAATACAGATACATTACTCTTTGTATGCATAATTTACAGTGAATAAAATAAAGTTTTGATTTTGAGCATCTAAGTTCTTGTTAGTTTAGAGGATACTTATCCAAGGGGGCCCACTTGGTGAGTAATCTATCTTCTTAGTTTAGCATTAGTTTAGTATTACTTGTTTAGTACTTAGTTAGAAATCTGGCATCGACTGTTCCTGCAGCCACTAGAATTCCATTTTGTGACTATTCCTACAACCAAAGAAAATAGAATAGTCTCCTATTTTTCGCTCAGATTTTTATTCTTGCCCTGCATTTCAGCTTAGCATAGTTGGTGGTTGATATTTATCATTTGTGTTATTTCCTTTTAAGCAATTTACTTTCAGTATTGTGTTTCTTAGTTGTAGAGTGCAATGACTACTTGAGCCCCTAGTGCACATACTATGCTGACCCATTTCAAGTTCACGTCCCTGGGTTGACAAGTTAAATGCACCTTCATGATGATTGTATAGTTATTCAGGTTAGATGTCCGGTCTCTGAATCATGGTTGTAAAGGCTTAGTTATTGAATCATTGTAGGAGGCCAACACTTGGGATGCCTTTTTGTAGGTATTCTAGACTTTTTTATGGAGTCTCACATTACATATTTGAGAGACACCATTGATTGCATGCAATCTTCTCTTTGATGGAGATGATCCTTCTTTAGTTGTTGTGAGGGAACACTTTGACCCTCTTTTTCATTCTCTACATGATCATTCTTCATAGTTTGATATAAGTGTGGATACTTATGGACAAAATTTGGAGGAGGGTTATTTTTCTTTAGAGGAGATATCTTTGGATTGTGTTTTGTAGTCATCTCTACTAGATTCTAGATTTTCATCTTCAATAATGTGGCCTAGAACGCTTGTTTGGAGTGTGTCAAATTTTGGCATCAACATGGAGACACTTGAGAATTCTTCAAAGACATCATACATCATTCTTCTTCCCTCATCTTCCTTTTAGGAATGGGAAGAAATCTTGCATACATTCTTGGTTTTATTTCTTCCTAAGGGGAGGAATGTTGTTCGACGATCCTGGATCATCTTTAACATTCATTTTCGAGCATCTACCATCATTGTAAATGACACTATATTGAGAGGGCCTACATTGTATCTCTTCTTCTTCTCTCTTATGGGTTTTTCCTTTGTATCCAGGGTTTTTTCCTTATCATTCTTTAGTGAGAGCATGTTGCTTTCATCTCTCTTTTGGGGAGGATTTTTGTCCCACTGGGTTTTCTCCTTTTCTCTATTTGTGAGAGATTGTATTTGATGGGTACCTAACATGGCCTAGTATTCAGGACCCATCTTTGCATCATTTTCATTAGTTTCCTCTTCCCTAAGTTGAGCTTAATGGGGGTGTTGGTGTGAATAAGGTTTCCTACCTAACTAGTTCACCTAGTAGGTCTTATTCACATGTTAAGTTTACTTAGGTCCTAGGAATCTTGCTAGAAGTCTTAGGTGTCATGTGATCTTATCATGTCATTTAATACTTGTTTCCTAGGTCATTTAATATTTGTTGAGTTAGTTGTCTCATGACATAGGATTAATACACTTGTCATGATCTTGTATAATCCTGTCTCACCTTGGCTATATATCCAAGGGTATCTCATACATTGTATATGAATTCTATTTTGCATTGTTGATATGAATATATTTTATTCTTGTCATATTCATCTTCTCTCTTTGTGGTTTCCATTTGGCTTCTAAATCTTGGTTGGCTATCTCCATAGCCAACTCTTATAGTTATGCTATTGTAATAAAAAGTAATCCACATTCATATGATTGCATTTATTACATAATTTGAGCACATCAACTAGAGTTTTTGGGTTCACTTCACTTTTAGCTCAATTGGAGGAGCAAGGTAAGCAAGGTAAAATAATTTCTTGTTTTTAAGTCTTTTATGCTTATTCATCTTGTTTGTTTTTCATTTTCTTCACTAATATCCTTATTTATTTGATCTCAAATGCAACATCTCACCACCTCTCTAACACTTCCTAAAAAGTGTCTTGGGAGATTTTCTCTTTGAAAAAACTATTATAATGGGTATAAAATGATATCCTCACCTCTTTTGGGTTAGTTATTTAAGAGTGAAATTATCCCTAATAATGGACACTTGATATTTTCTCCTTTCAATGTTTATATTAGAAATGTTGAAAGAAGAAATTTAATCTCTATTTTATAGATCCAATTCAATTGAGATATGATATGAGCTTCCTTTCCTTTATAATCTTCAAATTCATGTATCTCATTATTTTCCATCATCACACCTTATTGAAGGGATTGATTAGTTGGATTAGAAAGAAAATTAAATCTATATTTAATAGTTTTTCCCCATGTAGTTATTTTTCATTCTCTTAAATTTTGAAACATCCCTTCTACCACATGCTTAGAGAAAGAAAGTACAAATTTTGATGATGACTCTTTTATACTATTCCAACCAACCATCAACACCATAGATTTTAGGAAAAATAAATCCAAATATTCACAAAGGGGTTGATTTGCTCAAGGTTATGATGGTAAGAGGTATTTAGTTGAATAGGATTTTAATGTGGGTAGTCATCAATAGGAATGAGGTTAAGGTTAAAGATGGAGGGATCATTGGGGCATATGTCAATGTAGACATGATGCCAACCAATTTTATTTCTAAACCATTTGTATAATCGGATCATATCAATTAGTGATTATATGAGTAGTGTTCATCCCATACACTAATTAAAAAAATCCCAAATACTTTTCACAATATATTCAAGCTTTGAGTTCTTCTTGTGATGAGTTATTCTATATTTGATTTGTATACTAGTAAATAATATTAAAATAATATCCTATACTCCATTTAGTTGTGGGAAAATGGTCACTCATCCACTACTAGAGAAAAATCCTTTATTTATGTGCATCAAGGGTATACACTAAGCAAAAATTCAAAGTGCAGTTATGGATTGGCATAAAAACCCAAATGCAAATATGAGAAGGGTCTTCTCAATTTTGTACCATGAATGTAGAAATTCATGGATCAAGATCATAAAATTCCATCATTTAATTTTTTATGGTCTAAAAAAGAGAAGCAACCTTCCTTCTAGATGCATGTAAGAGTAAATTCTAACCTTGCACCATTATATTAAAATTCTTGTAGAAAGAGATTGTTAGGCTTCCATTTAATAACAATTTTCTTGACTTGAGTTGTGCAAGAAAGGGTTGGCATTCTCCTTACATTCTCAACTGGTATTTTTCTCTTCATTGCATAAGGGAAATGTTAAGGTTCTCATTAATATCTAAGAAAAAAATTAAGTTAGAGAAAGTGACTGACTAACTAAGCCCTAGATGATGGTTGAAATCTACCAATAATTGAATAGGATCTTGGATGAGATGTTGTGTTTTCTAAATGATCATTATCAGATTCACTAATATACCCCTATTTATTAGATAATAGTTTGGTAGATCGCCCAAAGGAAGATGTGGCCACAAGTGATTTGTTGGAGTAAGATCTAAGCTCTTTCCTCTTTTTAATTATTATCCATTTTCTTAATAGGAAAAAGACACACCAACTAATCAAGTATTTAACTCCCTCAAGAAGGTTGTTAAATCCTCTAAAGCTTGAAATACTTGTGTATAAGTAACTGAATTTTATCAAAGAGCCATAAACCAACACTTACAAAGTTGTTGGTTTTACTTTTCAAATTTACAAAATTATTACAACAAACAATATTTAAAAGTTATTTCTATTTGACTAATTTGTAATACCATTCAAATTAAATGCATATTCCTTAATTTTATCTTATAGAAAATAAATCCCTATAAAATAAATGAATGAATAAATTAAAAAAATTGTCATGATTTGTAAATTGATTTATTCTTGCAGACAATGATTCAAAATTATTATTCAAAGTTTTTATCGTTTTCCTAATTTCAATGTAATATTTTCACTTAATTCAAAATATATTTTGTATCTAATCAAAATATATAACCAAGATATTTAAAATGAACCCCAAATGAATTAGATTCATATTTAATTTAAATAATAAAAAAAATTGTCTAATCATGCATCTCTCAAGCAATATAGAGATATAGATAACTATACATCACTCATATTTATATATTTCCCCAAAATTGCAATATGTAGATATAAAATAATTAAATATTTTGAATGAATACTAGCTCTATAGAAATTTGTGAAAGAATATTTAAATAAAATTAAACCTAAAATAGTTTAAATAATATTAAATTTAAATTAATTGATGTTATTTTTTTATGTAATAGTTAGGAGTTGAACTAGGAACACTTGTTGGTTATTAGGTTTCTTTATCATTGAGCTACTAGCATACTTGATGACCAACTTGGGTGTGACTTATCCCCCAACACCCCTCTTGAGTCGCACTATAGGTGCTTATAGCTCCTAGCCTAAATTCACTCTATTAACCTCACTCTAAATCTTTTTCATAGATCAACTAAGATTTGAACCTAGGACCGCCTATTCATTGTTGGGGCACTCTACTATTAAGCTATCATCCCATTTGATATATGACCCACCTATAATTCAAGTGTAACTTATTCTCCACCAACCAATTTTAAAAAATCCAAAGAGAGTGAGTAGATAAAAAATTAAAAGTGCATAAAAAGATAAATTACACCTAAGAGAAACAAGCACTTTGAGCTACTAGGGATCCAGTGGTTCCACTAATAATTTTTGAACATTCCACAATCAGTTGCTAAGTGACCTATCTAAACAAAACTTTCAACAACAACTAATGCAATCTTCAAGGGGATCATGGAAAAAATATTTCCAATTCTCTGCTAGATTATGAGTATGCATGAATATATAGTGGAATTTAATTCAAAACATAGAATTGGAAAATATATGCTTGATGATCTAAGGATTTCCAATAATTGAAGGAGCTCATGAAAAGGATGAATACACATACAACAATTGATGACAAAATACATAAAAAAAGGTTTTAAAAGAATATTTTTTATTTTTTACTCTCAAGTTCCTCTATTATAATTTTAGATCCCTTTTTATCTATGATTTACATGGGATTTATATAATATTTTATGTTAGAGAAACAACCATAATTTACATAGAAATTTGTTTAATACAAAAATTGAACCTTACTTTATCTAGAGTTATAGGTTGTAGATAAAAGAGTTTGAAGTAGCTAAATGGCTCTCACTTATCACTATTCATTATTCACAAACATATATTACATATATAAAGATGCAAAAAATTCAACAATCTGAAAGGAAGTTGGGTGAGCAAAAACAACTTCCTACACTAACCTAAGAAGGGGAGAGTTACAAGATTTTGTTTTAACACCTTTAAACAGTTACAATAAGAGAAGCACATAGAGAATAAATGAATAGAACAACAACAACAACACACATATAGCAGTGACACCAAATATACGTGGGGAAAACCCTTCCGGGTAAGAAACCCCACCCTCCAAAAGCACAGTACTATTGTATTACTTCAAAAGGAATTACAATACAACCCCAAGTACAAAGATTCCTTCTACAAGTGCTTCAAAATGAACACCTATTCTGGAGTGATATCGGTAGCACTTCATTACTTGCAAACAAAATATGCATTCTACAATGCAAGACATACATTTTATAGAGAATACAAGCCAGGAGATGCTTCTAGAAGAAGATCGGTGTCCAAATACACCTGGCACAATATCCCATGCCACAAACATGCATTTGGACACTTGTTCTGGATTCCCTTACACCTCTTACAATTGTCATAACATGCAATATTCTCTCTCCTATCTTGGGTGCCTAGAATATACTAAAAATAGCTTATGACAGATGCCTTACAACTATCATAGAATATGTCATAAATCTGCCATAAAATTTGTCATAGAATCCGTAAGAGAATCTATCATAACTGACTAAAAATAGTCGATTCTCTTACATCCTGTCATAACCCAAATTGGGCACCAACTTTCTCCATGAATGAAGATGCCTTATGATACATCATAGAATCTATCATAGGTCAAAGATTCTAAAGTGGGACAACTATGCTTACTTGGGATGATTATGTGTCATCCAATCACTTCCAATGGGGATGCCACCTAGCCGGTGGGTCCAAATTTGTGACATGACACCATAGGAAATTAAATAATACAAATTAATACATTAATTACATCAATTAAATAAATATTAGAACTATAAGGTTGTGACACCTTAATCCCAAAATTCTCCCACTTTTTGAAGACCTGTCGAGAGTCATACAGAATCATTTGCTTAGGCCCCCAAGGCCTATGGAATTAGAACACCATCTAAACTTCTTTGTGCTCACTAGTTTTGTCAGTGCCTCTACAACATTTGCCAAAGTTTCAACCTTCTCCAAGCTCACCTTTCCATCCTCTACCATATCACAAACAAAATGATACTATACATCGATGTGCTTTGTTCTGGCATGGAAGGTAGGATTCTTTGCTAAACAAATTGCACTTTGACTGTCACAACAAATAGTATTTTTTCTTACATCTAAACCAATATCAAAACACAATCTCTTAAGCCAAATGGATTCCTTATAGGCATGGGTGGCTTCCATATACTCTACCTCTGTCATGGATAATGCAACTACGACTTGTCACTTACTCATCCAACTGATAGTACCACCAAACATCATTAACACATAACCACTAGTGGATCTTCTATTTTCAATGTCACCTGCCTAATATGAATCCACATATCCATAAATACTCACAAAATTTTGAGGTCCAGTAGGATAACCATGAAAACACATGGCATACTTGGAAGTACCTTGTAAATATTTGAACATTCTCTTAACCACATCCCAATGCACCCATCTAGGATTAGCCATAAACCGGCTAAGGACTCTCACTACTTGGGCAATGTTTGGTCTCATACACACCATTGCATACATCAAACTTACCAAATACACTTGCATATGGTACTTTGGTCATGTCCTCCATCTTAGTAGGATATTGTGGACAATCATTCATAGAAAAATTCATCCCTTGCATCAGAGGAACAACTAATTGTCTACAATCTACCATGTTGAATCTCTCCAACGCTGAGGTCAAATAATTTCTCTAGCTTAACCAAAGCTTTATGTTAGCTTTGTCTCTCATGATTTTCATTCCTAGAATGCACCTAGTTACACCTAGGTCTTTCATCTCAAACTATGTTGACAACTTAAAGTAAAAATCTAAAATCATACTTTAACCATTCCCAATAAACAACATATCATCTACATATAGGACAATAATGAGAATGCAACCATTATCAATTTTAAACTATACACAATGGTCAAATTTAGATCTCTGAAATCCCAATGACAACATATAGATATCGAACTTCTGATACCACATTATAGGAGATGGTTTCAAACCATAAAGAGAATTCTTTAGTTTGCAAACCAAATTTTCTTTACCTTTTTCAATGAAATGCTTTAGCTATGAAATGTAAATCTCTTCCTCCAAATCACCATGAAGGAATGCTATCTTCACATCCATCTAGTCCACTTCTAATTAATATGTTGTTTTAAGTGACAACAGAAACTAGATAGATTTCAGCTTCACTACAAGAGAGAATATCTCCCCATAATCAATTCCCTCCACCTGAGAAAACCCCTCAGTGACCAACTGTGCCTTATACTTCTCAACACTTCCATCAATACCACACTTTTTTTTGAAAACCCATTTACAACCAATAGGTTTACATCCAACAGGAAAAGGTACCAGATCCCAAGTCTTGTTTTTCTTTAAAGAATTCCATCTATTAATCCATGGCTTGCATCTAGGAATCTAAATCACTCATACCTAATGCCTCTCTAACCATCCTAGGCTCATCAATGTTAGTAATCAAGGAAAAAATACAATTGGAATCCAATAATGAATAACCAAACCTTTCTAGGTGCACCTAACTCATGTAGACCTCCTCTTGAAGGTTGAGGTTGAGGTTCTCCTTCTTCAAAACTTTCAGAGCTACTTGGCTCTCCTCATCAGCAGGCCCAACAGGAGTACGTAGTTCTTTCTTTAGAGTAGATGAAATCTAAAATACCTCTTATTTTGTTTCTCCTCTTTTCCTCCTTGTAACTCAATAGTATCTCTCTGAAGATCACACTTCTACTTTAGAGAACCTTTTGAGCTTCTGGATCCCATAGCTTATACCCTTTCACACCAACACCATAACCATAAAGATACACTTAACATCCTTGTTCTCCAACTTAGATCTCTTCTCAATCAGAACATAAACGTAAGCTTCACAACCAAATACTCTGAGATGTCTCGTCAAAGGATTTTTACCAGAGCCATGTCTCCATGGGTGTCTTACCAACAAGCATTGATGTAGGAGATCCATTGATCAAATAACATGTAGTGGCTACCGCTTCAGCCCAAAACTTCTACTCAAGGCTAGCACCACTCAACATACTCCTAGAGATCTCCATAAATGTTCTGTTCATCCTCTCTGCAACTCCATTTTTTTGTGGAGTATAGGGAGTATTTTCATGTCTCTCAATCCCATGCTCTTTACAGAACTTGTCAAACTTTGCGGAACAAAACTCATCACCATTATCAGTCCTCAAACACTTAATCTTTCTACTAGTCTATTTTCTACCAAGGCCTTAAACTCCTTAAACTGACTAAAGACTTTAGATTTACTTATGAGGAAATAAATGAATGTCCTTCTACTGTAATCATCTATGAAAGAAACAAAATATACATATTTTGATAACGAAGGAACATTTATAGAACCAAAAACATCTGAATGAACATAGTCCAAAACCACAAAAGACTTATGAGAACTAGAGTAAAAAGAAACATGGTGTTGTTTTCCATATACACAATGTTCACATTAGTTAAACTTGAGATTATAATCATCAATGCCTTCAACAAGGATCTTATTTTTCAAAGTTCTAAGACCCTTCTCACCAATGTGACCAAATCATTGGTGCCATAACATTGTCTTCTTTGTAGGAAGCTTCATTTCCATGGAATGAGCACCCTTAGGTACCCAAAATGCACACCATTGATTTAGCTGTAACATGCTTCTTCTCTACATGATCTGATGGTGAGGATGAAGAATCCAAAGATCTCTTCTTTGGTACATAAGAAGAACTATTTCATTGTATAGTGCATGCATTAAGCTGAAACAAAGTGCCAATATGAACATCCTTAGCCAACACCATAGCCCCTCTAGTCATTTTGCATCCTCCACCAGAGAAAACAACTTGCACTCATGAATCATTCAATTTACTTACAAAAAGCATGTTTCATGCCAAACTTGGGATATGCAATACACCATCAATCCCCTTCACTCTTCCATCAAGAAATCTGATTTTGACTCTTCCATGGCCAACAATTTTTAGGTGAGAATCATCACCCAGGTACACCTCTCTGCCATTGTACTCCTCATACTTCGAGAACCAATCTCTATGAGAATTCATGTGAAAGGATGCACCCAAATCTATCAACCATACGTCATATGATGCATGGGTTGCCAAGGCTATAATAAATGCTTCTCCATCATCTTGAGATGATTTCTCATATTCAAAATTAGAGAAAGACTTGTTTTTCTTCTTCTCCTCCTTGCAATATTTCCAAATGTGACCAGTTTCACCACAATTCCAACATTTTTCCTTGGAATTCTTACCAAGAGACTTAGATCTCCTCGAAGACTTTGACTTAGATTTCTTGTATTTCTTTTTGCCTCTCCTTTGGTCTGTCATGAACTGCAAGGGCCTCCTTGGCCATCTCAAAAGACTTCCTTTGAATCTCTTCAAATAATAATAAGGAAACAACCTCATGCATCTTGAAGGTGGAAGTAGTGCTTCCAATAGCCATGACTAGGTGATCCCAAGAGTCCAAAAATGAACACAAAAGGAGCATGCAATGGTCTTGTTCATCAATCTTGTCTCCTATGGAACCCAGTTCTGCAACTAACATGTTAAAAGAGTTCATATGATCTACCACGGATCCTCCATCTTCTATTTTCAAAGAATACATCTTCTTTCTTAGGAAAATCTTGTTTACCAGGGATCTAGCATAATAGACATCACCAAGCTTCTTCCATAGAGAAGCAAAAATTTTCTCTTCATGGACATTAAGGGGGATGGAATCAACCAAATAGAGTCTAATAAGACCCTTGGATTTTCTATCCATGAGATCCCAATCCTCTTATTTCATGCCTTGTGGCATGGTTCCAAAACTGTAAGCCATAGATCACAGTCTACAAGCATGTATTCCATTTTGAGCTTTCAAAGTTCAAAATTACCGCCATTAAATTTCTCCATCTCAATCCTCCCAAATGTGCCTTCCATATCTTTCCTGCAACAAGGTAACACAACACACACTTCTACAAAAATCCCATTGAAACAAATATCAACTCAAAAAACCCTTCTAACTCAATAAAGGAACCAAGGCTAGCTAGGTTGTGATACCAACTAAAAGGAAGTCGGGTGAGCAAAAACAACTTCCTACACTAATCTAACTAGGGAGAGTTACAAAATTTCTTTTTAATACCTTTAAATAGTTACAACAAGAGAAGCACATATAGAATAAATGAATAAAACAACAACACATATAACAATGACACCAAATATATGTGGGGAAAACCCTTTTGAGTAAAAAACCTCACCCTCCAAAAGCACAATACTATTGTATTACTTCAAAAGGAATTACAATACAACCCCAAGTACAAATCCTTCTTCTACAAGTGCTTCAAAATGAATACCTATTCTGGAGTGATATCGGCAACACTTTGTTACCTACAAACAAACTATGCATTCTAAAATGCAAGGCATACATTTTATAGAGAATACAAGCCAAGAGATGCTTCTAGAAGAGTATGGGCATCCAAATACACATGGCACAATATCCCATGACAAACATGAATTTGGACACTTATTTGGGATTCCCTTACACCTCTTATAGTTGTCATAACATGCAATATTATCTCTCCTAGCATGGGCACCTAGAATATACTAAAAAATAGCTTATGATAGATGTCTTACAACTATCATAGAATATGTCATAAATCTGCCATAAAATTTGTCATAGAATTTGTAAGAGAACCTATCATAACTGACTAAAAATAGTCGATTCTCTTATATCTTGTCATAACCCAACTTGGGCGCCAACCTTCTCCATGCATGAAGATGCCTTATGATGTGTTATATAATCTGTCATAGGTCAAAGATTCCAAAGTGGTACACCTATGCCCACTTGGTATGATTATGTGTCATCCAATCACTTCCAATGGGAATGCCACCTAGCCGATGGGTCCCAATTTGTGACATGACACCATAGGCAATTAAATAATACAAATTAATACATTAATTACATCAATTAAATCAATATTAGGACTCTAAGGTTGAAACACCTTAATCCCAACACAATATTCCTATAATTATGTTAACTAATATGATAGCAAACAAAAACTATTGACAAAACACTAAGACTGAAACACACATATCCATAATGAGTGTAATTTAGTTATTTACTATATTAATAATTCCTCTTAATGAATAGCTAAATTTAATGGAATCCTATTATATTTCTATTTAGTACAAACTTTATCTTGCCTTATTACTAAGTAAATACATTATCCATGTTGTCATTTGTGTTATAATATTGCAACTCTCTCTTGTGATTAAATCTCTTCTCTTAAAAAATGATGTTGAGTTTCAATATATTTTAATCTTGTATGATAAATTGGATTGTTTGCAAAATTGATTGAAACTTCTAATATGTGACTGCTCTAACACCCCCCCTTAAGATGAAATTAAGGGTAGCTAAAAACCCCAAAAAGAAAATGCATGATGGGTCCTAACAAACAAGGCATGGTGAAGTACCCATGTACAAACAAAAGATCTCTCAAAACTAGAGAAAAGGGGAAAAATCTTATGGGAGAAAAATCCTCTCCAAAAGAGAGAAAGGTGAATGAAGGACTAAATAATCCTTCATAACAATATGAAGGACTGAGAATCCTGTAAAGCAATATGAAGGACTGAGAAGCCTCCAAAACAAAGTGAAGGACTGAAGATCCTCCAAAATAGTGTCCCAAAAAGAATAGGAACATGAAGAACATCATGGAAGCATGAAGTTGTAGACAATTTTCAAATTATGACTATTGAAATGAAGAACATACTCTGAACTAGATGATGATCAGGATTAAGAAGACAAGAATCTGCATGAGTGCCCCCAACAACACTACTCGAATCAGATGGAAAACAAAGTCAAAACATGTCTAGAAATTGAAGATACAAATGAAACAAGTACCAAAAGTCTGAAGAAGACTAATCAAGTGAAAATGGAAGGTCACCTCCAAAAATAGGAATGCAAGAGTGACCATATGGTAAATGCTCCATCTCACTAAAATGCATGGGTAACCAACTGTTGCATCTACCTAACACATAGGAACAAATACTGTATACATAGCTCACTCCAACGTGAAACCAAGAAAACATTAGAACCAACAATAGAAACCCCCCCATAATGTCGACAAGGGAGAGACATGACAAGTACACTAAAACTATGTGAAACCAAAAAGTGCATGTAGGAGAAAAAAGAACATCTAAACGTGCATAAGAGAGTACCTACAAATAAAAGGTGTTCAAACCAAGGCGTAGATGCATGAGGCAAGAACCATTGTTATTCACTGTTATCCTAGAACAAACACTCACTTGACAAAGGTGTGATGGAAAAAAAGGCCTATACAACCCCCCATGGCACTTTATATCGACACACTAGGATGTGCAAAATATCCAAAAAGTATACACCAAAATGGCACTTTATCTCAATGCATCTACAAAAGAGAAATTACATGAAAAAGATGTCTACAATGCCCAAATATGACAAAATACTATAAATACATATAGAATAGCCAAAAATGAGTCATCATGCAAACATAAATTTTCCAGGAGCTAAGATGTCTAAGTAATTCATCAAAATCTGAAAATACAAAAAATTGAATAAAATGTACTTGTAGAAAATTATATAAAAATGGCATGGATGACTATAAAGAGCTCTAAAAGGTCATCCCAACGCCACTAGAATCACAAAAAATGGAGAAATGGGTCAAAATTTATGAGCTTGAGAGTGAAAATAACACCTCTAACTTCAGCAGGTTGTAGAATGCATCGGCAACAAAAAATGGTGATGAGACCCACACCACTAGAAATTTGACGAAACTATATTTCTGACAATATCCTACTCAGCTAATTTTGATATTATACACCCAAGTTATGGCCAAAGAAAAAACACCCCCTTTAGGGCCAAAGAGGGCTTGAAGGTGCCCCTGCCTTGTGGTCATACAACTAACGTCAACATGACATCATGTTGACATCAATAGAATATTCCTTCAAATATTCCCTATGTTGGAAAAAAAGGCTTGATCCCCAAAAAAATCATCGAAAAAAACAGTGATCATGGGGAAAGTAGAAAAATGATGAAAAAACCGTGAGAAAAAAATTTGATGGTGTCGGTGGTTGTAAATTCTCGTCGGTCGGCATACCAAAGCTCGTCAAGTGGCTTAAACCCCCACTGATTGGTAAAAGGTCATTAGTCACGGGGCAATAAGCCCCACCATCAAGATATATGGGGCCTACAAGGTCTGCTGACATAGGTACCCTACGGGAACCCTTAAGTAAATGTGTCAGGTAGAAAATAGATATGCCACCCCACAAAAATTCAATCCTTGCAATAATTTTTTTAGATTTGTAAAAGTCTAAAAAAATAAATTTAAAAACTAAACGCAGACCTTTCTCCTTTTTTCTTTTTTTGAATGGTGTGCAAAGGCTGTGTAGGGGTTGTATGACCCTTGGAGAAAAACAAATTGCCTCAAAAGCTCCTGAAGCCAATTATAGGAAAATTTATAGTCAAAATTCATCAAACCGACCTTCTAAATCCAACCGTAATGTCCTTTTTGTGCCAAAATGCACCTAAAATTTTCTCACCTCCAAAAATTGCAAAAAAAGCAATGGAGATTACAGATCTAAAGCCCTATAACCATTGTTGAAGATAACACTCATAAATCGAGAAGGGGTTCATTGAATCCATGCTCTGATACCATGTTAGAATTGTGAAAAATACAAGCCATATGATCAAACAACGAGCAAAGAAACCTTCCACACAAGAGAGCTACAAACATAATATGTAATATTCCTCAACAAGAAAAAGCTACAACAATGAAACTTCAGAATCTTAAAAAAGAATCTCAAGAGGAGAAGAGGAGAGAAGAGAGGATAGAAGAGAGAAAATGCAAAGAGGGTTGAATGCTCACAAGAGCAAAACCCTAAATGAGAAAGGGATTAGATCATGACAAGTGTCAACATCTCATGCAATGAGACAAAATAACCTAATAATAGCTCAACTAATAAAATTATAAAAGCACTTCTAAGTTTAGATTAAGTGCATGAGAATAAATTAGACTAATAATTAATTAAATATTAATTAATTATTAGGTAATTTATGATTACTTTAACATATAGGTACAAATCTATTTTCATAATATATTCCTTTTTGTGAATAACCTTTTACAACCAATCTATCTTTTAATTTTTCAATAATACCATAATCTTTAAACTTATTTTTGAACAACCATTTATAGCCTACGAGAACTATATTTGCAACTAATTCAATTAGTTTCCAAGTATCATTTTCCATAATTGAAACATATTATTTTGCATAGTATTCATCCATTCTTTTTTATTCTTAGCTTCTTCAAAATTTTGAGGTTCATCTACACTGATTAGTTGAGTCATTAGATTATAGTCATTATTCCTTATTGGTGTCTTGATTTACCTCATTAATCTTCTTAATGCTTTGTGTTGCTAGATGGAGTAGCTTCATTTTGTCTTGTTTCAAACCCACTTTGATCATGAGTTTTTTGATCTAAAATATATGTACTCTCAATGTATTTCAATAATTTTCCATGAAATTGAACTTTCTTCCTTTTGAATATCATCTACATATTCATGAAATATAGCATATGGTAGAAAATACTCTATGAGTAATAGAATTATAAATTTTGTATGCCTTATGATCAACACAATAACCAATGAAAACACATTTGATTGACTTTGTGTTAAGTTTCCTCCTATTTTCTTTTGGAATATGATAGAATGTCTTCTAAAAAAATTCAAATGACTAATAGTAGGTTCAATACCAATGAACTTCGCCTCATAAGGAGTTTTACTTTCTAGGTACTTGGTTAATCTTCTATTCAACAAATATACAAATAACTAACTGCTTCATCCCACAAATTGTTAGTAAGACTCTTTCCTTTGAGCATATTCTTAGAAAACTACAAATAACTAACTGCTTCATCCCACAAATTGTTAGTAAGACTCTTTCCTTTGAGCATATTCTTAGAAAACTCAATTATTGTTACATTTTTCCTCTTAGTCACACCATTTTGATCTATATTATGAGGAACTATGTATTGTTTCATAATTCCATTTTCTTTATAATATTTCACATAAATTGATGAAGTGTATTCCCCCTTGATCAAATCTAAGAATCTTAATATTGTGAGTTGTTTGTTTTTCCACCATATTTCTAAATTCCTTGAAGTATTTAAAAAAATATTATTTGTTAAAAATAGACCCAATTATATCTAGTTCTATTATCAACAAATATAAGAAAGTAATAAGCTCCCCCAAGTGAATTGGTTTGCATGGGACCACATAGATGATCTATATGTATTAATTCAAGAATTTTTCTTTGTCGTTGATTTTACTTATTAGAAATACATTCCTATGTTGTTTACCCAATGCACAACAATTTCACAATTAACATGTGCATTTTTTAGATATTGGAAGAGTCACCTTCTCTTTTATTTGTAGAGAAATAAGATCTCTAAAATTCAAGAGACTATACCTCATATGTCATAGTTATTCAATTGATACACATGTGGAAGTCAATGCTTGATAAATTTCTACTACCAATCAAGTTTATACAAACCTGCTATTCTAATTCCTTTAGCAATCACTTTATAGGGATTTTTCATATCCTTCACTTAATAACTTGTCCTTAAGAATTCAACTTTTAAGGATTGATCAATAATGGATGAAATTGATATTAAATTCTTCTTAATTCCTATAATGTACATTAAATTTTCAAGATGTCTTTCATTTGTATTAGGAAATAGTACAATTATATCACTATAATCTTGTATGTCATGAGATCTATCATCTCCTAAATATATTTTACTACTATTATTTTTCTCATGAAAGACTTTAAACCAATTTCTATAACATAACATGTGAATAGATTCCCCTAAATCTATAAAGGTCAATCATTGCAATCATTTGTTTTAGAAGAAAGAGAAACATGTGAAATAAATAATTTTAGAATATGGAGGTCAAGTCATTTATCTCATTCTCACCATTAGCAAAGTTACCTTAATAATTTTAATTTTTTGACATTAAATTCATTTTTCTAGCATTCATATGCAAAGTGTCTAAATTTACAACAATAATTATAATTTCCATTTTATTCACATTATAATTTGACTTAGATGATTCCCCATCTTGACACCTTTTATCATCAAATTTACCTCCTTTGTTCTTTTCCCATTTCTTTCCTACTAATGACTTCTTATCTTTGACCATCAATGTTGGATTTGTATTTTGAAGGCTATTGTCCACATTTTCTTCCTTTCCTCTTCTTGTAGAAGTATACCTACAAAAATTTCAAAGAAGATACATTTTCCATTGCAACTAAACTAGTAATAAACACTTTATAGTCACTTAACATGTCATTCAAAATAACAGTAATTAAATCACTACCTAAAACTTTTTCACCAATATCACCTAATTTGTCCCTTAATTCTTTAACTTTGGATAAATAATCACTAATACTTTCATTTTCTTCAATTTTTATTGAAATTGATTTTCTCTTTAGAAATATAATTCTATTTGTGTTTTTAATCTCATACAAACTTTTCAGATTTATCCATATACCAACAAATGTAGTGATATCATATATGATGGATGATTGAATCCTTTATAGACATGCATAAGAGAATCTTAACTTTGAATTATATTTTCTCTCATTCTTAAACATCAGCTTAAAGTATAAAAATTGTAGCCTTAATATTATTTACAATGTCCAAATATTGCACCCTTCCATTAAATTATATATCTTAAACTTCCAACTTCCAATTAACATAATTCGTGTCACCTAACTTATTTTATTCAGTTAGCTACGAGTCTATGAGTTTTTCCATTAAAAATTAAAAAAATCACATACCCCTCAATGCATTTTCCCCTCCTCCTACAACATCCCCTTCAACAAATTTTTGCAATAAATAGATAAACCTTGTAATTTCTTGTTAGGAAAAAAATTATTGGTAAGATTTTTTAGGAACAAGGGAAACTCCTCCAAAACTCCCATCCCCACAATTAGATCCATATCCTACCCCACCACTAGAAATTCCTTTGATAGAAACACCCACTCCAAATCCTCCCTCACCTCCTCCATCTTGTACTCCACTATGAAGCCATAGATCACTAGCTACAATATCCTCAAAAAATTCTCAAGAGTCATGGTCATCTCTCTTATGGATAAATAGAACGAGATTGTCTCACTATGTTATCTCTCCACCAACATTGTCAACATGGTTTTGTGTCCTCATAAAAATGGTATATAAGCTAACTAATATAGCCCCACTACCTAAAAAAATGTGTTCCTTGTAAGGAAGTTAAGGTAGCAGAACAACTTCCTACACTAATATTGAAAGGAGGATAATGCAAAACTTTACAAATCTTTTCAGTAGTTATAGAAACTTAAACATAAATAAACATAAATCATGCATACCATAGCACAATGATTTAAGTGGGGAAAACCCTTTCGAGAGAAAAACCCCACTCCAAAAGTCGCCCAATATATTATTCAGAAATCATAAAGATTAAAATATACTTGTAGAGCAAGCTTCTCACAGGAGTATCACAACCAGAGATCCAAAGGCAACACGACCGCTATCAGACTCTCATAATACATCACAATACATAGTCGTCATATAACACCCTCATAAAATAGGGTTGCATTCTAGGTAAGTCAATCCAACAAAATATCAATCGTTAGATCTGATACCTAATGATGAACGGTCTAGATTTAAAATAATAAAATATGAATATCAATAGTACCTTATGTAATTGCAAGGTTGAGACACATTTTTTGAACATTCTCCACCTCCCCTAATATCACCCTTAGCACCATGACTATTGTCCTCTTCTCTCGAGATTACAAGGGTAGCAACCACTTTTTCATCCATCTAAAAATTAGTTTTCATCTCTTCCTTAAGCCAAATTCTATCCTACATTGTCTACATTATGTAAATACTTAAACATGCAAGAAATAATATACATAAGCATTATTCCATGCAATTGTGAAATTTTTATTTTTCATAAGCATTAATCTGCACAAGCGGACTCCAATTATTGCAAGTGAACTTAATTTTGTGCAAACTAACTTTATTTCATGTAGGTGATGCTTTCAATACAAGCATTAATTTCTCATTATAAGTGTTGATCATAACTATGAAAGTGTTATTACACCTAGACATCACTAGGGATTTAGTTTTTGATACATGTCAAAGCTCATGCCTCCTCCAATCACTCATACTATCATATTTTCTCTGCTTAGTAAGTGTGACATGGGATATTTATCATCTTCTCAAAGATCATTTTCAAAAATTTGTGATTTAATATCCAAGGGCCCATAGTGCAAATGGCATATTTACCCCTAGGCCTACTAAGCCTCCCCAAACCCTAATTTCTCCCTGTGAGATTTGCTAACTAGCCTACCAAGAATCTAATGACTAAAGGAAAGCAAAACCATAAATATGAGGAGGAATAAACTATATTCCTCTCAAGAATGCAAAGCTATATTCAGCTTGAGAAGTTGAGAATTACAAAGGAAATGCCTTGGTTATATAGGCCAAGGGGAGATATGGATGCAACCAAATTATGACAAGTGTTGGAATCCTATAAGGTGTGACAACTCATGACATGAAAGGCTCAACCACCTTATCCCTATGTAAAGTTAAGCTAGTGTGAAGAGGACTTTAGTGGAGAACTAGCCAAGAATGAACTAGTTAGATAAAGTACCCCTTTCACACTAACACCCCCCCTTAAGTGAAACTTAGGGATAAGTATACAATGCAAAGATGAAAATATGGGTCTCGGCTACTAGGCCTGATGAGGTACCCATGTACATAATAACCTCTCAATGATAAAGAAGGAGAAAACCCAGTGGGAAAAAACTCCTTCCCATGACAGGGTGAATGAAGAAGGTCTAAGTGACCCCCCCAGAAGAGATGTGTCGCACCCCCAAGAGAGACCAAAGATGAACATACTTTCTCTCAGTGAAGGGTTTGGTGAATATATTTGCAACTTGATCTGTTGTAGGACAGTAGTGCAAAGCAATGACCTGCTCCTGAATTAGCTCTTGGAGAAAATGCATATGGATCTCGATGTGTTTGGTTTGTTGATGATGGATCAGGATCTTTGAGATTTGGATGGTTCTCTGGTTGTCACAATAGATGATTGATGGTCTCTAATAGGTGATACCAAGTTCAATGAGGATATTCTGAAGCCAAATAGCCTCAATGGCGGCATTGACAGCCCCCCGATACTCAACCTTAGTTGAAGAAAGAGAAATGGCATGTTACTTCTTGATTTTCCAACAAATGGGACCAGAATCATAGTGAAAACTGTAGCCAAATGTGGACTTGGGATCATCAATATCACCAGCCCAATCAGAATCTGTGTATCCCATTAAGTCTAAACTTGTCTCTGCTACATAGTGAATCCCATACTGATGAGTGCCTTAGATGTAGTGCAAGATGTGTTTGGTAGCTTTCCAATGAAGCTCATGTGGTTCTGTCATGAAGTGTGAAACAATGCCAACTATAAAGGAAATTTTGGGGTGAGTATGAGTCAAGTAGATGAGGCCACCAACAAGTTGATGATACAAAGTAGCATCAACTAGGGGTGTGGAACATTTGGTCTCAAGTTTACCTCCAAAAAAAAGGGAGTCAGTACAGGCTTACAATCAGCAATATGAAAACATGACAAAAGAACAAGAGCATACTTGGGTTGTGCAAGTGAGATCCCAAAAGAGTTTTGAGTGATCTCGATCCCAAGAAAGTAGTACAAGAGACCCAAGTCAGTCATGGAAAATTTGTCATGTAAAGAATTCTTCACGGTTGTGATGATGGATGAAGTGCTCCTAGTGACAATCAAGTCATCCACATAGAGAGCCAAGAAGAGAAGAACATCCTCCTGCCATAAGATGTAGACATTTAGATTGGAGTGGCATTTGGAGAACCCAATGGAAAGAAGAAAGGAGTCCATTTTGGCATACCAAGCTTGTGGAGCTTGTTTGAGGTTGTAGAGAGACTTCCTTAGTTTGCAAACCAATGAAGAATCTTTAATGAAGCCTTGTGGCTACTCCATGTAAATTTCTTCATGTAGATCTCTATGAAGAAATGCACTCTTCACATCCATTTGATGTACAACCCAACCGTGAGTTGCAGAAATAAAAAGTAGCAAGTGAATGGAGTTCATTTTGGTAACAGGGGCAAAGGTCTCAGTGTAGTCAATACCTAGTAATTGAGAGAAACCTTTGGCCACAAGTCATGCTTTATACTTGTCAACTAAGCCATCTACTGCAAATTTAGTTCAATAGATCCAATTATACCAAACCAATTTTCTTCCCTTAGGAAGTGGAACAAGATCCCATGTTTTATTCTGCATTAAAGAGTTGTACTCTTCCTCCATTGTGGAATCCCACTCAGCAATACCAGAGGCTTCACGAAATGATTTTGGATCTGAAGTTGTGGCGAAGTAGGAATTTGGAATGTCTTGATGTTGTGATCGAGTCCTCTTAGTATTTAAAGGATCCCCAACAAGAGTGCCTGCAGATTCAAGTGTTTGACGAGCCCAACGAGGCATGATAGGGGATGGAGGAGATTCTTAACTCTCTAAAGAGGAAGATGAAATCTCATGATCAACTTGATGACTAGAGGAAGCTTGAGGAAAATCCTCAATGTTAGAATCCTCTAAATCCACTTTGGAGGCAAGAAGAGTAGAGCAGGAACTTGAAGAGCTTTCCTCAAATTGCACACTATGCTCAATGAAGAGATCATATGTTTCAGGATCCATTAGTCAATATCCTTTGACACCATCAAGGTAACCAACAAAGATACAAGGCCAACTCTAAGATTCCAAGGCCTTGCACTTCTCTGAAGGAATATGTTCCCATTATGGGGAGCCAAAAACTCTAAAGTGCCCCACAATAGGTTTCCTACCACACCAAGCTTCGAAGGGAGTGATTCCCTTTAATGCCTTATGTGGAACTCTATTCTGGATATGAGCAGCACACTTGATAGCTTCTTCCCAATATGCAAGTGCAAGGGAGTGAGCGTGGATCATGCAACCAGCCATCTCTTTCAGGGACCTATTTTTCCTCTTAGCTACACCATTTTGTTGTAGTGTGTAGGCAACAGTATGTTGAAGATCAATTCCTTCAAGAGTACAAAATTGCTCAAATAGATGGTTCACATATTCTCTTCCATTATCAGTATGGATAATTTTGACACACTTTCCAAATTACTTTTCAGCACAAGCCTTAAACTCTTGAAATATATCAAAGACTTCTCCTTTGTGTCGAAGAAAGTAGACCCATGTGTATCTAGAATAGTCATCAATGAAGGTGAGAAAATAATGAGCCTTACTGAAGGATAATAATTTAAAAGGACCAACCAAGTCACTATGAACCAATTCAAGGACTTCTAAAGCCCTCCAAGCCTTCCCTTTATCAAACTTCTCCTCGGGATGTTTTCCCAAGGTACAACCTGAACATACACCATTTGAAAAATTGATTTGAGGAAGACTCGTGACCATTTTTTTTGTTGAGTTGTTGAAGATAGTAGTAGTTGAGATGGCCAAACTAATCATTCCATAGTTTTCTCACAACATTTGAATGGGTGAGAAATGCAGTGGAATGTAAATCAGGTAAAAAATGAGACAAATCATACAAGCGAGACTCATGATTGGCCTTACCAATTGCAAGGAGTGCATTATCTTCAAGATTCTGGATGTTGAAAGAATCTGGAGTGAATTCAAGTTTTCTACCATTCTGAGTGATTTGGTAGATAGAGAGAAGGTTGGCTAATAGATTAGGAATGCAGAGGACATCCTCAAATGTACCATTGCCAGTATCAATTGAACCCTTCATAATGACTTCTACTGGAGAATCATCTTGAATGAGACTGTGGGGCACAGAACAAGGCTCCAACAAAGAAAAATATTCTTTAGTAGAACCCATGTGATGTGATGCACCTGAGTCAAGAATCCACTCTTTTGAAGAATCAATAATAGCAATAAGTGCATGTGCTTTCCCTTTACCTGATTTGGAAGAAGGGGCAGAGGATTGTTGAGCAACAGAAGAAGGCAGATTAATGTTGTTCCTTTTGAGAAGATGATTTAACTCATCGATTGGCTTCTTATGACAAGAATTTTCCTCATGACCAGGTTTCTTGTAGTAGCTACAAGTTGGTCTTTCGTTCTTTTGAAAATTCCCCTTTGAAGAGGAGGATTTGGAGTAAACCTTTGTTGTTGAAGATGATTGTACTTGATCTCTTTGTGACTTCTACTTGAACTTCTTTTGTTTGTTGTCAGGTTTCCTTGATTCTTTATGACCCTTTGGTTCACCAACCATCAAAGCTTGTGAATGTGAAGACTTGAGAAGACCCATTGAAAGAAGCTTACCTTGTTCTTGCATTAACATTTTAGAAAATGAAGCAAAATAAGGTGTAGTAAATGTAGATCCCATTGTCAACCTATGAGTATGAAAGCTAGAAACAAAAGCTACAAATTCAGGTCCAAGTTTGTTTAGAGTGTTATAGACAAGTTGAATGTATTTCTTGTCTAAGCCACATGATTTACATTGTGCTCTAAGGTCATTGACGTTTGTTACATAATCTTGGATATTATCAAAAGACTTCGGATCAAGACCCATTAGTTCGTTATCAATTTGATAACCACAAAATTCATCAGTTGTACCATAGAGAGTTTTTAATTTGTCTCATGCATCATGTGAATCTTTACATGCTTCAATCTGAAACATTATATTAAGAGAAACAAAACTCCTTAGAAAACCAAGAGCTTTTGTATGTTCAAACATCCAAAGTAACTTTTCCTTTATCATTTGTGGGTTCAGTTACCTTTTTCTCAACATAAGGTGTATATCCTAGTTGCATTAAGACATTTCATGCATTTTGATGCCATGTGTTGTAGTTGTAGGGTGTGAGAAATGGAAACTTAAATGTACCCATAGTGAAGGAAAAACAGAGAACAAAGTATGAGAGAAGCTCAAGCACAAAGACAACAAAAGACCCCCCCTTCTTTACTCAATCAAAGAACCCCCCCAGAGAAAAATGATTTGTCACTTTATATTTAGTGCAGTTACAGATTTTTGGATTTCAATGCTTTTACAATTCCTCAAGAAATGAGCATGTGCTAAAAGTAGACATGTGGTACAATTTCATACAAAATAAACAACATCAAGGTGAAGTACATGAAAAAATCATGCACATTCAAAACAAGAATCAACTCGATCTAAGGTGTATGCAGAACTTATACATATTTGAAGTTTGCAAAACAAGAATGGTGAGGAGTCGTCTCTGAGAATCAACAATTTCTGAAAAATATATGCACCAAAATCTAAAACTGTCTTCACCAATGCATAGAGCATGAAAAATTAGCCCAAATAAAAAAAAATTGCACTAAATTTTGAGGTTGGGAGCCCAAGTTATGAGCCTTCAAAGTTGGCCTTCAAAAACCAACTCATCAACAACGAGGGGGTATTAAAAAATTCCACCAAATTTAGCAGAACTACCACCAAAGTTAGCGGTTAGCCAAATATAGATATCCACCAACTAGTTTAAAACTTTGCCAAATGTAGCATTCCACCAAATTAAATTAGCTGACCTCCAGTTTAACTTTCTGCTAAAAGCTCCTCCAAATTTGGTGGCATTAGATTTTTATTATTTTTATTAATTAAAAAATAACAAAAAGTTATTATTATTTTTAAAAAAATTAAAAAACCATTAAAAAAATAATAAATAATGTCAGCAAAATAAACGGATGCACTTCTTTTAAAAAGATAGAATGATTAAAATTTTTTAAAAAGTCAAAAGAAAGGTGGGTGGGATTTTTAATTTTTTTAATTTGTATTTTTTTTTTATTTTTAACATAAAAATATTAAAAAAAAAATTGTGGTGGAATTTAAAAAATAATTTTTTTTTAATATTGTAAAAATGTTAAAAACATATTAAAAAATTAAAAAACATCAAAAAAATATTAAAAAAAATATATAATTATGTGAGAGGCCTTAGCCACCCCCGCATTCCCACGTGAAGATTTTAAGAGCCTTTATAAAAGGTTGAGCCCATAAAGAGGAGTGGGGACTTATGGACCCACAAATTTATGTGGCATGTGTCCCTAAGGTACCCACTTGCCCTTTTTGGGAAATTTTTAACTTTTTTTTCAAACCTTTTCAAACTTTTTTTTTTAAAAGTTGAATTTATATCAAACATTTTAAAAAAAGTATTTATTTTTAAAAAGTTGTATTTTTTTTTTCTAAAAAGTAGTGTTGCTTTTTTTTTAGAAATGTATGAATTTAATTTTTTTGAATACTTAGGTTTTGAAAAAAAATTGTTTTTTTATGCAAACTCAACCAAAATTGACAAATTAATAGTCGATTTTAGCATTTTTGAACCTTCTAAGCACGATGGCAGGGTCGGATTTGACCCAAATTGCTCTAAAATGGCAGTTCTTTGCTAGATCTGGCAATAAACCTTTTGCTTTAAATTGTTGTAGATCTAGCCTCTAGTGTCTGTTTCGGGCGAAATAAGGGGAAGATCTGACTGTCTCAGTTGCTCTAAACTCAATGGTGAGCTCAAAATCTCTGCAAGAAGCTTTAAAAGACCTGTAACTGACAAGTCAATGCATGAACCCCCTTAGAAATTGATATTTTTACACCTTTCTGATTCTCTAGATCATCTAAAGATGCAAGAGAAGAGCATACTCAGTTCTATTGAAAAAAAACTCTATACTCTCATATTTCCTAAAGGAATGCTAACCCACAACTCAAATTTGGCTCTAATACCATGTGAGATTTGCTAACTAGCCTACCAGGAATCTAATGACTGAAGGAAAGCAAAACCAAAAATATGAGGAGGAATAAACAGTATTCCTCTTAAGAATGCAAAGCTATATTTAGCTTGAGAAGTTGAGAATTATAAAGGAAATGCCTTGGTTATATAGGCCAAGGGGAGAAATGGATGTAACCAGATTATGACATGTGTTGGCATCCTATAAGGTGTGACAACTCATGTCATTAAAGGCTCAACCACCTTATCCCTATGTAAAGTTAAGCTAGTGTGAAGAGGACTTTAGTGGAGAACTAGCTAAGAATGAACTAGTTAGATAAAGTACCCCTTTCACACTAACACTCCCCGTTTCCACTTCTTTTCTACTTATTTGTCCCTAATTAGTTTTTTATCATTTTTGTTTCCATTGATCATCATTTCTCCTCTATTAAATTTTCACTTCCATTTCATCATTTTGAGAGCTACCTCGAACACCTTTTTTTCAAGTGATCTCTCAAGAGGGTATTGTCCCGTCCTCTTTTTTCCCAACTCACCAAGGAATTTTTCATTTATTCTTTGATATGATGCCACTTCTTCCAATCGTGACAATATCAAAGAGGGGAAAAATGTAAACACTAAAATATCACCATAAGCTCTTGATTCATCATTTTCCTATTAAATAATTAATTATTTTCATAATTTACCACTATCCCATATTCTTGTAATTTATTAAATAACTTATTATCTAATTAATTGCTATTTTCATAATTAATTCTTATATTCTTCCTAAGTTTAATTAAACCAATAAACTTAATGTAAATTAACTCCTCCAATTTGATTAATAAATTAATCAAGGATTATTAAGCCCCCATTAACCTTCTAATTTTTAGTTCAATCTCATGGTCTTAATCCCCCAACTTTTAATTTTGGTCATTCAATATCCCCGCATGGATCAAAATTTAAACTTGTCATCATTTGAAAAGTGTCCTTACCTCTCTCATGCTCCCACATGAGCGAGAATTCCTACTCACCTCACTCCTTGTTCACACATATGTGAGCATGAAAACTTGTAAGCCTAAAATATTGTCAAGCCTTTGCCTTATCTTTGTCTTATTAGCTCAAAATTACCTTATTTCTTTCACATGCAAGAATTCCTTCCCTTACACCTCCTCAATATCATTCCCTCTTGTGACACTTTTCACAAGGCTAATCCTTCCACCAATCTTCAAATCTTAACCTTTCATCAAACTTTGAATCTTGCCCCTTGGTTTTTCCAATGATAAATATATAAATTTAAATACCTCTCTTAATTTTTCATCACTTCATATCCATGCCAAACTTATGTTGCCATTTTATTATCCAATATTGAGCTACTATTATGTTGGTGTAATCAAGATCAATCCACATTCTTATGATTACACTTATGCCATAATTTGAGCACAACAACTAGAGTTTTTGGGTGCACTTCACTTTTAGCTCAATTGGAGGAGCAAGGTAAGCAAGGAAAACTAATTTCTTGTTGTTTAGTCTTATGTGATTATTCATCTTGTTTATTTTTTCCTGTCTTCACTAATATCCTAATTTATTTTAGCTACCATGCAACATCTCACTGTCCCTCTAACACTTCCTAAAAAGTTTCTTGGGAAATGACCTCTTTGAAAAAATTATGACAATGGCTATAAAATGATATCTTCACCTCTTTTGGGTTAGTTATCTAAGAGTGAAATTATCCCTAATAATGGAAACTTGACATTTTCTCATTTCAATGTTTATATTAGAGATGTCAAAAGAAAAAATTAAAGCTCTATTTTGTTGATCCAATTCAATCAAGATATTATATGAGCTTCCTTTCCTAAATTATAATCCTAAAATTCATCTATCTCATTCTTGTCCATCATCACACCTTATTGAATGGATTAATTAATTACATTATAAAGAAAAATAAATATATCCTTCTCAAGTTTTCCCCATATAGTTCTTTTTTTCTCTTAAATTTTGAAGCATCCCTTTACATGTTCAAAGAAATAAAGTACAAATTTTGATGATTATTTTTTACCAATCCAAACGACCATCAACATTATAGATTTTAGGATACTAAGTTCAAATACTCACAGAGGATTTGATGTGCTCAAGGTTGTGGCAGTAATAGGTATTTAGTTAAATATGATTTTAATGGGGGTGGTCATCAATAGGAGTGAGATTAAGGTTAATGATAATGGAGAGATGGTTTGAAAGGATGAAGAGATCATTGGGGCATAGATCAATATAGATATGATTCCAACCAATTTTCTTTATAAACCATTTATGGAATTGGATCATGTCAATTAGTGATTATTATGAGTAGTGTTCCACTTATAGAATAAGTCAAAAACTCCTAAATACTTTCCATAATATTTTCAAGCATTGAATTCTTCTTGTGATGAGTTATTCAATATTTGATTTACATAACAGTAACCAATATTAAATCACATACGATATACCCCATTTAGTTATGGTAAGATGGTCACTCATCCACTACTAGAGAAAATTCCTTTGTTTAGGCTCATAGTGGTACGCACTGAGAAAAATCTCAAAAGTGTGGTTATGGATTAGCATCAAAACTAAAATGCATCTATGAGAAGGTTCTTCTAAATTTTGTACCATGAATATAGAAATCCATGGATCAAGATAAAAAAAACTCAATCATTTACTTTGTTATGGTTAGAAAAAAGGTAGGCTTCCTTCTAGATGTATGTAAGAGTCAACTCTAACCTTACACCATTAATTTGAAATTCTTGTAGAAAGATATTATTAGGCTTCCATTTAATAACAATTTTCTCAACTTGAATTGTGCAAGCAAGGGTTGGAATTATCCTTACATTCTAAAATGGTATTTTTCTCTTCATTGTGTTGGTGTTTTTTCCAATACACCTAAGGAATCTCTAAAGAATAGCCAATTCTTATGTTCAAGACCCTTACAATGAATGGCCAACTGACAAGATCCAGTCGAAGACTGGAATCTTCTACACTTTTGGCTTTGTGGGACCGAGGAGGGTATTCCTAAGAAATATTTGACTCGACACTCTCAATGAATGACAAATCAAACCACAGATCAGTTCCTATAGGTGGTAGATAACACTATTCACCCAAAGGTTGGCTAATCTTTGAGCACATATCCATTGATCTACCAAGAACAAGGGAAATGCTTCATCCACATGCCTCATTATAAATGAATTTTTAAAATGAATTTGCATTTTGATTGCAAGTCGGTCACTAAATAGTCGAATTGATATACCCTTTATGTGAATATTTGAAAATAGATCAGCTCCTTGCTTCATAGGGCAATGGAGTCACATATACAAAGACCAGTAATACAAAAATGATTTTGATTATGATGAAATGGACTACTCTCACAACAACTTTGCATCATGGAGCTCACAACTTCTAATATATGGTTTCTTATCAAATCCTCTATAAATAATTGCAAATTCATGACCCCATTTAGGCATTTTAATTGATTACTTGAATCAAAGCGAAAACAAAGACACACATTCAAACAAATATTTGAAGATGAATGAAGATATCATTAACATTTCACTCAAAATTCACGCAGATTTACACAAGGAGAACACATATATCAAAATTATACATTCATTATCTATATATCAGCCATTTTTGCAAAACTATTTAAGATAATTACATATGTTCATCAGTGCTCAAAATAAGATAACTACTCTATTCACTATATTTATGCCTAATGTTCTACCCAGACAAGTACCTAACTCAAAAATTGATCAAAATTTCATCCTCTTGCAAATGACCCCTGAATTCCCTTTTGTAGACAAGGGAGCCAAATATCTACCAGCTCAAATGCAACCTTAATACAAAAATTTCATTTCATCTTACATTTAACTTGCATTTCAAAATTCCCCACGTATTGATTTTGCAAGAACACATTTAAAATGGGGAAAGAAAATTTGCAACCACCATCAAAAGGGAAACACAAAGTACTGCCAAAATTTCATTTGTTGCTAGGTACGCAACAAACCAGGCATCCACACTGCCACGAGGGCACATGGTCGACATTCAACACCCAAAAAAGTGCCACACATGTAGAGAGAAAAGAAACCACCATGGAAATCATTATCAACACAAAAAATATTGACCACCATCTTTTCACAAACCAAAAGGCTTCTTATCTTCAACACACTGACCCCAGTACACATGACCACTCCGAGTAGTAGTGAGGGTTGGGGATGAGACCTCAACCCCTTCCTCGACCTTATCTTCCTTCATCGCAGTAACATCCCTCCTGCTTGGAGTCCTGAAAGCCAAAGGAGGGGTGGACAATATCTCATCACCAGGGGCTAGAGTTCGACCCAAAGTCATGAGGTATCGGCCGTAGTCAGAGTCAGTCTTTGTCTCACTATCTGACTAGCTACTCATGAGGTCGATGTGTGAATTTTGGCATCTGAAGGAGCCACGCCCATATCTTATATTTCTACTTTCCCTAGTAGTGGATTGCAACAAACCCTTGCCTTTGTCTTCCTTCTTTTCAACAGCGACACTCTGGAATTGCAACCTCTGACTGCACCTTATGGGTGCAATCTTGGGATTGCCAGTAATGGCATCCATTTCTACCATTGAAGCACGCTATGGAATACTAGAACCCAACCTCTACGAATACAATCAAGTTGACCTTCTTGTTGGCTTGACAGAAGTTATTGGCTTATTCATTTTGTGACTAGAGTACACACACTCTCAACCTCTATTCTTTGTAATAATTTGAGGATTTAACAACTTAATTGTTATAGCGAAAATAGCAACCTATCACTTCTATTTATTGAGTAAAGTGATGATATCAATCACCAATGCTTAATGAAAGCACACGCACAAATAGAGCAATTTGTTAGTGTGTGTACTATCACCGTTTAATTCTCAAGTGCATAAAAATATGTAGAATGCACTTCATGATTACTAGTAATTAAATCTCCACATGCACGGAGATCAATTTGATCGCTTTTGCAGAAAGTTGGCCATTAATGTGAGTTGTTTGCAAAGTTAAAATGGCTATCATGTGTCATTTCATCAACTTTGAATGTAGGTCATTGATCCTACGCCGAGATGGCAGATCAGACGGTTTCATCTAGGCTAACCAGGCTTGAAATCCAGTGGTGCTTCGCTAATGTGTCCTCGACCAATGGCGCTAACCCACATTGGAAAGCAACTTCTCCTTCTGTGGGCTCCACCCATCTCACGAACTAAGTAGATCAATCCACATGTCAAGATCTCGCTAATCTCACTGCTTTTAACGAGTGTTCACCTTTTTCTAGCGAACTAGTGGGGAACTATGGAGATCGTTCCCGTGATTTGATCTCAGTCATTAGTTTGGAACCACAAGCCATAAGCTCAGTAGTGGAGACTGGGCCCCATGTCCTCATGAAGACACACGTCCTCATCTCGCTAACCTCATGGCTTTTAACAAGCAAGCATTTACAACCCACGAGCTAGAGAGGTACGCTCACGATCTCTTCCCACAACCTCAAATCTCAAAACCTGCATGCATGGCAAGGTTATCATTTAATAAGGGGCCTTTGCTAGGCTGACGGTGATATGACCCTCACAGGCTAACAACTTAGGCTTAAGTCATTGGGGAAAATAAGACCCAACTTTAGGGAATAGCTAAGTTCGATGGGATCGTTGGGTGACCGGTGCTTCTAACCAAAGGGGCTAGTAAGCAGATGTGCATGGCAGCTCAAAAGATGACTTAAGGAACCAAAGACCGATATAGCAGGTCAACATGCGATTAGAATACCTGAGTGCTTTCATTATTAAAAACCCTACCCACTAGTGGGGACAAGGGTTTAAAATGCAGACTAAGCCCATGGGGAATGGAAAATTCTTCAAGATTTTAGAAGCTCCATCACATTGCATAAAGGATGTGTTAAGGTCCTCATTAACATCTAAGAAAAAAATTCTAGTTAGAGAAAGTGACTAACTAAGCCCTATATGATGGTTGAAGATCCATCAATAAGTGAATATGATCTTGGATGAGATATTGTGTTTTCCAATTGATCATTATGGGATTCACTGATATACCTCTTTTTATTAAATAATGGTTTGATGGAGCACCCAAAGGAAGATGTTGCCACAAGTGAGTTTTTGGAGGAAGATCTAAGATCTTTCCTCTTTTTAATTATTATCCATCTTCTTAATAGGAAAAGGCCACCAACTAAGAAAAGTATTTAAATCTCTTGGAAAGGTTGTTAAATCATCCAAATATTAAAATACTTGTGTATAGGTAATTAAATTTTATCAAAGAGCCACAAATCGAGATCTACAAAGTTGTTGGTTTGGCTTTTCAAATTTATAAAATTATTACAATAAAAAATATTTAAACGTTGTTTCTATTTAATTTATTTTTAATACCATTCAAATTATATGCATATTCCTTAAGTTTATCACATAGAAAACAAACCCCTATTTAATAAAAGAATGAATAAAATTATAAAAAATTATCATGACGTGTAAATTGATTTATGCTTGCAAAAAATGATCCAAAATTATTATGAAGTTTTTTTCATTTTCTTAATTACAATGTAATGTTCACACTTAATTCAAAATATATTTGTATCTAATCCAAATATATAACAAAAATATTTAAAATGAACCCCAAATGACATAAATTCATAGTTAACTTAAATAATAATAAATTATTTGCATCTCTCAACCAATACAGAGATATAGATAACTACAATCACCCATATTTATATATGTTCCCAAAACTATACATATGAAAGAATTAAAGATTTTGGATGACTGCTAGCTCTATAGAATAATTTGTGGAGGAATATTTAAAGAAAACTAAACTAAAAATAATTTAAAGAATAGTAAATTTAAATTAATTTTAAATTATTGATGTTAATTTTTTTATATAATAGTTAGGAGTTGAATTAGGATCACTTTTTTTTATTATGCTTTTTATCATTGAGCTACCAACATATTCGATGATCAGTTTGGGTGTGGTTTATCCTCCAACACCCCTCTTGAGTCACATTATAGGTGATCATGGCCCCTAGTCTAGATTCACTTTGTTGACCTTACTCTAAACATTTTCATATATCATCTAAGAGTTGAATCTAGAACCACTTATTTGTTGTTGAGATGCTTTATTATTAAACTACCAACCCATTTGATAAACAACCTATTTATAATTCAAACATAACTTATTCTTCACCAACCAATTTCAAAAAAATCCAAAAGAGAATGAGTAAATACAAAATAACAAATAAAAAATAAAAATTACACAAGTGAAACAAGCACTTTGAGCTATAAAGGATTGAGTGGTTCCACTACTAATTTTTTAATATTCCTCTATCGATTTCTAAGTGACCTGCCTATAAAAAACATTTAACAACTCTAGTGTAGAAAAATGTATCCTTTTACATTTTCACACTTGTTTGGACCCTCCTAATTAAAATGGACTTGATAATGCCTTAATTTAGTGTTGAAAAATGTATCCCTTTATATTTTCACACTTGTTTGGGCCCTCTTAATTAAATTGAACTTAGTTATCCCTTAATAATCCCTTTTATTCATCTACAAGCCTGATAAATTATATTTTTCGAAGGGCAATCCTGACACTAATTAATGCCACTATATAACACTTTACCTTGAGCAATGTGTGTTCCAAGAATAGGGACCTGGGACCCATTCACCTATGGGCGAATGGGTCCTCCCTAAGCCTTTGAACCTAAATTTAAAATATGTTTTTGGTGGTATTTTAAGGTCCCCAAATCCATATTTCAATTTCAACTTGTAATATTTGAATTTCTAGAAATTAAGGATACATACCTATAAATACAAGGTTATTAAATTGAGTTTCCCCTAGAATTTTTATGAGATTTCAAGAGAAATTTCACAAGATCAAAGTTGATGATCAAGAGCATTCAAGAGTAGATATATCAGAGATTTATTGTAGTATTCTAGATCCAATCATCATGTCAAAGTCTCTTGCATCATGCATGTTTTTGGAGCTAACATTGTGATGTAGGTTTCAGGATTCAAGTCAAAGATTCAAAGCATTGTTCAAGCATCAAGATCCACATCCATTGAATTCATTTCATGCAAGTTGCAGACCTTCTAAGAACTCCATTCAAAGTTTCATTCAAGGGTTTGTTGAGTGGTAACATAACATTGTCCATTCTTCATTCCATCTTTCATACTTTATTTCAATTCAAGGTTTGATTACTAGAATGGGGTTTGACCAAGGAAAACCCCCATTCACCAAAAAAAAACAATTTTTACGTCTTGTGTTTATGATTGCATATTTAGGTTGAAGAAGGATTGAAGACCTTATGAAGTGCAAGATTGGAAAAGTTGTCAAAGTTGCAAAAGTTATCAAAGTTGTTGTCAAATCATGGAAGCCAACCTATAGATCTAGTTTCTGACTTTCTAACATTGAAACCTGGACAAATTAGAAGCTATACATATCAGCATCAGAGGCTCCCAAAAGATTTTTGAAAACCTTGACAAAAGACCCATTCACCCATGGAAAAATGAGTCCCATTTTACCTTCAGAAATTGACTTTTAGTGACTAGTAAACACCTTTCTGCCCTTCTCAGATCTACAATCAGATTTATGATTTTGCTAATATTGAGTTTCATATTGTTGTTTTAAGTTTGAATTGGCATAATTTGTTTGATTTCCTATTTTTATTTTTTCTCCCAAAAGTGTTGTTTGAACTTGACCCCCATCCTCAAAGCATAAGGAAATATGTAGATTCTCACATTGAGTTGCTTCACCTAAGGGTTGTTAGTCAATTCTTTGTGGGGATCTCATTTCCCAATGAAATATTGAGAAATAGGTTCATCATAACCCCTTTATTATCATTGATTGGTGAACCTCTTTTTTCAATGTTTCAATGTACAAATAATGCAATATTCAAGGGGATCATGGGAAAAATATAGTGTAATTTACTTCAAAAAATATGCTTGATGATCTATGGATTTCCAATAAATGAAGGATCTCATGCTAAGTATGAATGCACACACAAGAATTGATGGAAAAATACATTAAAAAGTTTTAAAAGAAAATATTTTTTATTTGCTACTCTTGAATTCCTCTCCGATAATTTTAGATCCCCTTTTTTCTATATTTAGATGAGATTTATATAAAATTTATGTTAGAGGAATAGCTATAGTACATAGAAATTAGCTTAAAACAAAACTTGAACCTTACTTTATCCAGAGTTATAGTTGTAGATAATAGAGTTTGAAGCAGCTAAATGGTCATTGCTTATCATTATTCATAAACATAGGATACATGTATATGGATGAAAAAAATCAGATCAATCTTTCTATAATTATATTGACAACAAACAAAAACTAGTGTTGACATATTAAGATTCAAAGATACGTCAAAGACACATATTCATCGTGAGCATAATTCAATTATTGATTATTCTAACATTCTCTCTTAATAAATAATTAAATTTTGATGGAATCCTAGGGTATGTGCACCAAGATGGAGCACAAAAAAGTGGCCAAATGCCTAAAAACAATCAAAATGCATTAGTGTTTTGAAAAAATTAAAATAACACAATTGTGTTATGGCTCAAAAAAATTGAGCCATAGCACGAACACATTATTTGAATACAAAACATACACGCATTTTTATAAATAAAAAAAAACATGTGCACATTTTTATGAAAATAATGGACACAAAACGCATAAGCATTTTAATGACTAATATTATAATATAATATATTTCTTTTATTAAAGGGTAAATGCTTTTGATCTGAAGCTATGAACCGGTGAGGTCACAAACTAGGGACCTCATCCCCAATATAAACTTTCAACAATTACACCCCAATGGAATTTGAACCTGGGGCAAGAACAACACCAAAACAACTTAACCATCATAATATGTCACTATTGGAATAATATTATATTATATTAACATTATATATATAATATAATATTTATTTATTTTTAATTTCAATATTTAGAAATCTACAAATTCATAACATCCAATAATAAGAGACATGGAAAATATAATAACACTTCTATAACTATTATAAAAGAGATATTTTAAATAAACATTTTACAAATATTTGTGCATGACGAACCTCAAACCCTCAACAAATTCCCCACACTGAGCTATATTAGAAGTGGAGATTAAATCTCCATTAGTGCTCAAGAATTTATCAAAACCCTTCATATCATTCGTCTCTACCCCAAACCTATACAAACTCAAAGCCATCTTAGCAATCCCGTCTCTCACAATAGCACCAACATCTAGAAAATCAACCACAAAACTGCACCTGGGCGAAATAGGGATGCCTTCCAAAGCAAACATATACTAACTGTGTCTTTGATGGTTGGAGTAACTAGGTGTCTGCAAATACAAATCCCCCACTGGTGGGATCCCATCACCTACACAATTTCCATACAAAAATACTCATATACCACGTCATCATGGACATGACCACCCTCCCAAGTTGAGGGACCAACGATCTTTATAACAACATCCCTCGTGGCTTCTTTGTGTAGGCTAAATAATCTTCCAACTTGTTGTCCATGTGACTCTTGAAGGCACCTACACACAACACTAAAGTGATGACCAGCCATTTTGATGACCCTCAAACCTCCTTCCCTCCTTATTTATGCTACATCGAAGCTACCTTGATAAGCTATCCAATACGGAACAACAAGCCATGTTGTTACAAAGATTGTAGTATTTTATATAAATGTTGGACAAAACACTAAGTTTTGGGACAAGATGGCTAGGACTTTTCATATCTTTTGGGATTTGGAAAGTGCCCATGATTGTCCCTCCTATCTTGATCAATGCTAACACGTCTATTAGCACCAATTTTCAGTACCTTCGAAGGTACCCAAACATACAGCTTTCTTAGCCTTGAGAATAGTTGCATGATTGGATGAGCATGAGGTCATTGCCAAACTGGAAATTGACCAGGCTTCACCATTATTGCTCCACTATAATGTGCTTATTCACTATTGTTCCTCCACTATAATGTGCATATTCACCATGGTGATGATTAAATAGTATAACCATCCTATGATCAATCTTCTCAGTACCGAGGCTTTCCATGTCAAGCAACAATGGTAATTGACAGGTGTTAGGAAAAGATGTGGTATACACCTTGCATATTGTTATAATGCAATATTTATTTATTTATTATGTGGTGTACCTAAGAAATATAGGGGTGTGTGCATCACATGGGTCTATCATTCTTGGGGCCACTTTATGTGTTGTATGTAACATTAAACATAAGTTTGTTGTAAAAATATACTTATTTAATATTGGGGAAAATAATATAAATAAAGCATCCAATATTAAATGAGGGGTTAATGTGTTTTTAAGCTCATGGTATTTGTCACATGGTTTTATGTAATACACTTAGTGGTTTTGTATGAGCTTTTTTCTATAAAAGCAACCACATGGACCATAGTTGTTCAAGGTTGGATAGTTGGCTATTTTGGCTAAGGGGTTGAGGTTAGATCTTGTTAGCATCTGTGAGGGTTTGGAGCATGGTATGGGATGTGTGGTTGCATGCTTGTTCACATGGAGTACTTGTTGAGGGCTTGATGTTTCAAAAGTGTTCGTGGAGGACTCTAAAGATGTATTATAATCTTTGTTGTTGAATAATACATGAGTGATGGATGCTTTTGGAGGTTGGGTTTTTCCCTCTTGATGGTTTTTCCAAGGTATATCTTGTGTCATCTTTGACATGGTATGTTGTCTATTCTTTTGCATATGGATTCTAAATACTTGTTTGCATAGATTTCTCTATTTGCATTATGTGGAAATTATCTTGGGTGGATGCATATTTTCTTTCATTTGGTATCAGAGCCATGGTTTTGGTTTCTATAACCCTTGTTGGAGTAGATTTGGTGTATAGTTGAATCTATGGCTTGCATGGAAAGAATGAAGACTTTGCAAGATATGAGGGTTTTGTGTAGGTGTTTTTTGCAGATTTGGGGTTTTGGGGTTCTAGATTTGTGGTTATTTTTTGTAGATCTAGGCTTATGAATCTTTTTTTGAAAAAGGGTTTTATTGATGTCCTCAATGAGGATTTTGTAAGGGAAATTTTGTAGATGACCCCTTGGCATAGAACAGACCTCACCATTAGATCTAGGAGGTTTGAGACATGAATATTGACATAAAATTTGATCTAATTTGGTTACAGGAAAAAATGCAACAACAAAAAAATTGTGACCTTGCCCATTCGGTTGTACGACCATCAATTTGCAAGTCATAGAGAAGATAAATTTTTTTAAAAAAATTGCAAGATTGAAAATAAATTTCTATAATTAAAAATTAAAATTAAAAAAGCTCAAAAAATATTTTATTTAAATCAATTTTTTTTTTAAAATGGTGTTGGGGTTGGACCCCCCTGCCGTACTAGCAATCCCCTACAGTATTGTAGGGAATGACACCCCTACAGTCCATAGGGGTTGTCAGCCCCCGGTCTGTTGGTGGGCTTTTCCCTAGTGGCTAGTTACCGGTGGTTGATGGGAAGTTTAAAATCCATCCACCTCAATAAAAGATATTTTTGATAATCTCCCTTTTTTAATTTTTTAAACCACCATTTAATATTTAAAAAGTCCACATTTTTTAATGAAAATAAAATTAAACTTGGTGTAATGTTTATTTCGGGTCCAGAGGAGAATGGGTGGCTCTGCCACCACCAATGAGCCATTGATGCTTCACCGCCCTACCACCAAGGGGTTATTTTTTGCATCTATTTACTAGAATTGGGAAACTTTTTCCAGGGGGCATAGCTTTCGCCCAAGGTATTTGTTTTGCGACTTCTTGGACTCGTTGGAAAGGTGATTCTAAGCACTATGCAATAGTGTGATTGGTTTTTCCATATTTTTCCTTTTTTGAAATTGAAATGCTTTTTGAAAGTCAAATGTTCCCTTTTTACTTGGAGAGGTCATATCTTGTGCATACAGAGTCAAATTTTGGACTTCGAATAATCAACGAAAATCTTGTTCAGAGCACTACAAAGTGGATCAAATTTGGAGTTGTTTTGGCATGGTTTATTTATTATTATTCTAATCTAAGTTATATATGGCTTACTTTGACTATGCTGATTTTATGAGCTTATGTATTATCGGATCTTGGTGATTTGATGTTGGATTCATTGTATACTCACATGTACATCTCTAATTACTCTCATTCAATAGGGTTATCAGTATATTTTTGGATTTGTATGTTGCAGTGTTGTAGGATGTCTATACTTACATGTTGCATTTATGAATTGGATATGGGTTGTTTATGCCCATAGATACTTCAATTTTTATGCATTTTTAGTTTAGTGACTTGTTTTAGTCACTTGTTTTACTGGTTTGATTGTCATGTTGAAGAGGAGACATGGTATTACGAAGTGCAGTCATGATGTGAGATCTATGTAGTTGACTACATTATGCAGACATGTGGGACATGGTTGGATTGAGTTGCTAGTACATTTGGTGGTGATCATGGTGTCATGGATGTTCCTTGTGCTTTAGGTACTTGGCGATTGTTTATGCAGGTGCTTTGTTGGTGGTGTTGGATTGGTTCTTGATTTGGTTTGTGGTGGTGTATCTTCTTGGATTGAGGATAATGGTTATGGTTAGTATTCATTAAAGAGGTTGTTATCATGATGTCATGGATAGCTTGGTTACACAATTCAATGGGAGCTTGTGGCAATGATGGTTTTGTGGTGTTATATCTTCTTGGTTTGGAGATTGTGGTTTGTACTCTTCCCTTTGGGAGCTCAGTGTTGAGTTCTTTGATTGCATTGGGGTCATGGAGGATCTTCATTTAGAGTATGGTTATCATGTTGCTATGGAGATCTCAGTATCACAGTTCAGTGAGAGCTTGTGGTGATATGTGGATTCACCATTTGATGGTGGATGATCTTTTGCAGTGTTTTTTGGTGTCCTAGATGGACTCTTGGATTCTAATTCTATGTATTGAGGGTCCATTAGCATATTTCATTTCATTTCTAGGAGGTGGTTGTCTTCATGTGGTTTGGATGTGTTGACATCTAAGTTATCCATGGAGGACTACCCTTGGTTGAGGTGTCATGATTTGTATTTTGATATATGATCCTTGTTTTGATAATGCTGGATTTGTATTATTTCATGATGTACTCTTGATTTTGAATTAGAGTGTTAGCATGATACAAGTGCTTGATATTTTCTTTGGATCATATGATCTTATTTTGAGGAGGTGTGATATCATGATGTTATGTGTATGTTCCTAATTTTTCGGTTGGGATATAACTTTGATCTTGGTTGGTTCTCTTAGTATTGGGTACATTGATCATTTGCTTGATTACTTCATGATGGTGTTATGTTGTATTTGGAGTTTGGCATGGCTTGATTGGTTATAGGTACTCATGGATACTTGGAGACATAGGTGAGGTTAGGAGATCTCCTGAGATTAGAGACATGTGTTGAGATGGTTACTCATTCATGATGTTTCAGCTAAAATTTTGAGGATCCTACACCTTAGTTTTGACATGAGTTCAACATGGACCTATGAGGAGAGTGTTCTTGGATTATTCATGATGACTTGGATATCTTGGAGAAGCATTCTAATTCCCCACTCTTGGTCTACTCGATGGTTTATCATTTGAGAGGTATTGGCCATTATTACTTTCAGATGCATTATGTTTTATGCTTTATCTTCTAATGCATATCGATCTTGAGATATGGATGGTTATTTCTAGATGGTTAATTTGAGGGATGTTGGCATGTTTATCTCCTTATGCATTGTGAGATTATTTATTGATGTTGAGTTTAGGAGATGTTATTGGGCCTATTTCCTTCATTGGGAATGGATTTAGTTTTATCTTCCTTTGGTTAGAGATGCATACATCTTAGTTACGGTTATGTGGATAGTGTTATTCTCTTTGGGGTTTTATGGAGGAGATCATTCTTTACACAGTTGGCATTTAGAGTTGTGTAGAAGTACATGCTATAGGTTTTGATTTGCACGTTCTCTCTTTGGTCTTGTTCTAATTCCTAGATGTTTTGTTTCACATTACATTGGTTTTGAGGTTTGGTTGGAACTATGGTGATCACTAGGATTGTGTCATGTATTGTCACTTGGTTTTTGGGTGATGACATGGTTGTTTCTTTTATCTCTTTCCTTTGTTGGGTGTGGAGACCTTGGGAGAGTTATGGAGACTTGTGATGAGATATGTATTGCAGCATTTTGGTTTGCAATATTTACATATCTTTGTGGATGTTACTCTATATGATGTTGGTTACACTTCTATGTGTTGATAGTGGTGGATCTTGGATGCCTTGATCATTATCAAATTTGACATTACCTATGTAGTGGGAGTTCGTAGATGTGTATGTTCATTATATGATAGGTTTGGCATATGAGGCTTGTGAATGCATGTTATGGATTGTAAATGTTGTTGGCATGAGATTCACTTGTTATGATTTTTATACCTTTGAGGTATGGATATTTGTATGTGTTAGCATTTGTTGTGCATGCTATTTTTAGCTATGGTGATTATTTCTTGACAACTATTGATACATGTTTGTTACCTTTGGATTGAGTGTTTGTGTATTGGGATATCGATGGAGGTAGGACTATTGCTTCATTTGTGACAAATAGTGTGGCATCTCTTTGGATGGTTTCTTATCTTTGTGCAGTTGGCATAATATTGGATGAGAGCATTCATGTTGCAGGTGGCGGTCACCTTGATTCTTGTTGCACCTGTATCTTGATGGAGCACATGGAGCACTTTGATTCCTTGATGGTATATGTGGCTAGAGGGATTGTTCCCTTGTTCATGTATGATTTTACTTGTTTACCCCTATAATGTTATAATGTAATATTTATTTATTTATTATGTGGTTCATCTAGGGAATCTAGGGGTACGTGCATCACATGGGTCTAGCATTCTTGGGGCCACTTTATGTGTTGTATGTAATATTAGGACATAAGTTAAGTTGTAAAAATGTATTTATTTAATATTGATTAAAGTAATATAAATAAATTACCCAATATTAAATGAGGGGTTAATGGTTTTGTAAGCTCATGGTATTAGTCACTTGGTTTTATTATAATACCACTTGGCGGTTTTTTGGGAGCTTGTTTCTATAAAAGAAACCACATGGGTAGTTGTTCAAGGTTGGATAGCTGGCTATTTTGGCTAAGTGGTTAAGGTTATCTCTTGTTATAATTTGTGAGGGTTTGGAGCATGGCATGGGATGTGTGGTTACATTCATATTCACATGGAGTGCTTGTTGAAGGATTGATGTTTCAAAGGTGTTCGTGGAGGACTTTGAAGATGTATTGTGATATTTATTGATGAATAATACATGAGGGATGGATGCTTTTGGAGGCTAGGTTTTTCCCTTTTGAGGGATTTCCCAGGGTATATCTTGTGTCATCTTTGATGGTATATTGTCTATTCTTTTGCGTATGGATTATGAATACTTGTTTGCATAGATTTCTCTATTTCAGTTATGTGGAAATTATCTTGGTTGGATGCATATTTATTTTCAATAGGGTGTTGGGTACTGAGAATTGTCACATACTGATAATTTTCATCGCCATTTTCTTACCTTATATTTGAGTAGCGATGGTGATTGAGGATGGTGATTGATAGGGATTTGGGTAAAGAGAATCATGGATTATCCAACACCTTGAGTACCTGCCACCCCAATGTTTCTCTCCTCACACCCCTAGCCAATTTCCAATTTGATGATGACCTCATGCTTTTAACTCCACAAAACGCATACATATTTTTAACTTTATAAAAAATGTACACATTTTGTTTAGTTTTGAGTTTTAACAATGAATTTACCTTTGCAAAACACATGTGTGCTTTTACCTTACAAAATACATGCATTGATTTTAAGTTTTAACTTAAAAAAATTGCACACGTTTTTCTTAGTTTTAGCTTAGAATGGTGGATTTACCTTTATAAAACATGTACATTATTTTAACTTAACAAAACACATATGTGTTTTTCTTAGTTTTGGGATTACGATGGATTTAACATACCAAAACCCTATACACTTAATCCTAACACAAATACACTTAACTATAAGCTCTATACCCATAACCTTAAACCCTAGATACCCTATATCGTCAACCCTAAACCTTATCCTATTGAATAGGACAAGTGAGAGGGAGGGTGAATCAATTGTCACAAAATCAAACCTTTAATTTAATCACAGAACTAATACTTAATACTTCTTGAATGATTAATCATCAAATTCCAATGCAGAAACTCAAATCCAACACATAAACACAATAACACCAAATTTATGTGGAAAACCCAATGAGGGAAAAACCATGGTGAGGATTAACTCACACTATAGAGAATATCAAAACCGATTAAAAAAGGGCTCACTGCCTAAATAAGGCCTCACTGTCTAGAACAAGGACTCCCTATCCAACAGGGCTACAACCTGGAGGGCTCACTACCATAGAGATACAAAAGATGGCTTTCTGCCAAAATATAAAAGTTACGGCTCACTGCCAGAACTGTGAACTAATAGGATACACCTTCCTTGTGTAGGATTCAGTTCCAATGAAGCTCAAAATATGAAGTATGACCTCACACAACAGTCATTGCATTGATCCACAACTGATAAAGAATTTAGGCTCAAGTCTTCACATACACCTTAATGCTTTTCGCACTCACCTTTCACTCTTTCTTCACACACATAATCATTTGCTTCAAAACATATTATATATGATTCATGTAATACACCATATTAGGTCAACTAAGATCTATACAAAATAGCCCAAGGTAATTTCAATCTTCTTAATACATAACTTGTGTTAGGTTGGCCAAGACTGGGACCCAAGACAAAAAATAATTGTACCAAACAAAGAAACACTCTAGTGTATAGAGTTAGACTCTATCATTGATAACTTACTACTCCCAACACAAAACATCTCAAGATCCTGAATATAGTTGTCTGAGTGAATCACAATGACATAGTTAAGATATCAAAGTCATAGCTTGTCTTGTGGTAGAATTCGAACCAAAAACTAGCACACTAATTCATTGATAAAGAACATCTTTGGTAGGAAGTAGCTTCTAATAAATGCCTCATACATTTGGTACTGTGTTGACATTGATGACAACCATTTGATGCAATCCAATTTCTAACAATCTCTCCCTTTGTCATTGATGGCAACACAAGATGTGAAAATCCAATAACAACATCCTTTGTAGTTTTCTCTTTTTGCTGAGCTATAATGATTTTCATTTTTCACATGTTCTCTCTCCCTATTTGACATCAATGGAAAAGGAAGGTTGATTTATCTCCCTCGTAGTTCAAAAATTTTCCACACAAAAACACTCTTTTAAAATGATATAAAAAATGGTTCTTTACCTCTTCTCCTAAAACATCTTGTATTTTTCTTTTAATTTCAAAAGAAATGTCTTCCAAGAATTCACTGCCAATCTGATGTTTAAACAAATACTATTTTTCATCACTATCGAATCAATTGTTTCCAAAAGAGTATCTGGGATAGTAATATTGTGTTCATTTTTCTCAACTTCCTCCAAAAGACCAGAAAGTTGTTCCAATCTCAATTCAATTATCTCTTTGAATTTCCAAAATACCTTCACAATATTATCCCTCTATACCAGTATCTATGCTAGTTCGGATTGTAAGGAATTGATTCTTTTCTTCTGCACTCCATCCATTTCATTAAGGATATCATATGTTTTTCCAATAGAATCCAGCTCAAGCTCAATATCATTGATCTTTGTTCTATAGTTTTTGATAGCACTAGGCCACTAGAGATAATACCTATACACATTGTTTACACTTTTGATGCATGTCTTAAATTCATTTATGCTCTCAGTCAATTTATTCTATGCATTCCCACATTTTTATTCCATAGCCAATTGAATCTCATCTTTTTATTATGCTTCCTTAGGTAACAGTACCTTTAGTCTGTCTTCAATTTTCTCAATCAATACTTTCGGTAAGACATTTTTCAATTCACTTAGATCATCTACTCACCTTGAATTCTTCTTAGGACAAACTAAACAATATCTGTATCCAAAAAATATGGAAATTCCCTCCAAATGTCTAAACCCTTGTTCCCTAGACTCTTGACCTTTTGCATTCTCTCAACTAAAAGCGAACCTTTGAAATTTTGAATCTTTTTATGGTTAAATTCATTGATTTGTAACTTATTTTTTGTAATTTGTCACAACACAAATCAAATACCACCATTTCCTTTGACTCCATTGTTTTAGCTTTGTTCTTCGTACTTTTTCTTGCCACAACCCTAACTCTTTATTTCTCAGCTACACTTTACTCCTTAGCTCATTCAATTTGCAACATGAAAAAGAATGACCACTCAACATCCTTATTTAACTTGTCACTTTTAGGGTTTTATCATAAAAAGTAATTTATCGCTTATGACATCATCATTAGTACTTTACTCTATCAGTACCTTCCCCTCAGCCAAAGCTACCAGATCAACTTCCAAATGACGAAAACATTATACTAGAATCTGATTCAACAGACTCATTTCCACAATCTTCCCTTTTCTCCAAGTCATGATACTTTTCTTGAATTCATCTTATTTTTCCCTAATTTTGCATTCATTGCTTTTCACCTTTTAAGTTGCCAAATACACTGTAAACCAAGAAGAGCTCCGCAATTTTCTTGATTTGCATCTTTTCTATTGAATTTTCTCCAATAACTTCAAAATAATGTTTTATATTATTTATCCTTGTGTCATCGCATGACACCTCATATATCGGGGGCATGTTAGATTTTTCTATGACTGCTCCCCTTGAAACCATTACTTGGTTCAATATTTGAAAGAGGTATCTACACCGGATGTAGATACAAAGTTGTTTGATTCATCCTTGTTCTTAGGTTCTTCCTTCTTCCTCCAAATTTTTGACATCTCTCTCCTTACTTCTTTTGGATCTACCTTGTTCATAGGTTTGATCTTTTGTTCTAGATTAGTTTTCTTCCCAACTTTGCTCCTATAATATTTTGAGATATGTCTTGGTTTGTTACAAGTGTAGTGCATAACATATCTTTGATCAAATGGATTTGCATTTATCCTTAACATGCACTAATTAGACTTGTGTCCAAAGATATTACATGTGTAATAGTAGCCTTAAAAAAATTGAATTCTTCTACTAATATTAAACGTATTCATCATCAACTGGCTTCTACATTCGGTAGCTCTATGTCCAAACTTGTTGCAAACATAACATTTTCCAACAAAGAATCCAGCATTCTAACTCATTCTATTCTGGTTCATCCTACTTCTGCATTTTTTTGCTCTATGTCTGAATTTACTGCATGAGAAATAAAAACCATTAAAGGATGGGTACCTTTGAGCATTAGTTTTTCATATGGGAAACCTTTCGGTATTGTTCCTTTGGTTCTTGTTTTGATAAGTATTTCCTTGAAATTTCCTTTGATTTTTCACTTCATTGAAAATTGGTTTAGTCTTTGATATTTTCCCTTCTTCAAGTCCTAGACAAACTTTATCCTTTGTAGGTTTCTGAGATGAAATCAACTCATCAAGCATTGTAGAAATTGTATTAAACTTTTCTTCATGAGCTTTTTCTTTTTCCAAATCAGCTATTAGGGTTACTACTTCTTGTTCAAGCTTATCACATTTTTCTTTCTTTTGATTGATAGTCTCTTTCAAGCATCCTTCCTCTATCTTGCTTTGTTCAATTGCCAATTTCAGATTTTCTTCCAAATTTTTGCTTTCTTCAAGTTAATTCTTAGATTCTCAATAGTCTCATTTCCTTCCTTTAGTTCCTAATTAACTTCTTTATGTTTCAATTTGAACTTTTGGATCTGATTCCTTAGTTTCTAAATGAATTCTTCTACTTGCTTGGCATTTTCTTGTAGATATTCATTTTCAGAGTCTGAAGTCTTTGTTCTCAATTCTTCATCCAAGTCAGATCCCTTCACCATTTTTTTCAACCTACTAAGATCTCCTTCAAGTTGTTAAACTTATTCCAAAGGACCGAGCTCTAATACCAATTGTTGAATAGGATAACTAAGAGAGGGGTGAATTAGTTGTCATAGAATTAAACCTTTAATTCAATCATGGAACTAATACTTAATACTACGTGAATGATTAATCATCAAATTCCAATGCAGAAACTCAAATCCAACACATAAACATAGTAACACCAAATTTACATGGAAAACATAATTAGGGAAATCCATGATGAGGATAAACTCACACTATAGAGAATATCAAAACTAATTACAAAAGGTCTCATTGCCTAAAATAAGGACTAACTGTCCAGAACAAGGACTAACTGTCCAACAGGGCTACAATCTGGAGGGCTCACTTGCACAAAGATACAAAATATGGCTCTCTACCAAAATATAAAAGTTACGGCTCACTGCTAGAAGCATGAACTGATATGATACACCTTCCTTGTGCAAGATTTAGTTCCAATGAAGCTCAAAATATGAATTTTTGCCTCACACAATAGTCGCTCAACAAATTTGCATTGATCCACAACTGATAAAGCATTTAGGATCAAGTCTCCACATACCCCTTAATGCTTTTCGCACTCACCTTTCACTCTTTCTTCACACACATAATCATTTTCTTAAAAACATCTTATATATGATTCATGTAATACACCATATTAGGTCGGATAAGATCTATATAAAACATCCAAAGGTAATTTCAATCTTCTTAATGCATAACTTGTGTTAGGTCGGCCAAGACTGGGACCCAAGACAAAAAAAATAACTCTATCGAACAGAGAAACAACTGTAGTGTACAAAGTTAGAATCTATCATTGATAACTTACCACTCCCAACACAAAACATCTCAAGATCCCGAATATAGATGTCTGAGTGAATAATAATGGCATAATTAAGATATCAAAGTCATATCTTTTCTTGCGGTAGAATCTGGACCAAAAAAATAGCACACTGATTCATTGATAAAGAACATCTTTGATAGGAAATAGCTTCTGATAAATGCCTCATAAATTTGGTACTTTGTTGGCATCAATGAAAACCATTTGATGTAATCCAATTTCCAACATATCCCTCAACCCTAAGCCCTACACTTAGCCCTAGGTCATAAAGCCTATACACTCTACCCTAGACCTTATACTTTCAACCCTCAGGGTTCCTATACCCTTAAACATAAACCTTATCACTCAGTAAGAGAGGAGAGAGGAAAGATCTACATAGGGAGAGAAGGAGAGGTATATAAGGAGAGATTAGGGGAGAGGTAGGAAGGGGAGAGATATAGAAAGCTAAGATAGAGAGATAGGTAGATAGTGTAGAGAGAGGCTAGATAAAGAGAGGTAGATCTAGGGAACTAAATCCAATAAGTTAAAACCTCAACCATATACTTGAATGGATATGCCCTATATCATAAACCTTATCCCTCAACCCTTGGAACTAACACCAATAAGTTAAACCCTTAACCATATACTCAATCATAAACCCTATACCCTTAACCCTAAAATGTATCCCTCAACCCTAGGCCCTAATACCTATGGGATAAACCCTCATCCCTATACCATATACCCTCTTGACCCTAAACCCTATCCCTCAACCTTGGGCCCTAAGGCCTATATAATAAACCCTCATTCATATATACTCAACCCTAAACCATATATCATATACCCTCAACCCTAAACCATATCCCTCCACCCTAGGCCCTAAATCCTATAGGATGAACTCTTGATCCCCCATGCACTCGACCTTAAATGCTATACCCTCAACCCTATACCTTATATCATATACTCTCAACCCTAAAACCTACACTCAACCCTAAGCCACAAACCCTATACACTCTACCCTAAAATAAGTACCTTCAACCCTCAAGGTGCCTATACCTTGTATATTTTGGTCATTAGGTTCTCATCCTTTTTTTTGTGTGTCACCAAGCTAGTGCCTACAACAAAAAATTTTAGCCCCCTAAAATTACAATTATCTTGACTATCCCTTGTCATAGGAATCCTAGGATTTATCCCATCTATATTTGGTCTTTACAAGATATATCATTCCTCATATCAGACCACATTAACCCACACGTCATCCTAATGGAAAAGGATATTTGATATCTCTTATTATTTTTTGGGTGCTTTCAAATTTTTGTTTCTAATCTTCTTACTCTACCTACTTGAGGTCACCATAATCCATCATATCATGGTGTGCTTTGATTGGTAGAAATAGGGGCATCTCTTGGCTTTTTTTTATTGTGTTTTCTTCATTGTATAGTTTTGTACCCATCAAGGTTCATTGTGATCTTGTGTTATACTAGGGCATCCTCTTGTGATTGTGGTTTTTCAACATTGAACCCTCCAAATCCCTTCTAACTTTCTAGGATGTTGAAGCAATTGTTGTGTTTGTTGTGTCAGTCCTATGTATGTGATATCACATCCACCTTGGTTCTACATACCTTGGTGCATAGTATCGCATACATTATCAATTTAAGTGCTCTCTACATTGCAGTTCAATGTATTAAGATGGTCGCCTAGTCTTCATGTCCATCTAACTCATATCTTCATTGTATTTTCATCTTAACTCTTTAGATTTTTTATTCTAATAATATTTTCATCATTGCATTTTCATCTTAAGTGTTTATATTTGTTATTCTAAGAGAGGAAAAGATAAAGAGATATGTGAGATGGAGAGAGATAGAGAGAGGTGAGATGGATAGAAGAGAGGAGGAGATGTGAGACTCGACCTTAAACTCTATACCCATAACCCAAAACCCTATACCCTATACCATCAACCTTAAACCCTATACCCTCAACCCTAAGCCCTATACCATAAACCCTATACCATTAACCCTAAACCTTATACCCTAAACCCTATACCCTCAACCATAAACTTTATACCCTGTACCCTCAACCCTAAACCCTATCCCTCAACTCTAGGCCTTAAAGCCTATATGTTAAACCCTCGAACCTATACCATATACCCTCTTGACCCTAAAATCTATCCTCAACCATATACACTCAACCCTAAATCCTATATCATATACCCTCAAACCCTAAGCCATATCCTTCAACCCTAGGCCATATATCATCAATCATAAACCCTACACCCTCTAACCTAAACCCTAATACATAAACCTTATAACCTATCTGTTAAACCCTAAAACCCAACATTAATAATATATTATGCTGAAACATAAATAATTAAATTTAATCCTTAAACCCTCGACTCTCAACACTCCATCATAAACCATCAACCCTAAACCCATAAATTGCTATCCCTACATGCTAAATAATGAATAACTCAGAGATATCTGAGATAGAGAGATGTGAGATAGAGAGAAGAAAGATCTACTTGTGGAGGGATGGAAAGGAAGATAAGAAAGAGAGAGATGTGAGATAGAGAGAAGATAGATCTACATAGGGAGAGAGGGAGAGGTATATAAGGAGGTATGAGAGGAGAGGTGGGAATGGGAGATAGATAGAAAGATGAGATAGAGAGGTAGATAGTGGAGAGAGAGCTCGGTTAGCTAAAGAGAGGTATATCTAGGGGAGAGAGAGAAGATAGATCTACATAGGGAGGGAGGGAGAGGTAGACAAGAAACAGAGAGATGTGAGATAGAGAGAAGATAGATCTACATAGGGATGGACGGAGAGGTAGATAAGGAGGGATTCAAAGGGAGAGGTAGGAAAGGGAGGTAGATAGGAAGTTGAGATAAAGAGGTAGATAGTGGAGAGAGAGCTCAGTTAGATAGAGAGAGGTAGATCTAGGGGAGAGATGGAAGAGATATCTACATGGGGAGGGAGGGAGAGGTAGATAAGAAAGAGAGAGATGTGAGATAGAGATAAGAGATATCTACGTAAGGAGGGAGGGAGAGATAGATAAGGAGGGAGTCAAGGGGAGAGGTAGGAAGGGGAGATAGATAAAAAGTTGACATAGAGGTAGATAGTAGAGAGAGCTTGATTATATAGAGAGATCTAGATCTAGGGGAGAGAGAGAGAAGAGAGATCTACATAGGGAGGGGGGAGGTAGATAAGTAAGAGATATGTGAGATAGAGAGAAGAGAGATATACATAGGGAGGGAGGGAAAGGTAGATAAGGAGGGATGAGGGGAGAGGTAGGAAGGGGAGATAGATAGAAAGCTTAGATAGAGAGCTAGATAATGCAGAGAGATCGATTAGATAAAGAGAGATAGATCTAGGGGAGAGAGAGAAGAGAGATCTACATAGAGAGGGAGAGGTAGATAAGAAAGAGAGAGATGTGAGATAGAGAGAAGAGAGATATACATAAGGAGGGAGAGGTAGATAAGAAAGATAGAGGTGTGAGATAAAGATAAGAGATATAGACATAGGCAGGGAGGGAGAGGTAGATAAGGAGGGATTCAAGGGGAGAGGTAGGAAGGGGAGATAGATAGAAAGTTGAGATATAGAGGTAGATAGTGGAGAGAGAGCTTGGTTAGATAGAGAGAGTTAGATATAGTGGAGAGATAGAAGAGAGATATACATTGGGAGGGAGGGAGAGGTAGATAAGGAGGGATTCAAGGGGAGAGGTAGGAAGGGGAGATAGATAGAAAGTTGAGATAGAGAGGTAGATAGTGGAGAAAGAGATCAATTATATAGAGAGAGGTAGATAAGAAAGATGGAGATGTGAGATAGAGAGAAGAGAGACCTATATAGGGAGGGAGGGAGAGGTAGATAAGGAGGGATTCAAAGGGAGAAGTAGGAAGGGGAGATAGATAGAAATTTGAGATAGAGAGGTAGATAGTGGAGAGAGAGCTCAATTAGATAGAGAGATAGATCCAAGGGATAGATAGAAGAGAGATTTACATAGGGAGGGAGGGAGAGGTAGATAAGGAGGGATTCAAGGGGAGAGGTAGGAAAGGGGGATAGATATAAAGCTGAGATAGAGAGGTAGATAGTGGATAGAGAGCTTGATTAGATAGAGAGAGGTAGATCTAGGGGAGAGAGAGAAGAGAGATCTACATAGGGAGGGAGGGAGAGGTAGATAAGAGAGAGATATGAGATAGAGAGAAGATATATCTACATAGGGAGGGGGGAGAGGTAGGAAAGGGAGATAGAAAGCTAATATAGAGAGGTAGATAGTGGAGAGAGCTTGGTCAGATGGAGGCAGATCTAGGGGAGAGAGAGAGAAGAGAGATCTACATAGGGAGGTAGGTAGATAAGGATGGATAAGGGGAGAGGTAGGAAAGGGATATAGATAGATAGTCGAGATAGAGAGGTAGATAGTGGAGAGAGAGATTGATTAGAAGGGAGAGGTAGGAAGGGGAGATAGATAGAAAGATAAGATAGAGAGGTAGATGGTCTAGGGGAGATAAAGGAGATATCTACATAGGGAGGGAGGGAGAGGTAGATAAGGAGGGATCCAAGGGGAGAGGTAGGAAGGGGAGATAGATAGAAAATTGAGATAGAGAGGTAGATAGTGGAGAGAGGGATCGATCAGATAGAGAGAGGTAGACCTAGGAAGCGAGAGAAAAGAGATCTACATAAGGAGGGAGGGAGAGGCAGATAAGAAAGAGAGAGATGTGAGATAGAGAGAAGAGAGATCTACATAGGGAGGGAGGGAGATGTAGATAAGGAGAGATGAGGAGAGAGGTAGGAAGGGGAGATATATAGAAAGTTGAAATAGATAGGTAAATAGTAGAGAGAGAGCTCAGTTAGATATCTAGAGAGAGGTAGATCTAGGGAAGAAAGAAGTGAGATAAAGAATAATAGAGATGGGGAGGAGAGTAGAGAGGGGAGAGATGTGAAATGATATAAGAAGAGGTAGGTAGAACCTCAACCCTCTATCATCAACCATCAATCCTACATCCTAAACCCTAAACAAGTTAGGAGATGCACCTTGAACCCTTCACTCTAAAACCTATACCCTCAACTCTAAATTCTTCATAAAAATGAGAGCACATTAGAGAGAGACAAATGGAGGAGTGAGAGAGAGAGGGAGGGAGATATAAGAGAGGGAGGGAAATAAATATGGAGAGAGATACAATGAGAATTTTTATCTTTATAGGAACATGAGCACATTATAACTCACTTGCTCCTATTAAGATGACTTTTTGAGCATGGGGGAGACATTTTATTCCTAGAAACATGAGTGAATTATAACCTAGATAGAGGCATATTAAGAGAGATAGAGAGGTAGAGAGAGTTAGGGAGAGAGGGAGGGAAAGATGTAGATAGGGAGAAAGAAGAATTAGAGATAGGGAGTGGTGGAACCTTAAATTTTCATTGTTCCACTATTCCCATCTTCAAGCTTGTGAAATCTCCTTCCTCGATGTCATTAGGGTTTAGGGTTTTATCACTTTACTAATTTATACCCTTAATCCATTTGTTGATTTGTGTTCTCGCGTTGACCAACTGAACTAGTTTACCAGTTTCTTAAATGCCTTCATGTGGCATTTATTATCATTGTTCAACTGGCCCCACCACCTTGGTTACCATCAAGCCTAGCAGGTTCCTCTTTTATGAATAACTTTTGAGCACATGCCTTTAGTGTTACTTAAGCCTACTCTTTGTTGTCTATCTCTGGCATTTAAGCCATCGCATCTTGTTTTGTGAAAATTTTCTTCTAACATGCGATGAGTGATCTAACATTTATTCTTGGCACTTTGTCCATCACTCATCGTGTGTTTTATTGGTATTATGAGAAGGTAACCCATGATGAGTGATGCGGTTAAGGTCTTAACCGATCACTGGCCCTTACACTATCACTGGTTACGTTATGCCTTTCTAAGGAGAACCTGCGACCGCTGATGGGTGGAATTTTCTCCCCATCACATGAGTTTGGTTTATTTTCGGTCAAGGTGGCTTGGCAGGGAGACAACCCGCAGTGAGGGAGACGAAGCATAATTCTTTGGTTGTGATCTTCTCACAGCCAAATCGGCAGTTATTATCTCATCGCTTGCTCCAAGGCCATTGCTTGATGAGGTTTCAAAATGGATTGTGAACTAGCGATGGGTGATGCTCTCAGGATGTGGTCAATATTTTACCATGATCGACGGTGGATGAGCCAAGGAATATTGGGTAAGGACATGGATGGATACGTGTCTACTTTAAAGCACCTCCTCACTATTTCCTGGCATGGCCCATAAAGCAAGTGGCAACTCTTAATGTCAGCAATCGACGGTTAGGATCTAGCATGCAGTCATTGATCTTTCTGTCCACGTGAGTGAGACAAGATGGCTATTAATTGCAACTAGAATTGAATCCCTCTATTTAATGAGGATTTTTTGTGGCTTGATTAAACCATTTGTGAATTACCGAAGTGCAAAACTAATTGTTGCGAGTACTGGAAGGATAATCGTAGAATTTTTTAGCACAGGAAGTTGCTAAGGTGGTGGCATGGCATATTTTGGCATGTAGTTATGTACACTTGTTGCATTGCTAATTATGGTTTAGCTATTCTCTATGATTGAAATTTGTGGGTGTTTGTGTTTCTTGTACGTGTGAATTTCCTAGAAACTATGGTTTGTGTTCTTCTGCATAACTGGCTCTAGTTGTCATTGCATCCTGAAACAATGAGTGAGTCTAGTACTCCTGTTGCACCATTTCAGAGGTCTCAAAGGTTGATCATGCAAGAACCATTTGCATACCTGCCTAAGGATAAACCCCTCCCAGCTGAGGTGCCAATTGTTCCAAAGAAAAGGAGAAGTGCATGCAGGAAATGTGAGAAGGTGGTTGTTAGGAGCACCTATCCCCTTAGAAGTAGAGTTGTGTTGCAGAAACTGGCTGAGATGAAGGAGAAGGGACCTCTATTTGTGAAAGAATTAATGAGGTCTGGTTTAGGTCCTAGGGTTTGTTCAGAGAAACTTGTCTCTCCTATCTTATTTTCTAATAGTTCTTCAAGTGAAGAGGGAGGAGTTGGTCGTGGCCCTAGTTAATGCCCTACTTCTTTAGTGCCTTATAGAAATTCAGAGGATGAGATTTTTATTGCAACTCCCCTCTCTATCATAAGACCCGTTAAGGGTGGTTATTCGGTAGTTGACAAGGCTGATTGAACCTCGTGTCCTCTTCTAGTGGTGTAGGGTTTTGGGTGTTCTGGTGATGTGGCTTCTAGGTGGCTAGTTCTATTGGTTTGTTTTGTTGTTGTTGGTTCGTGGGTTCATGTCGATGTTGGTGAATGTGCCAATTTTGGTGACGCCTTTTGGAAGGCATGCATGGCACTTCAACAAATGGGTTGGTGCTTATTTTTTCCTTTTGTTTTTCCCATGATAAAGGAATGATTAAGATGTAACGGTTCAAGTAATTAACCCTGATGAAATGAACTTTGAAATTAACATGAAATGTAATTACATTTGAGTCAGATGCTTTCTTGCTCCCTTGTATTATAAAATGGATTTCATGGCTCAATGTAAGGGGTTCTGATTGATTTTTTGAGTCCAATAGGTTCTAGGTAAAATTGAAGTATAGGAAGCAAATCAGAATGTAGAATGCTTGATGAATTTTCTAGTAAATTGTCTTGGGTATAGGTTATGTATGTAATAGTCTTAAATGGTTTTACATAGATTACTGATATGGGAACAAATTACAAATTCCAGATCATATACTCTCCTTTTGTACATTTTCACAGATCATAAATGAAATTATCAAAGATCATTTTGTCTATCGTCAATGGTTCATTTGAATGTGTGGCTTTATTTCTTTGCTTTAACTCAAAGGGTTAATTAGAATGCTTGGGAGTGTGTGAGAATTTATGAGGATTTGATAAGAAGTAATATTTTGGATAATGTGAGTCTTTGTATTGCAAGACATTACAGAGATATTTTGTATATATGTCAGAGTTAATGAATCGATGTATTGTTGGTTGTTTCATATTCGACTCCATTTACCCAATTGATGAGGCACTGGCTTGTTTACCAATAATTCATGCAACTAAATGAATAATTAATATATCTAGTCATGTATTTAAACATCAAAACAATACTTATTAAAAAAAAATTAATTCTAAAATGTATGTTTGAAATACGCCCACATTCCTAGCAATTTAGACATTAATTCACTTAAAGACGTACCAAATCTTTAGTGATTTTAGTGTGTTTGCCTCAAATAGGGATGAATTTGTATTGAAGTGTTCTTAAGAAGTTGATATACCACATGAACACAATATAAGGAATACCCTCCTTGGTCCTATAGAGCCTAAAGTGCAAGAATAGAGACCTCATAATTCTCTATTCGTTGTGTTGACCACTAACTTTTGGAATTTTTTTGAACATAAAGGTTGGCTACCTTTTAGAAATTTCCAATGTTAGTTGGTAAAAACACCAACAGGGAGAGTTAGATGCAAAGAGACAAAGAGATACATGAGATAAAATGAGTAGAAAAGGAAGGAGGGAAATAGAGAGAGGGAGATAGAGAGAGAGATTTGAGAAAAAGAGTACAAAGGGGAGGGAAGGAGAGGTAGGGAGAAATAAAAATATTTGGAGGGAGAGAGAGGGTAAGAGATATTTTGGGGAGAGGGAGGGGGCACAAAGAGGGGAATATTGATAAAGAGAGATGTAGAAAGAGTTAGAGACTGAGGTGGAGGGAGAGAGCTGGATAGTTAGATTCAATAAAATGATGGTTTTATTGCAAGCAAAAACATGATTGGGTTTTGGCTTTTAAAAAATATGTACATGTTCTAGCTTGCAATAAACATGTACGTGTTTTGTCTTTTACAAAACACATACATGTTTTTTTCTTGCAAAAAACATGTACGCATTTTGGCTTGCATGAAACATGTATGCATTTTGTCTTGCATAAAACACATATGTGTTTTGGCTTGTACTTAGGCTTGGATGGTTCATTTGCGTCATTTTGACATGATTTTTTCCTCCATTCTCATTTTTCAACTTGCTCATCATCAAGTTTACACACTATAAATAAAATCTTAGTAAAATTACAACCATAATTTCACACATCTTCTAAGCTTTGTAACCATATATTTTTTTTAGATTTGAACTACATTAACATGTTTATTTTTAATTTCTTTCACTAATGTTTACATAGTTATAAGAGAGATATGTATTGAATTTTTTTTAATTAATTTTTACCTAATTTTCCAAATGTGAAAAAAAATATAATATTTTTCTACACTTCATTCTTTACACATTAAAAAAAATGCATTTTCGATTATTTTGGTGCAAGTTATGTGACGCACACACTCAGTGATGTGATTTTCAGGATGCATCCACTTTGAAAAATCATACAAAAAATATACTCAAAAAAAATTACAAAAAAAATACAACTTGTAGTACTCATATTAACTATTAATCTACCAATGGGTTTTTGAAAATACTAAATGCAACTAAAAAATTTGAGGGGCTCACGCCAGACACTATGTTATGTTTTTTCTAAAAAAATACAAACACTTTTATATGTGTGAAACATTTGATCCTCTTAATATTATCTATTTTTTTTAAACTTTAGTAGTTTAGAAACTTTATTTAGAGTACACTACAATTCTTGTTCTTTTGGTATCTTCAAATTTTGAGTGCATGAATCTCAAATTACTCCTCCAAGTTCAAGTTTAGCTAATTTCAGAAGAAGAAGAAGTGGCCACTTTTGTCCCCCCTTTTGTGCACCATATTGGTTCACTTACCCCCTAGTATATCTCTATATAATAAAAACTTTATCTTGCCCAATGGATTAATAAATAAATTATTCATGTTGTCATTTGTATTTAATACTATAGCTCTATCTCTTGTGATTGAATCTTTTTTCTTACAAAATCATGTTGAGTTTCAATGTGTTATGATCTTGTATGATAAATTGGATTTTTTGTCAAATTGATTGAGTTTTAATTGTAACACTTTATTGGAGTTGGTCCTTCTTTCTTGTGTCTCATATGTTGAAAAATACACCTTATCCAAAAAAAATCACAAGTATTACTACGTAATACTTTGTACTCGACTTCAGTAGAGGAAAAGGAAATCTTTGGTTTCATCTTACTCCTCCAAGAAATGCTCCAAGAAATAATTCTTGATCCTATGTTGAATTTATAACAAATTATTAATTTTTCATCATCTATATCATAGATACATAATTAAAATTTTAATAGCCTATCAACTCAACATTCATATGGTTTATATATTCAATACTAAAACTAATGGCACCCTATAGGTATTGAATAACTATCTTTGTTGCTTCCAATGAGTCTCAAGAGGTTTATCCATGAATATGTTAAGTATATTTATTGAATATTCAATATCAAGTCTTGTTGTGCTTAAATAGTTCAAACTTCCCACCATTTATGTATACAAAGTCTCACTTACTTTTGTAGTGCCATTATCAATAGAAAAGTTAGCATTCTATTCTAATGGAGTAGATATTGATTTATAGTCTTGCATATTAAACTTGTGCATCAATTTCATTGCATACTGTATTTGAGTAATAAAAGTCTTACCATCTTTTCTCCATGTGTTGATATTATGGATGCATAGGGTCCTTGAAGCTGCAGTCTTCAATGGAGGACCTTTGCCAGGAAAGATACTCAACCACACAAAAAGTGTTGCAACTAGGCATGCATAATAGAGATTTTATATTGATGATATAATATGTTATAAATGAACAAAATGCTTGATTATATAGGCAAAAGAGAAAACCTAAGATGCATGAGATGTTGCCATGTGTCATGATCTAACAACATGTGAATTCTATCTAGGAAATTATTGAATGTTGAGATAAGTTCTAGAAGGACAACTCATCTTCTAGAAGGAATCTTATCCCTACAAACAAGGAAGGGGACATTGCCCCATTATTAAATGATTTATTAAAATATAACCTAGGACTAAATGATGTATGGCCTAAGTTAACTTATGCTAGTGTAATAAATAATTAATTACACTAACACCCCCCATAAGTGCAACTTAGGGAGGAAATGAAATCATTATGTAGAGATGATAATGATGATGGGTCCCAGCTACGAGGCCATGTTAGGTACCCATGTACATGAAGATGCAAAAAATCTCCCACAACCAGAGAAAAGGGGAAAACCTAGTGGGAACAAAACCCCTCTCCAAAAAGGATATGAAAAAAGAAAAAATGTCAGATATGATGGGAAGGATGGAGGGCTCCCAAATACCCCCCAAGTACACGCTTTGTCACATGGACACAATACAATATCCCCCCTATTGGAGGGAAAGAGAGAGACTATATAGCCCCCCAGAAGATGTGATCACCTGCAAAAATGGTAAGTGTTTGAAGACAGAACATGATCCAATGTCGACAAACAACTTGTCTCCCTTTCGAAAGAAACAAAACCGAGTGCAAGTGCAGAGATGCTTCCCATTCCAGATAGGAATTGAAGGAAGGAAGGATGAATGTGGATGTCGATGATGTATCTGAAATCTGCTCAAATATCTCCTTGCCTGATGATGAAGATGCCACAATCAATGAAGAGGGTGACAAATCAGGATGATACAAAAACTGATGTTGAACAATATCCAAAGACAGTGTGATGGATATGATGAATGTGATGGATGTGATGGAGACTTGATAGCCCTCCCTGAATGAAGTGTCCTCAAAACCACTAAAAGAAGTCTAAAGCAACAAATGTGTCCAAACCACAAGTCTCATGCTAGGAAGAAGCAAATCCAATGGTAGATGTTGAAGAAACCTCAAATCCTTAATGGAATGACAAGGAAGAAGTATCATATATGAAATATCTGAAGAGAAACCAAGTACCTCCAAGATAGTCTCAATATTCCCAATCAAGGTTGAGACAAAGGGATGAGGAGACTCAAGAGAACTCTCCAAAGTGTGATCTGAATAAAGGAGTGATATCCCCTCAAGAATTTCCTCCAAACCTGTAGAAGCAGCCAAGTCAGTGATACCTGAAACAAAGCCATCCTATGATGTCAAGTCTGGAAAACTAAAAGCCTCTATCAATGAATTTGGAAAAGGAATCACTAAATGTGAAGGGATACCAACTGTCTCTAATGGAGAAGAAGCACCTGAAGGAACCTTGTCAACCTTTTTGAAAGATTCAAGGCAATCAACTTCCTGTACAACAATATCATCATGGGGTACCTGATCTAAAGAATGATATTCTAAATCATGACCATCAGGGAATGGTGGAGTGTCTAAATCTCCATAGATCTCCCAAAGCTTAGCCCAAAGGATGTGAGGACAATCACAATGATCAATAGCATTCAAAACATCACAATCAACTTGCATAGAAATGATCTCCAAGACAATGTATCTGTTACAACTCCAAGAAAATTCATGAATACCTTCACTTGGATGAGGAACTATACCATACAGATGAGGGAATAGATCAAGTGATTTGGAGATGGTGGTTGATCCCATCCCACCATTTTGAATAGTTTCCCTTAGGCAACATAACCAAAGAAGGAGTATATGAAAGCCCCATAATGAACTTTCTCCAAAAAACACAAAGATAAATGACCTTCAATAGCAAAGAAATACTTCCAAGGATGGCATGCAACTGAAGTGATGCTACCCGAATCAAAAAAAACTTTTCCCAAGCTTCAAGATGTCTAGGTTATTGAACAAATGCACCAAAATAAAAAAATCAATGCAAGAGTACATGGAGTTGAAACTGATAAAGGGGTCTAGACTGATGAAAAAAGCTTTGAAAAATATTCCTGATGTCACTGGAATCACTAAAATCCGATGAACGGTTGTGAAGATATGAGCCTCTAAGTCTAGATTAGGGTTTTGTCTTAAGTTGGTTGTATAATTTTTTGCGATAAAAATTTCATAGAATTGATGTCACCACTAGAAAGTAGACGAAATTCCCTTTCTAATAGTATCTTGTTTGCTGATTTTTGACACCGTGGGTGAAAGTTATGATAAAACAAAAAAAAGGCCTATATGAGGCACTCTACAGGCTAAGGAGGAGCAAACAAAATAATTTCCTAGATAGGGTTCACATGTTGTCACATTTTGTTAGATCATGACACATGGAAACATCTCATACATCTTAGGTTTTCTCTTTTGCCTATATAATCAGGCATTTTGTACATTTGTAATCCAATCTCATAATGTAGATCAATATAGAATCTCTATTATGCATGCCTAGTTGCAACACTTTTTGTGTGGTTGATTATATTTCCTGGAAAAGGTCCTCCATTGAAGACTGCAGCTTCAAGGACCCTGTGCATCCATAATCTCAACATGGTATCAAAGCATGTTGAATTCTAACACCATGTACTTCAATTCCTAAATAATAATACATTTTTCAAGATATTTTATTTCAAATTCTTATGATAGATCTCTTTTGATTTCATCAATTAAGTCTATAAAACTTCTTGTTATGGTTAAACCATCAAGATACAATTAATCAAAATAGCATTCTCGTGTTTAGCTTTCTTAATGTACACATTTGGATTATCTTTCTCTTGATAAACCCTTGTTGGAAGAAGTTGTCAATTTTCACATACCATGACCTTGGTGTCTATTTAAGACCATATAATGCTATCTTCAGCCTACATATAAAATGTTGTTGTCATTTATTTACAAATCCTTCAATTTAAACAAGATATATTTCTTCTTTTAAATCACCATTCAAAAATATTGAATTAACATCCATTTAATGTAGATTCAAATTATACTTAGGAGCAAGTGAAGTCATAAATCTAATAGTGTTCATTTTAGCTATAGGTAATATATTTTTTAATTTTTAAATACTACCATCATCTTCAAACTTAGTTTTAAACAACCATTTAGATCCTACAAGAATTTAATTTGTAACTAATTCAATTAGTTCCCAAGTGTCATTTTCCATAACTGAATCATATTCTTTTTGCATAGCATTCATTCATTCTTTATGATTCTTAGCTTCTTCAAACCTTTGGAGTTCATTTACACTCATTAGTTGAGCCACTAGATTATAGTTGTTATGCCTTATTGGTGCCTTGATTTGCCTCATTAGCCTTCTTAATTCTTCACTTCTAGATAGAGTAGCTTCACTTTGTCTTGTTCCAAGCCTGCTTTGATCATGATTTTGTTGATCTAAAATATATGTACTTTCAATGTCTTCTTCAATAATTTCCATGAAGTTGAACTTTCTTACTCTTGAATATCATCTACATTTCATGAAATATAACATCTCTAGTAGCAAAGACTTATGAGCAATAGAATTATAAATTTTGTAGGCCTTATGATCAACACAATAACCAATGAAAACACATTTGATTGAATTTGTGTCAATTTTCCTCCTATTTTCTTTTGGAATGTGATACAATATCTTACTTCCAAAAATATTCAAATGACTAATAGTAGGTTTAGTACCAATGGACTTTGCCTCGCAAGGAGTTTTATTCTCTAGGTACTTGGCCTTCTATTCCAAAAATATACAACTAAACTAATTGATTCATCCTATAAATTGTTAGGGAGATACTTTCCTTTGAACATACTCCTAGCACACTCAACTATTGTTATATTTTCCTCTTAGTCACGCCATTTTTCTCTAAATTATGAGGAACTGTGTATTGTTTGATAATTCAATTTTCTTTACAATACTTCACAATTCTTTTTGAAGTGTATTCCCCCTTGATCAATCTAAGAATCTTAATATTGTGAGTTATTTTTTTTACCACCATAGTTCTAAATTCCTTGAAGCATTCAAAAAAATTACTCTTATTTGTTAAAAAATAGACCCAAGTATATCTAGTGTTATCATCAACAAATATAAGAAAGTAATAAGCTCCCCAAAGTGAACTAGTTTGCATGGGACCACACACATATGTATATATTAATTCAAGATTTTTTCCCTTTCATTTGTCTTTATTGGAAATACATTCCTATGTTGTTACTCAATGCAAAATAATTATAATTATAATTTTCATTCTTAAATATATGACTTTGAACCATCTGTTTTATTTTTACAGAAATAAGATCTCCAAAATTCAAATGAACATACCTCATATACCGTATTTATTCAATTTATACACATGTGGAAGTCAATGCTTGATGAATTTCTACTATCACATCAAGTTTTTACAAACATCCTATTCTAATTCCTTTAGCAATCAATGTATAGTGAACTTTGATATCCTTAACTTGACAACTTGTCTTCAAGAATTCAAATTTTAAGCTTTGATCAATAATGGATGAAATTGATATTAAATTATTTCTAATTTCTAGAACATACATTACATTTTCAAGTTGTCTTTCATTTCCATTACACTTATATCACCATTTATGTCATGAGATCTATCAACTCCTAAATAGGTCTTACTACCATTATTTTTCTCATGGAAGACGCTAAATCAATTTCTATGACATGAAAAGTGAATAGATGCCCCTAAATATTTAAACCAACCATTATAATTATTTGTTTCAACAAAAAGAGTAGCATGTAATATAAATAACTTAAGAATATGGAGGTCGGTGTTAAAATAATACCAATACAGTGAGAGGGGAGGGGTGAATCAGTGTACTCAAATTTTTACCAAGCTAAAACAACAAACAAGATTTAAGATTCCACAAAACATCACACACAAAGAAGATGTCAGATATACATGGAAAACCCTAGAAGAGAAAAACCACTATGAGAAAAGTTTCTTGAGTCTACTACTCAAATCCAACCTCACAACCAAAGATATTACATGTGCTTTGTAAGCACCCACTTATAGGTACATTGACACCCAAGACAATGTTTTGAGGCACCAACCTCCTAGTACACTACACACCTAATTATGCACCCACTCAGTCTTTTTGAGGCACCAACCTCTACAAAATTACAAATTCATGTATGCAAATACTGGTTCTTCTTCGACCTAAAAATGCACCTTTTCATTTCATTAATCTGCACTGCTTATTCTACTCTACGGGTGATCCCACAAAGTTGGTTTACAATTTATGGGAGATTCTAATTTTTGTTGAAATCACATATTTTTAGAAAATATAATGATTTAAGCCTTAAACAATTCCATTTAAATCATTCCAATTGAAGAGGATTTGACCAAATGACCTAAGATCAAACCCCCTTGGATAGAACCTTGATAGTTTTAAACCATACTTATAATGGAGTCTCCTTTACACCTATCAAAATGTTGATAAAAAACCACTTTTGATTTACCTTTTGGGGGATCAAATGAATTCATTTAAAAAATATTTTTTGTAAGTATGTAGTCCTTATTACAAGCTTCCCAAAAAATATAATTTTAAATAAATTTAATTTTATTAAATTATATTTATTTTTTATTTCTTGTGAATGTAGGTTTTTCACCAAAAATCAATCTCTTTGTTCTGCACATGTAGAAAAATAGAAGATTATCAAAAAAAAAATTGTATATGAGTGCACCATATATTGAAGTCCTTGATCCAACAAAAAAAACAATTGAATTTTGATACATACAAAAAAAGTAGTGTTATACAATCCGCCTATGTCTGAATTGTAATTGGTTTGACTTTGAAACTTGATTAAGGAAAAATGTTCAATAAAACACTATGAAACCAATTGGAAGCACTAGATATCATAGTTACAAATTTAAATTCAAAAAAAATAGAATTTTATCCTTCATGGAAAAAATTTATGTGTTATACGGTGAGTGTCACTCCTTAAAAATGGTGTTTACTGAAAAAAACTAGTTTTGAAGGAGATGGAAAAAGAAGTGCAATCTGATTCCAAAATTTTTGAAAAAAATATATTTAGAATCTACAGACAAAATTTCACAAATCACTAGTTTGCATCATCTTCAAATTCCTCACAGTTTAGCCACTATAGGTGCTCGAAAGTGAAGATTTAGTTAGAAAAAATCAATTCAGTGTCCAGTTTGGCCAAAAATTGTAAACTAGTATTTTGGGATCACCCCTACACTTCTCTCCATTCACACATTCTCTAACATCACACCAACAATATTTTTGTCTCAAAACAATATACTCCATTACTAATATGCAAAATTACATTCAATTCAATAAATCCTTGTGTAACTAAATGATTTGCATTAATGTCTCCACTATACACATGATATGATAGGATTCTATATTCAAAATCAACTCCCACCATCATGTTGATCGTAACAATAACTATTTCCAACATTACATAAACCCTAATTTCATTGTTGACCTTTGAAACCATCACACAAATGATTTGTCAAAAAAGTATTTAAATTGACTTCCATTCTGTAACTGTCTGTCAAATTTTGTTTTCTACAATTAACCGTTTTCCCCTTTGAATATTGACCATCTATCTTTTGTTTACTGCCATGATCTAATGGTACTCATTAATATAAATCAACTTTAAAACGTAGTCATTATATTAATCTTCCTTTAAATTGGTATCATCTATCTTCACTATAACAGCCTTTGTTGTGCTAACATCACAAAGGACATGTGTCAGTATCTTGCAGTTTCGCCCTACCTAGCATTGGGTCCCACCAATCTTCTACCTAATGGAAAAAATAGTTTATTTTTTATGTCGAAATAACCTTATATGTTTTTGGGTTTTAGCCATCGGCCTTACCCTTTACCTTTTACCATATTTCAAAATGCCTTCACATTTCAATTTTTGACCATCGTCCTTACCCTTTACCATCTACCATCCTTTATCTTAAGCCACAAACCATCCCTCTGAACTTTGAAAACTTAAATAATCATTTAAGTCATTAGATATCAGGGTTTTCTCTTATTACTTACCTCTTTCTTTCCTTTTGATAAGGCGTAAGCCTTCCTTCTAAACTTTGAAACCCCAAAGCCTTCATGATTTTCTTAAATCTTGATTCATTGGGCATCAAGATTCGCAATTACCATTTACCACTTTCCTAACTTCTCGATGAAGCATTAAGCCCTCCTTTCAAGCTACTAACCCTGAAGCCTTTCAGATGTTGGTGTTTAGTCTTTCATCATACCCTTTGCCTTACTTTCACGGTAAGACATAAACCAACTCACCGACCTCCAATGCTCAATTCCTTTGTTTGAAAGATTTGGCTAAGTCTTAATCCTGAAGTTATTGACCTTCGAGCTTTCTCCATACTTCTTACTCAACTTTATGTTAAGGTGTAAGCGTTAACGTTGAAGTTTGAAGCAATGTTAACTTAAAATTTCTAGCATGTGGTATAAGGAAAGTTTGAACCCCAAAGTCCAAACTTTTGCAACTCTTCAACACTTGCACTGCAAAATTTTATAACTCTTCAAGACTTGCACTACATTATCATTAGGAATACCCTTTGCCATCAATGACAACAATTCCAGCAATCTCCCCCTTTGTCATTGATGACCACACTTCTAAAAATGGTAACACTTTGAAAACCTCTGAAACTCTAAAATATGAATGACAACACTATTCATCCAACATCACATCATGCTCCTCTAGTCTGTAACAACACTCAATCATCTTCCTTGCATACTGCAACTTTCTTTATTCTCACCCTAACACCAATCATCATATATGTCCTCTTCATTTCCATTTTCTATACTCTCCCCCTTTGACATCTATTACAAAGGGAAAGACCAAGGATAAAGAGGTATTCTGATATGCTCCCCCTAGATGAATACATTTTGTATTCATGTAGAAATAGGAGAAAGAACAACTCCTAATTTCTTCCTGAGATGTTCAAATGACTCCTTTAGAAGGGGTTTTGTGAAAATATTTGCCAGTTGATCTTTTGTAGCAACATATTCTAATTTGACTTCCTGTGCAACAATTTTTTTATTGAGAAAATGATATTTAATGGATATGTGTTTGGTTTTGGAATGCATAATAGGATTCTTAGAGATATTTATTACACTATTATTATCAACACAAATACTAACTGGCCAATCAAAATTCACCTTAATATCTTGCATTGTTTCTTTCATCCATAATACCTAAGTACAACAATATACATCAGCAATATATTCAACTTCAATTGTTGATAAAGAAACTAACTCTTGTTTCTTACTTAACCATGCTACCAATCTATCTCCTAGAAAGAAGGAACCACCACTAGTGCTCTTTCTATCATCCACACAACCAGCCCAATTTGATTTAGTGTAAACAGTTAAAGTGAAATCATTACCAATAGGATACCATAGACCATATTTTAATTTACTCTTCAAGTATCTAAAAATCATCTTCACGGCTTTAACATGTGTCTCCTTGGGAGTAGCTTGAAATCTAGCAACCATGCAAATATCTTGCATGATATCAGTCCTTGTTGCAATAAGATAGAAAAGGCTTCCAATCATGGATCCATCTAATGATTGATCTACTAATGCAGATTTATTATCTTTTCTTATCTTACATCCAATGACCATAGGTGTGATAACTGGATTGCAATCTTCCATCTTAAATTTCTTCAAAATTTATTTCACATACTTATTCTGAGAAATGAAAATTCTTGTATCTAACTATTTGACTTGTAAACCAAGGAAAAATGTTAATTCTCCTAGCATATACATCTCAAACTCGTTTTGCATTGTAGTAGAAAAATTTGCACATCTTATCAAAATTACTACCAAAAATGATATCATCAACATAAACAACGGCAACCAATATATATCCACCTTCACATTTGAAATACAATTGTTTTCAGCAATACCTTTCTCATACCCTTGTTGTTGGAGATATTTGTCCAACCTGGAATACCAAGCCCTAGGGGCCTATTTCAGACCATATAGAGTCATTTTCAATCTGTATACATAATCTTTGTTTTCATCCACAATAAACCCTATAGGTTGCTCCATATAAACTTCCTCATCTAGATAGCCATTAAGAAATGAATACTTTAAATCCATCTGGTATACTTTGAAGTTTTTATAAACTAAATATGCAAGAAACATTCTAATAGCTTCAAGTCTAGCTACAGGTGCAATGTCTCATCAAAATCTATACCTTCAACTTGAGCATAACCCTTGCAGACTAACCTATCTTTATTTCTTGTTATATTCCCATCTTCATTCAACTTATTTTTAAATACCCATTTTGATCCAATGACATTCTTATCAATAGATTTAGGAACAAGTTCCCAAGTCTGACTTTTCTCTATTTGACTAATTTCCTCTTTCATGGCTTTAGTCCAACTTTCATCTTTACTAGCTTCTTCATAATATTTAGGCTCTACTTCAAATAGTAAAGAATAGTTTACTTGTTCTTGTTGAGCAATCTTTCTTCTTGTCATGACACCATCAGTTTTGTTTCGAAGAATTTGCTTCTCAAAATGATCTATTTTGACAAATTTGGGTAGTGCTTTTGGAGTAGTGATTGGTTTCTCTTCATCAATGTCAATTTCCTCTTGTTATTCTTCTTTTGTAGATTCTTTTTTTCTTCATAGAAAGATACCTTTGAATACATTTCATCTTTGTGTAACTGTTGAGAGTAATCTTCATTCACTCTAACATTCACACTTTCAACTATCTTTTGTAACCTTTTATTATAGCACTTATAGGCTTTACTTGTAGTTGAATAACCCAAAAATATTCCTTCATTTGATCTTGTCTCAAATTTACTCAAAGTATCTTCATCCCTTTTCATAAAAAAATTGCTTCCAAATATTTTGAAATATTTCACAGATGCAGGTATGTCTTTCCATAATTCATATGGAGTCTTATCATGATTTACTCTTAATTGTGCTCTATTGAGAACGTAAGTAGCAATACGAAATACTTCGTTCCAGTATCTATCAGGTGGTTTGGCTTTATTTAACATTGTTCTAGCCATATCCTAAATAGTTAAGTTCTTTCTCTCAACAACTTTATTTTGTTGAGGTGTTCTACTTGCAAAGAAATGTCTTATAATTCCATTTTTTCACAATACTTATCAAATTCATGAGAGGTGAATTATCCACCTCTGTCGGACCTTAAGAATTTCATCTTTGAACCAATCTCATTCTCAACCATAGCTCTAAAAATTTTGAATCTTTCTAAAGCTTGAGATTTATCTTTAAGAGAAGTTACCCATGTCATTCTTGAATAATCATCTATTAATAACATGAAATTCCTTTCTCCATTGATACTTTTGGTTCTTGTTGGACCACACAAATCTATATGTATCAACTATAGGGGTTTAGAAGTTGAATATTATTTGTTCTTGAATCTAATCCTTGTTTTCTTTCCTTCAAGGCATTCTTTACAAAATGTATTTGCAGGTTTTTCGATACTAGGTATATTCATAACTACATTCTTCTTGTCGACTTTCACAAGATGGTCAAAGTTAATGTGACCCATCCTTTTGTGCCACAACCAACTTTCATCAACTTTTCCTAACAGAAATCTACCACCTTTCACCTCATTCAGATGATATAGATTACTACTTGTTCTACTTGCCTCAACAACAAGTCTACCAAATCTAGCATTCCTTATCTCACATCCATTAGCATGAAATAACAAATTATATCCTTTGTCACACATTTGGCTAACACTAAGCAAGTTATATTTTAATCCTTCCATATACAACACATCTTGAGCATTTGTTTTACCATCTATGCAAAGTGTACCATTTCCAACTATCTTAGTAGTAGTGTTATCTTCAAACTTAACTGTACAACCATTCCATTTCTCCAAATTGGAAAATTTTCTCTTATCTCCAGTCATATGACTGGAGCAACTATTGTCAATCATCCAAGTATTGTCTTGTCCTTTGGAATGAAAAGTTGTTTGTACTATCATAGATTCTTCATTCTTCAACTCAAACTTCTTCTCTCCAATACCTTATTGGATTTTTTTGTTGTTGTTCAAAACTTTGTGTAGATTCTTTCTTCTATGTAGGGGTGAAAATTATTTATTTTGTCTAGAATGATCATGAGCAAATATGTTTTTCCTAGAAGAAGTAAATATCCTTCTCTCTTATCTAAGAGGTTGTATAAACTTCTAAAAAACTTAGCAATGTGCCCATAGTTATTATAATTATAACATACATCATTTAGAGTACCTAGAGAAGCAAAAGGATTCTTGCTTACAAAATCATACTTATCATTCCTTAAGGGTATAATCTTATAATCTATAGCATTATGCCCATACTGATTACATGAAAAACAATAACCATAAAAAGCATAATTAAACCTAGTTTTCCTTGCATGTTGGCTTTTGAATCTCCTCTTTGGACTGTGCACCGTGATGAATCCATCATCTATTTTATTGTGATCTTCAGTCTTCTTATCCTTCATGGACCCGTTAGGCTTCTTAGAAGTGGTTGCATTCTTTTTAGAGGCATTATCTTTGGAATTCTTGTATTCCTCATATCCTAAACCAACAAACTTGTTGAAAATGGATTTTTGACTACCAATCATTTCATCAAGCACTTCAGAACTCTTTCCAAGTTTGAGACTTCTATTTAACAGTAGATTTACCTTCTCTAATTCCTTCCTTAAGGAAACAACTTCAACATCTAATTTTTGATATTCTTCTAGTCTGTTCTTCAAATCCAAAATAGTTACTAGTTCTATTTTTTTTATTTTGCTAACTACAATTTTGGATCAACAACAAGTTTCTCATATTCCTCAATCTTTAACTTGTACTTCTCATTCTATTTTATTTCATCTCTCAAGTCTTCTAAAGAAGAGACTAATTCACCTTCCAAATGTACCTCACCTTCTTCTTCCTCTTCAAAATCATCACATTCCTTAATTTCTTTAGCTATAATTGCAATTGCACCTACTACACTTTCATAAGAACAATCATCTGAAGAACTAACTTTTTATCAACATAAAGACTCTTCTTCTTTTTACCAGTCTCTTTTTATATTTGGAAGTTTCTTGACTCTTAGAACTATCTCCCTTTTCATTTTGATTTAAAGGACATTTTGAGGCATAATGACCTATTTTTCCACAGTTAAAACATTTGAAAGGAAGCTTACCTTTGTATTTTCTAGTACTCTTCTTCAATCTTCTGACAAAATTTACTTATTCCTCATTTGAACTGGTACTAGGTTCTAAATCATCTTCATTCTTCTTGATTTTGGAAATTGTAAACACTAAAAATTGTCCTAGGCCTATGAACTCTATTTCTTCATCAATTCCCCCTTTATTCCTAATTAATAATTAAATAATCTTTAATTATTTAATTATTTTCTAAAGCCATAAGTCTTCTATTAATTAAGTAATTTTTATTATTTAATTAATTCATTGTTATCTTTTATTTCCTCTTTGATTAATTAAATAAATTTTATTTATTTAATTATTTACCACTTTCAACTATAATTAAATAGTTATTTTAATTATTTAATTACTTAGTAGCCTTTCGTCATTAAATTAAATAAATTTGATTTATTTAATTACTTAATAATTTATCATTCTCTTCCCATTTTTTAATTAAATTATTATTTGATTCAAAAATCAGCTTGTCACTTGTCCCACTTTTGAATTAAATTGGTATATAATGAAAAAGTCAACCAGTCACATGTCCTCTATAATTAAATAATACTTTTATTGTTTAATTATTCATTTCCCTCCCAAATCAAATAATTTTATATTTATTTGAATTCCTCCAACAACCTCTTTTTTTGTGCCAACCTCATTATCCGTGTCAATCTTATCTTCTCTTGTCTCATTCAATTTCATCCCTTGATTGAATGATTCTATAATTCAATCTTAGCCATTCATTCTTATCTTTGCCCTAATATTTCACTAACCCTATTTTATACTACAACTTTCATTCTTGACCATTGATTGCCACATCTTATTGACATTGAATCTCATCCCTTCATTCAAATTTTTCTTTTCTATAAAAGACTCTACCCTTTTCATTTTTTGTACATCTAGTTTATATGCAAGTACATGTTGCTAGTGTGAGACAACTATCTTCAATATTTTTCTAGTCATTGTCATAGGCTACTAGTGCATACTCAAATTTGAGGGCATCAAGCACATTTCAAGCAAAATGGAGAAGGGAAATGGAGGTGAAGCAATGATGGCATGAAGACTTTATGGTGATGTTACTTTTCACGTTTTTATACTTATTTGTGCTCTATTGTTGGTTTAGGGTTAGTTTTTATGCTATTTTACATTAACCTAAATTTTAACCTAGATTATAGAAGTCTTAAATGTTGCTTCACTCTTTGTTGATCCTGTATTCTCATTTCTCATTTCATATGTAGTTAATGACCCAAAAAATTCATCCATAGAAAATTTATCCAAATCTTTGTCTTCTTCTATTGCTAGGAGCTTATAATCAAATCTTTGTGGGAGAGACCTTAGAACCTTTTTTACAACATTATTTGTAATATCTTCACCAAGACCTCTGATTGCATTCACTACCTCATCTACCCTGATCAAGTATGCCACAATATTTTCTACATCTTTCATCTTGAGAGTCTCAAACTTTCCTCTACAAGTTTTCAAATTTTCTTGTTTCACTTTAACATCACCCTCATAGATACTATTCAGTTTCTCCCATACTTCTTTGGAATATTTTCAATGCATACCTTTTACTAATTTAGTATTGGTTAAACCACAAAGAATAACATTTTTTTCTTTGGCATTGTATTCATAGGATTTCTTATCTATTGCATCCGTAGGAGGATTTTTTGGTGCTTTGTAACCATCTACAATAGACTGTCATACTTCAAATACAAGAGAAGTTAAATAAGTTTCCATTCTGGTTTTCTTGAAATCATAATTTATTCCATCAAACAATGTTGCTTTATTTGAATAGGATCCTTCTTATCCAACCATAATGTTCTTGAAACCATATCTACCTTAAGTTGTTTAAACTTTCTTCAAGGAACCTTGGGCTCAAATACCAATTGTTGAAACAACACCAATACATTGAGAGGGGGGTGAATCAGTGTATTCAAAATTTTACCAAGTTAAAATAGTAGATAAGATTTAAGATTCCACAAAAAATCATACACAAAGAAGACACCAAAGATATGTGGAAAACCTTAGAAGGGAAAAACCACTGTGAGAAAAGTTGCTTGAGTCTACTGATCAAATCCAACCTCACAATCAAAGATATTACATATATTTTATAAGCACCCACTAATAGGTACATTGACACCTAAGACAATGTTTTGAGGCACCAACCTCCTAGTACATTGCACACCTAATTGAGCGCCCACTAAATCTTTTTGAGGCACCAAACTCTACAACATTATAAATTCATGTATGCAAATACTGGTTCTTATTCAACCTAAGAATGCACCTTTTCATTTCATTAATCTACACTGCTTCCTCTATTATGAACTTCTCTATGTTCACTCCTTCTCTAACATCACGCAAATGACATTTTGTATCAAAAAAATACTCTATTACTAATATGTAAAATTACATTCAATTCAATAAATCCTTTTGTAACCAAATGATATATATTAATGTGATGGCACCCACCTCCCTACAAGCACCCAAAAACCACTTAGGAACGAGCTAACAGGTGGAAAAAGAGGGGTTGTGTTGTTGTAGATAGCCTCACACAACCTCTACAAAGGTCTACACGTGTGTTGTAGGTCCAATAACTAGTTTTTAAGGCATAATAAAAACTGTAGAGACACAAACTAAGTTGGCAAAAATAGACTGTTGATGTGGGTAGTTGTAGCAATGTGTTGATGGGTGTTTTAGCACTTCTCAACACAAATAATGCATAGGTGCATCACCTCTCTTGAAAGACAATCTCCCACAAGTAAATTATAGAAAACTATCACAAGGTTTTGAATGTCAGGTCATGACAGTGCTTGGAATATCTTAGTAGTTTCATGCAATTTGTTGGTAATCACAGGGCAGCCTTACGTATGTTAAGTTGGAGGGAAATTGGTTCTTTAAATGGAGTTTATGGAATTCTAAAATGTTGTTCTATTGCTGCAAGTTTAGGACAACAGTCTAAAACAACACCTTTTATCATCAGATTTGGCTTTACAATAATGCTTGAACTTTGCCTAAATTACTGTTTCAAAGAAAAGTCAAAAGGGAAGGGGAAGGAGGAAGTTCCTAGACCTGAAACTACCCATGAACGGTGATAATGGAGGACACTACAATGGACAACCTTCTTGAAACTAAGTTACACTTAACCAAATTAGCTAATAGTCTCATGAAACTAGTGCTATCTTCTAATGTTTGCAGATTTTCAACCATTCATTCACCATGAAACATGAATAAAAATGAAGTTTAAGTGTAGCAATCAAAGTATGTTCAAAATAGCTTTACACTTCTATTTATCATCAATAAACAGCAAAAAGCATGAACAAGGAAGGGCATCAACATAGCAGAATTCTTTAGCATCAATGAACAGTATTGACTAATCTACTAAAGGCATGTAAAACACATAGAACAACAAAGTAAATCTACTCAAATTTACTATGAGGAGATGAATCATGAAACATGAATGAAACTCAAGAATCCACCAAAAGTAATGAATTTCTATTATAATTTCAGCAACATGTCTTTACAACAACTCAACTCTCTTTGAAAATGAGAGGAGACCCCCTATTTGTAGTTTTCAAAAAGTAGAATGAATGGCCAAGATTTAATCTCATTGTGTGGCCAAGATTCACTACAAATTAGGGTTTCACCTACCCCTTACTATTTTATAATTTAAAATACATTTCTTATCTTCTAGCCTATTTTTTCCTCTAGTGCCTGGTACTGTAGCACTTTTGTCTTCTAGCTGATTGCTTTTGTTGTAGCTACACAGTTAGGAACTCATCGTCAGTAATTGGTTTTCCTTCATTCTTCTTTACAGTGGTGTATCCTATGAATTTTCCAATCAACACCTGAAGCTTATTCCACTCCATTATGTCAGATTGAAGCATTTGGAAGTTCAACTTTCTGGATCTAATAGTAATTAGGTCCCAATCCTTGTCACATTTTGGTGTGTTCTTCATTACCTGCTCTGATTGAGCAAAGGCTCGAGTAGCAAAATCCATAAAATCTGGTGTTGGTGTATCGGTGGCCCCATTCTCCATCTTCTTATGGAAATATGGCCTTATTTTCTTGGGATCTCGCTGAATGGTAGGCATGTCATAATCCGTCATGAGCTTTAAATATTCTTCACAGGCCGCCGATGTTCCTTGACCCAATCTAGGTCTAGCTCCACTTTATGGAGCACCCACTCCAAGACTTCTCTTTTGTGATCTAGGCCTAATTTCCATGTTTCAACAAGCGAATGGTCATCTTTTGCCAATGCCAGCTCCTTCTCCCAAGTTTTATTGGGCATCTTAAGGATAGCCCTGAGTTTAGGATACGTTATCCTATATAGTTCCAGGAAGTCAATACATAATTTACTTGTGTGTTAGAGTTGCTTTTGCACTTCCCTAAATTTATTGGTTATTCTAACGGCATGGTCGATGCCCATATCTTCGTTGTAAATTACTCATCGAAACCAATCTTCAGTGGCCTTAGTCTAGTTCTTTCTCCTCTCCAATCTGTTGATGTGATCCTTTAAAAGCAGCAAAGGAGTGGCTGACGACGTTGTCGTAAATTCCTCATCAGAAGACCATTGTTGTATATAGGTTGTGAGATTTTCCACCTGTGCCTTTAACTCCTCCTTGGAGGATTGAGCCTTATTCATTTGGTGCACAATCGTAGCAACGGATCCCTGGAGATGATCAATCTTTTGTTCCTTGGTGGTTGTTCCCATATCAATAGTGGAGATATTGTAGCTAACTCCCTCTCCTTTATCCATCACTGCAGTAGCAATTTGTATGGTCCTCGATCCTAATGCATCCATCATGATATGGGATTGAATTCTTAGTTTCTTCTCCTTCTTTTCTCCTATCTAAGCTTGTGCTAGAATAGCCTCTAGCCTTCCTTTAGGGTCCATGGGGGTGGGCGTCTTCTCTAGTAGTTGTTTCTCCAACCATTCAAGCATCTGGGATCCCTCCTTTGGTGATTCATGATCACCTTCCTCTCTTTGGATATGTTGGATCTCCCTTTCTTCATGGCCTGGAGCTTCATGTTCTATTTTCTCCTCTTCTTCTTCATCTGAGTCATAGATGAATATGGCCTTTTGTTCTTGTGACTCAGTAGTAGCTATATTTTCTTTGGGGCTATCTTCCCCTTCAGATGCCTTTTCTCCTTCTTTCCCAAGCTCTGTGTGGTGCTCTGCCTCTGGGCTTATCCTCTTCTTTTCTTTCTTCTTCTTCTTCCCTTGTGGGAGGCATCTCTTCATCACGACCAAGGATTTTGTCTTGTTCCTTGGTCAGAGACTCTATAGATACCTCCATATCTTCATTTGTCTCTTTCTTTTCCTCGGAGGATTGCCTCTCAACTTCTTCTCCCATGCTCTTGAGTTGTTTGGACAATTCTTCCTCTAGTTCTTGATCAGAAGTCTCCACTATATATTTTTCCCTAGGGTCCTTAACATTTTCCTCAAAGGATTGTGGTCCTTCTTCTTCATACACCACCTCATCGATGACCAAGTGTTGATGCTCTAGATGCTCATGATAGTCCCCCTTAGATTCTTCATCCATTTCCTTGGTTGCCTCCCTTTGTTTTCTTTCGAGCTCCTCTAAAATTTGCATTGTCACCTCCATTTTGGGTGGTTCTATTGGAGGAGGGATAGGGAGACCCGCGACATCTTGAGCTAAAGTAGCCTGAACTGTTGGATTCATCAACACTCCAGAGAGCTCCATAGGTATATTCTACATGTGTCAAGCAAAAGCTTCTCAAAGATTAAGGGTGGGCATTGTGATTGTGGAGGCTAGAGGAACTATAGTGGATGGAGACATCAAGGAAAAAGAGAGAAGGGAAGTTGTGGCAGATGAGGATTCCCTCACCATAATGGGTGTAGTAGGGGAGGTGGAGGCGAGGTGAACTAAGATGTCCACTGCAGGCAGAGAGGAAGCAAACAATGCTTGAGATGCAGGTGGAGGAATGATAGCAATGGCAACAGTGGTTGTAGCAAGAGCAGAGGTGGCAGGCGAATACTTTGGTTGCTCTGCCTCTTCCTCCTCACCCTCATGCAATGGATCCTCTTGGATAGTGGGCATCTCAGAGAATCTTCTTGACTTATTTTCTTTCTTGGAGGTCTCTCCCTCTGAGGCCTTTCTTGAACATACTTTATGTTTTGGCTGGTGTTCTGCTACCTCTTTCCTTTTCTTTGACCTGGTGGTGGGAGGATATTTTTGAGTTTCTCCAGCTAGGGCAGCCGTGGTCCCTCTGTTGGTTTCTCTTTTGAGCTCATCTTTGAGCTCGCCATATGTCAATGTAGCTCCTTCGAGCTTCAACTGTGCAATATCTGCATCAATCCACTGCTTTGTCATGTGCTCAATCGGCTTTGTCAGGGTATCAAGGTCATTGACCTATTCTTTATCCCAATCAATTAAGGGTAACAGGAGGTTGGGAACTGCATCAAATGTCAGATCTATGATAATATTCTCATCTTCCACACTTTGATCTAGGATTGGAAATAGTTTGACTATCTTGAAAAATTAGGCAATCATGCGCATATAGTGCCTCATGCGCACCTCCTTGTCATCTCAGAAATTAGCCCAGAAGTCTTCAACATTGTGCAAGTGGGCATATTCTTTCCCGACCATCTTTTCAATTTTTCATATGGATCCATTCTTGGTCGAGCAGTACCGAGCTCCAAGTTATACTCATTGATCTCTTTTTCAGAATACTCTGCACATTGGGATGCAGGAAGAGCATACATACCCTAGCCGAAAGTGAGAGGATAGGGAATTCCCAGCCTGTGTTTTTCACTCAGGAGTGTATGTGCATGTTGCAACTACCTAGAGACTTCTAGCAAGATCAACCAATCATTTGGATGCTAGGGTAGCGTATATGGCCTCTCAGAGAAGCCTTATATCCTGATAAATGTGAACTTGGGGAATTAAATAAATAGAAACCTGAATCTATGAATAAATGTCTGAGTGTTGTGAGTAACTCTACTCTCAAAGCCCCCTCTGAGGAGTCTAATGATGTGCCCAATGAAGGCATCGTTTACTAAGCAGTAGTCTTTCATGAAGTTTCGGTATTGAATTTTGGGATTCCTGTCATACACTTTTAGCTCCATTCCCAAACTTGGGATTTGTGCCACAAATAGACCTCATATGGAAAGGGGTATGCCAACAGATAGACCAAGTAAGAAGTCATGTAAAACTGTGAGGTCTTCTTGACCCTTAAAAACTGCTCATGCAAGCAGTTGTTGATCATTCCTGCCAAGTGGAACTTGGTCTCTCCTCAGATGATCTCTTCTATGAAGTAGAACATCCAATCCTGAAAGTAGGCCATAGTCGAGATGCCCATGACTCTACTCAACAAAGTTACCAAGTCATGGTAATTCTCATAAAAGTCACTCCTAAAGAGTTTTTGGGGTACCTTGTTTGCACTACCCCTTTTCTCTTTTAGCCAATGTTGGTTAATTAGTTTCTTGCATCTCAAGGGATCAACCTTCCACATACTTTATGTGTATTCCTTGGTAGTTTCCTCCATAGGGTCAAAGGTGGGAATGTAGAACGTTCTCCCTATGGATTTGGTGGATAGGTCAGCCAATACCTTTCCATCTCGGTCAACAATTCTTCTAGTTTTTTCTTGATCCCTACAAGCCATCACTAGCTCTAGAGCCACAAGAGCGGGTGGGAACCTGACTACCTTAGCCAAACCACTCTTTCTAATCTTCTTTGCATTCTTCATATTGGGGTTGACAATCACCCTCTATTTGAATTCATCTATATCAATATGTCTCAGGTTTGTATCTGTAATTGTATCCCATTTTGTGGTAACCTTGGAGGTGACCTCGATTCCATGGAACTTGTATTTCATCTGATCTTTTTCTTCCTTCCCTCTCAATTCTTTGGTGGTTTTCTTTCCCTTTTCCTTCTCTACAGATGCCCCCGATGGTCCTGCAGCTAATTCTATAAATCCTACAAGCAAGGGTGTAGTAAGCATTGTTCATATATAAAATAAAGGGATCGTTAGCATAATCCTATGAAATCCATGTTAGATTGAGTAGCTCCTCTTTTAAGGATCATAACATTCCTTCTAGATCATCATTTTCCTTTCATTCAGGGAAGATATGTCAATGCAGGCCCAAGGGTGTAGGTTTCCCTGGGCTAGCAGCCGTTTTGAAGGAAGTTGCAGGGGAACGACGAAGAGGGAACGGTGGCCCGCTAATAGGGAGGTTAGATGAATCAATCACTGATTCATGCTCTGGGTCTTGCTTGGAAGACCTCTAGGGTGGCTCACTCCACCACTTGAAATCTCTAGGACCTATTCCTTCTTAAGGTCCCCTGATTTCTTCTTGCCAACCCAACTATCATCATAGATCCTCCTACCAAGTCAAGACTTGGTGCAATCTTGAAACAATTGCCTTACCCCTTAATCCACCCTAAAGGCTAATAATCCTCCAAATTCTTGAATTTAGTTTTACAGGGGTGTGGAGGTGCTCCTAAGTCATCATTTCATCCCACTTAGTGTATTAGGGGTCCACCTAACTCCATCTTCTAGTCGCTTTTACCAAACCCTTCTATTAGGCCTAGAATTCTACTAGCCCTATTAGGTCTCCTTCTCCGAGAAATCAAGGTTTTTCCCAAGTCTTTCCAAAGGACACCCCAAAATTTTTCTGGGATTCCTGGTGCATATTCCCACCTCTCAAGGATTTTTGGCGTCTTGGGTCACAACTGGCCGTACAAAGCCCTAATCTGAAAATGAGCAATACTAGGATTTTTAAGCCCTTTCCTGGCTTACTGCAAATTGTCAAGTCCTTACCTCACCAAATGGATTGATGGAGTTTCTTCCTACTTACCATGTCTTGGAAAGACTCATACCTGCCTTCTCCAAAAGATAATTTGTCAAGAATTTGACACCCCTATAAATTAAGTGCTCTGCACTAAGGTCTTCCCTAGCTGGACACTCCCTGGCTCGCCTAGGGTAAGACTTCCACAGCAACTCCTATGATTTAAAAAGCCCTAAACCCTACTATATGTACATCCATGGAGTCTAGTCACTGTTCCCAAAGGGTTGTACAATTTGTATGGTGGGAAAGTGAACTAATACCTCATACTTACAAACTGCCTGGTTCAGACCAACAATAGTATGAAATCAAAACTATTTACAAACAGTGCTTGAAATTGAATACAGAAACTAACTAATGCCACACAATGCTTGAAGAAAAACTACACTACATCCTACACAAGTTACAGTGCCATGATCAATCCATTAAAACAACACTTCAATGCAAAAACCAGAAAATTATCACACAATCACAATTACTTTTCTTGAATTCAAAAACTTCAAACAAATTCAAAATGCTTCCAACCTCACTCCAATGCCAAGGCATCCCATAAATAGGTCACCAATTCAGTTATCCTCTCCCTTGGGCTCTTCTTGGCCGCTTGTAGCTCCAATTGAGCAACATTTTCAAATATTTTGCAAGAATTCCTAAAAATCCAAAACCTCATTTTGAGCTAGAACATTATGACACCTATTCTATGGTCAACATGACCTTCATCAGATCAAAACCCAACCAAAAATGCCATTAAGGCTCACATTCAAATGAACTAAATTTTATTGCTTAGTTGTCCTAGACAAGACTATCCTAGACAGACCTTCTAAACAACCTATGGTAACCTATGGGTGCTCCTGCACCATTCTCCCCCTTAGCCCAAACACTAAGGAATGTGGGGAGAGATCAGAGACAGATCAATGCCACACTTCTTAAAATGAGCTTCTTCCACCCATGTAGCCTCAGACTCTGGTTTGTCTGTCCACTATATGAGATGTTCCATGTACACCTTGTGCCAAGTAGACTTCTTCACTCTAGATTCCAAGATCCTTTCTACTTGCAGCTTGTCTTTATATGGTAAGACTATAGTACTCACATCGTCCAAGACATCTATACTGGCCAGAGTCATATCAGTTACTGATCCTTTATACTTGATCAAGTCAGCCACATTAAACACAGGTGAAATATTTAAGTCTGCAGGAAGGTCCACCTTGAAAGCATTCTTTCCATACTTGGATAACACCTTACATGGTCCCACTCTCTTCATCTGCAACTTAGTTGGTAATCCTTTCTGCAATCTAGATCTGTTGAGATGGACCATGACATAGCCACCTACTACAAATTGGAGATCTTTTCTAGACATATCCACCTTAGTTTTCAACTTGTGAGTAGCCTCTGTGATTGTCTTTTTCACTTGCTCCAGAATCTCCTTCATGGTCTGAGTGAAATCCTCTACATGGCCACTCCTATGCTCCATAGCTCCTAGATCTCTGAGCTCACACACACCTCTTGGGTGCATACCATATACTATCTCAAAAGGACTCCTACCTGTGGTCCTATTCACACTGTCATTGTAGGCATACTCAGCTTATGATATGACCAAGTCCCATGTCTATCTGTACTCCTTGGTGAGGTATCTTAGAAGGTTACCTAACACTCTATTTATCACCTCAGTTTGTCCATCTTTCTGAGGATGGTAAGATGATCCAAAAGACAAGTTAGTACCCAATCTACCCCATAGAGTTTTCCAAAAATGACTCATAAACTTCACATCTTTGTCTGATACAATGCTCAAAGGCAATCCATGGATCCTCACAATCTCTTTGAAGAAGAGATGAGTGATATAGCTAGCATCATGGGTGGTCTTGCAGGGAACAAAGTGACTTATTTTACCGAACCTATCTACCACCACATAGACACTATCAAACCCTGTCTTAGTTTTAGGGAGTCCTACCACAAAGTCCATGCTAATGCATTCCCATGGTCTGTTGGGAATAGGTAGGGGTTGATACAAACCTACATTACTAGCTCCCCCCTTGGCTTTCATACAAACTACACACTGCTCCACATACCTTCTGACATCCCTTGGCAACTTGGGCCAATAATAGAACCTCTGCACTAATTCTAGTGTCTTGTTGATACCAAAATGACCACTAAGACTACCATTGTGCTCCTCCTGGATGATATTATCTCTCATTGAACCTTTGGGAACACATAACTGATTTCCCTTGAACAAAAGTCCACTCTGCAATGTATACTCTGAGAATTGACTGTGAAAGTGATTCTCAAAATTAGAACATACCTTATATGCTTCAGAGAAGTATTCATCTTCTCCATAGAGATCCTTGAAACTCTCTATCCCAATGCTTTTGAATTGAATCTCTTGCATTGTCAGCAACCTCCTACTTAATGCATCTGCCACCTTGTTCAATTGTCCCTTCTTGTATTTGTTAGTAAAAGTGAAGGCTTGGAGGTACTCCATCCATTTCAAATGTTGATTACTCAACTTTTCTTGTGTGTTGATGTAGCTAAGTGCCTAGTTATCAGTAAACACTACAAACTCCTTAGGCAGGAGATAATGTCTCCACTTTCTAAGAGACTGCACAGGAGTATATAGTTCTAAGTCATAAGTAGAATACTTCTTTTTAGCTTCATTGAGCTTTTCACTAAAGAAAGCTATAGGTTTTCCTTCTTGGCTTAGTACTCCTCCTACTGCAATTCCACTGGCATCACATTCCACTGTGAATAGCTTATCAAAACTAGGTAACAAAAGTATGGGTTGAGTTGCCACTTCTTGTTTCAACTTCTCAAAACCATTCTCTGCTTCAAGAGTCCATTTAAACTTAGTCTTTAGACCACCCTTAATAGTATCAAGCACTGGTGCACAAATTGCACTAAAGTTCCTTATAAACTTCCTATAAAATTGAGCTAACCCATGAAAACTCCTTACCTCTATCCCAGTGGTTGGTGTAGGCCAATTTAGGATAGCTTCCACCTTGCTTGGGTCCATCTTCAATGATCCTTGGGATACTACAAACCCCAAATACACAAGCTCTTGTTTGAAGAACTAACACTTTTCTAGGTTGATGGCTAACCTTTCCTCCTGCAACCATTTAAGAACCATCTCCACATGCTTCAAATGTTCCTCTGTTGTCTTACTAAAAATGAGTATATCATCTAGATACACCACCACAAATATACCTGTGAAATCCTTAAGCACTTCATTCATGAGCCTCATGAATGTGCTAGGGGCATTTGAGAGGAAAAATGGCATCACTCTCCACTCATACAACCCATCAGTTGTCTTAAAATTTGTCTTCCATTCATCCCCATCTTTGATTCTAATATGGTGGTATCCACTCTTGAGATCCAACTTAGTGAAGTATTGTGCCCCTCCAAGACAGTCCATCAAATCCTCTATCCTAGGAATAGGAAACCTATATCTGATTGTAATCCTATTGATAGCCCTAGATTCAATGCAAAGTCTCCACTTACCACCTTTCTTGGTTGCTAAGACCACTGGTACTGCACATGGACTGATGCTCTTCCTAATTAGTCCTTGGTCTAATAACTCCTGCACTTGCCTAGCTACTTCCAGGTTCTGATCTGGTGTGAGCTTATAAACTACTTTGTTTGGCAATGAAGCCCCCGGTATGAAGTCAATCTGATGACTGATAACTCTCTTTGGAGGTAATGTTGTTGGTGTTCCATCACTGACTATGTCCTTGAACTTCTCAAGCAACTTATGGATTTCCTCTGGGATAACTGTCTTCCTAGCCTTGTCTTCTTCCTTGGGTTGCACCATAACAACATATCCTACACCTCCTTGCTGAAGAATGTTGATAAACTCCTTGCCACTGCTTAACAAGACACTAGGGGTCTTTGACTGTCCTTCTTCATCCAACAATGACTATAACTTGAATGTTTTACCATCCTTCTTAAATGATATGGTTTTCTCCTTTCCATCATAGATAGCTCCTCTGTCATATTGCCATGGCCTTCCCAATAGAAGATGGCATGCATCCATAGGCAACACATCACAAATAAATTTGTCTTTGTACCCTCCAATGGAGAATTCCATTGTTGTCTGCTCATTCACAAGAACACTCTGCCCTTTATTCAGTCATGTCACCTTGTAAGGATTAGTGTGGGGTACCTTCTCCAATTTTAACTTCCTCACTGCTTCCTCTAAGATAATGTTATCAGTAGACCCTGAATCCACTATAACTTTGCACACCTTCCCAAGTATTTTTCATCTCGCCCTGAATAAGGCTCTCCTTTGCTTTGGCTCTTCTTTGACTAGTTGTCTAATTAGAACCCTGCTAAACATCAAGTTCTCCCCCATTTATGACTCAATGTGAATAACCTTTGGTGACTTGACACTCATAGTGTCTTCTTGAGCATATGCTACTCTCTTTTTTGTATTTGAAGAAGATGCTTTCTCCAGGCACCTATAAGTTGGATGTCCTACTTGACCACAGTTGTAACACTTCATGCTAGAAAAGTAAGAGTTACTTCTGCCTGTACCTCTTCCTCTGTTAGAACCTCCTTGAGATCCTCTACCTCTTCCATAACCTATTCTAGAAGTTGTTTCACTTCCATGCTCTGTGAGTTTAGACTCTCCTTGATTTCTTTGTTCAGTCCCTCTACTTTGGTATCCACATCTATGTCCTCTTTGATCTCTACCTTTTCCTTTGCTCTTGGAAGCCTGATCTTGTTTCCTCTTACTTCTCTCTTCAATTTTTATAGCCAATTGATAACATTGGTGCAATATTTTGGGACTTAGTAGAGTCATCTCCTCTTGAATGTTCCACTTCAAACCGTTAAGGTATCTAGCCACCTTAAGACTCTCATCCTTAGTTACATTAGACCTCATGCCAAGTTTTTGAAACTCCTCTGTATAGGAATTTACATCTTGGTCTCTTTGTCTCAAGCTCTGTCTTTTCTTATGCAACTGAATTTCATAATCATCTGGAATGTATGCTTCTCTCACTTTGGCAACCATTCCATTCTAAGTGGAAATAGGTTTCTTGCCTTCCTTTTCTCTCTCTGTCTAAATGAACTTCCACCATGTCAAGGCAGAACCTCTCAATCTTGATTTGGCCACCTTTACCTTATGTGCTTCAGTGACTCCATCACACTCAAAATGGTTTTCCATTCCCTCTATCTAATCCATGACTAGATCAACTTCCATTTTCCCACTAAACAGTGGTATGCCTTCAAGTGCTTTTCCACTCAAAGCCTTCAATGCCTTCAAGAAAGGCTCTTCTTGCAAAACAAGTTCAGGTTCAGGGATATTGTCTTCCTCTGCAACCTCTTCCCTCTTGGGTACCCTTCCTTCCAACTTATCACTAACCTCATCGGTCTTAGTTTGCACATTACTCATTGCTTGCTCAAGTTGGGCTATTCTTTCCCTTAATAGCCTATTGTCTTCCTCCTGTTCTTTGACCTTCTTGGCCAATTCTACATTTGTCACCATGTTTGTAGAACCACTAGACTCAATCTCTAACATAAATTATTCTATCCCAAATCTTTTGTAGCTCTGATACCAATCTGATAGGGAGGTTGGATGAATCAATCACTGATTCATGCTCTGGGTCTTGCTTGGAAGACCTCTAGGGTGGCTCACTCCACCACTTGAAATCTCTAGGACCTATTCCTTCTTAAGGTCCCCTGATTTCTTCTTGCCAACCCAACTATCATCATAGATCCTCCTACCAAGTCAAGACTTGGTGCAATCTTGAAACAATTGCCTTAGCCCTTAATCCACCCTAAAGGCTACTAATCCTCCAAATTCTTGAATTTAGTTTTATAGGGGTGTGGAGGTGCTCCTAAGACATCAGTTCATCCCACTAAGTGTATTAGGGGTCCACCTAACTCCATCTGTTGGTCGCTTTTACCAAACCCTTCTATTAGGCCTAGAAGGCTACTAGCCCTATTAGCCCTATTAGGTCTCCTTCTCTGAGAAATCAAGGTTTTTCCCAAGTCTTTCCAAAGGACACACCAAAATTTTCCTGGGATTCCTGGTACATATGCCCACCTCTCAAGGATTTGGGGGTCTTGGGTCACAACTGGCCGTACAAAGCCCTAATCTGGAAATGAGCAATACTAGGGTTTTTAAGCCCTTTCTTGGCTTACTGCAAACTGTCAAGTCCTTACCTCACTATATGGATTGATGGAGTTTCTTCCTACTTACCATGTCTTGGCAAGACTCATACCTGCCTTCTCCAAAAGATAATTTGTCAAGAATTTGACACCTCTGTAAATTAAGTGCTTTGCACTAAGGTCTTCCCTAGCCGGACACTCCCTGGCTCGCCTAGGGTAAGACTTCCACAACAACTCCTGTGATTTCAAAAGCCCTAAACTCTAATATATGTACATCCGTGGAGTCTAGTCACTATTCCCAAAGGGTCGTACAATTTGTACAGTGGGAAAGTGAACTAATACCCCATACTTACAAACTACATGGTTCAGACCAACAATAGTATGAAATCAAAACTATTTACAAACAGTGCTTGAAATTGAATAAAGAAACTAACTAATGCCACACAATGCTTGAAGAACAACTACACTACATCCTACACAAGTTACAGTGCCATGATTAATCCATTAAAATAGCACTTCAATGCAAAAACCAGAAAATTATCACACAATCACAATTGCTTTTCTTGAATTCAAAAACTTCAAATAAATTCAAAATGCTTCCAACCTCACTCCAATGTCGAGGCATCCCATAAATAGGTCACCAATTAAGTTATCCTCTCCCTTGGGCTCTTCTTGGCCGCTTGTAGCTCCAATTGAGCAACATTTTCAAATATTTTGCAAGAATTCCTAAAAATCCAAAACCTCATTTTGAGCTAGAACATTATGACACCTATTCTATGGTCAACATGACCTTCATCAGATCAAAATCCAACCAAAAATTCCATTAAGGCTCACATTCAAATGAACTAAATTTTTGCTTAGTTGTCCTAGACAGACCTTCTAAACAACCTATGGTAACCTATGGGTGCTCCTGCACCACCCGCATAGAGCCACTTGCATCAAGATTTATGTGTTGTGATGGGGCCTACGAAGGTTCCAAGTCATTTAGACACCTGGATTTGATCGTTCTTGAAGTTTTTGGAATGCTAGATTAATCATTTTGACATGTGGGTCTAAGGGTTGCAGGTGTAGGTAGTGTCTCAGCCATTAGAGACTCTCCCATTTGAAATAGCACTGGCAAGGCGGAATCCTGTAGACAACATCCCTCAATGTGGTACTCGTAGCTAGTGAAGGTGGCATCATTTGGTCTCAAAGTTTCAAGTCGTTCAAGGTAATGCGTGAGAAAACCAGCGGGAGGACATTTGGTGACAGCCGCCTAGGATGACGAAGACGGGACAGCGGCCCGCAGATGGTGGTACACACCATCAAGCCTGCATTATGTATTGACATTAGTCATTTGTTTTTTATTGGCTAGATGAAGGCAGTGAGGTCGGGTTCTGCATAGCAGGCGACAGGCTTGGCTTAGCAGTTTAGAAATGGTGAAAATGGGACGACGACCCGAAGAAGGCCACTTGCATTAGACTGCCTGCATGCAACCTTTACTTAATGGATTTTTTACGATGACTTAGGGAAAATTCAGCATTGAGTCCTATGAAGCGGAAGGATGGAGATTGTCGACCATTTGGGATGGCGAACGCCTAGTGACAGCCCGCAATCAAGAGTCCGCAAAGGGGGTCATATTTGGGCATTTCACTCAAAAGGGTCAAATGGAAGAAAACTTTACGGGACCCACCTAGCAGGAGGAACTAAGGGCCTCGCTGCTTTGGGAATGATCATTGAACAGCAATGAAGTGACGAAGGAAACCCACGTTAGATGGCTCGCAAATGGAATTCATCGATGCATTCAGGTGACGAATGGAGATGTCGCGGGACCCCCAAGGTGGGAGGTCAGGGTTGGTTAGTCATTGAGAAACAGCAAGACAAAGGAGGCCATCCACATGTGGAAGCCTGCACTCACAGACCTGCGAGGTTGAAAGGATCCCCATTTAACTTGTGATTTTCATTAGGTTCAAAGGTGATGGAAAACAAGGGAGGTCCAACTACATGAGCGGGCTCGCTAAAGGTAATAGTCATTGTTTAAAGTTTGTCACTAGGGTGATAAGGTAACGGTGGTGGAGGTCTTGTGGGTTGCAAGGGCTCGACGGCCCTGGTTCAAGAATAGTGACGAAGAGGGTGAGTTTCACACACATTTAACAGATGAATTTTTGAAGGATTTCTAACATTTAAAACATGGGTTATGTGCACAGTGAGGTTGTCTAACTAGTTTTGAGGTTTTCCTTATCAAGAATTTTGATAACTTTGCAAATTTCACTAAAAAAATGCACAACTAAGATGGCAGAAAAAAACCTACCTAGATACTCCACAAGAATTTGTGAATAGATTGAAGGTAGCAATGCTTGAACGACAAAAGGATCTTGCGGGCATGAGCGTGGAGGCAGCGGAAGCTGGAGGACTCTGACAAGTTTTCAGAAGGAATGTCAGTGAAAATGACCCATCAAAACCTGTTATTTATAGACCTTTGGCCATTAAATTCTTGCAATAAATGTTGTTATGGCGGTGGGCATGAAATTTGAAACGGCTAGCGGTGGGAACAACAGGGTCTGCGAGGTGGGCGGCACTCAGGCATTCACTGTTTGATCAGGTGGTGAAAGAGATGGTGGTGAATGATGTGGGCCCCACACTACGTGTGGATCCCTTGACTCAGATGTCATGAAAATGGTAATGAATGGATGGAATTCTGCCAAGGGCAGCCCGCATGGGCGGACCCACAAACGACAAAGTATGGCAATTTTGAAGTTTCAAAGAAAACTGCCAAAGGAACTCTGTGAAGGCCAAAGACTTAAAAATTTCAAGGGTGGTGAACCTTGGTCAACTCAAGATGGTAGCTTCAGGGCTCCTCGACCACTTAGGAACCAAAATAGGGGGCATGCAAAATGAGGCAAAGGTAAAAGCGACCCGAAAAAAGTGAAAAAAAGAGGGTCCTTGTTCTGAATGGGGCTTGTGTGCTATAGGCACAACACAATGGTTATGACTATTGTTTCAACTTTATAAAAGACTTTAAACTTGCAAATAAAAACCCAAAATTTAGAACATAAAATTTATATAATATTTCTTGCAACCATGCACTCAATATCAGAGAATAATGACTTGGAAAGAAGTAAACAAGTTTTCATTTAGAAAATACAAATAGTTACAATCATTTACACATTTACAACTGTTGTAATGAAATAAGGAGTCTATTGTCCTCCTCTTTGTCCTCTTACTATTTTCTACGGGCCTCTCTAACTACTTTCCAAAACATTCTTTTGTTGTCCTCTGATATTATCTGTTATCCTCTTCTATTCTCTATTTTCTATTGTTCTGACCTCCTTTTTCATCTATTTTATCCTTCCCTTTTTGCTATTTTGTTCTTCTTCCCCAAAAAATACTAAAAGTTTGGAAGCTTCCTCTACAAAATCCCACCTAAACCTTAGGTCAACACTCATAAATGTTCATTAATGCTCCAACTACCTATTTTGAATTCCAAAAACTCCCGCTCAAGTTTTCCCTTTTTCATTTTTGGTGTTGCTGCTCATTAAATAAGAATACGGGAAGGTAGTTTGCTTCCCCCAAATTAAAAAAAAAAATCAAATTTAAAATTTAAAAACTTATGGCTCCATATACAGTGGCATTAGTTGAGGAAAAGTACAAAAAGACATTTTAAAAAAGTATGATGCCCATGCATCAAACTATCGGGTTAGAAAAATTGTGAGCCCTTGCTCACTATGTAAAACTTTATATTGTTGTGGGTTAAACGTCTAGTTACTGCGATTCGACAACTCTATCATCTTGTATTAACTAGAATGATTCCAGCTCTGTTAGGCTTATCCACATTGCATCTTCCACTAGTCTACCCTTCCATTTTACTAAATAGTCACTATATTATCTGCCCCTTGTCTTCCTAATCACTCTTGAATCCAAGATATCTTCAATTTCCTCTTGTGCTTTCTTGGGTAGTTTCTCCTTCCATTTTTTGGTAATATTTCCTCTTTTTCTTGTTGTTGGGATGTCTCTCCCTCATGGTAAGTATATAAATCAGAAACATTAAAAATTGAAGAGATTTCCAAACCTTTAGGTAGCTCCAATTTGTAGGCATTTGGTGAGAACTTATTGATGATCTTGCACGGCCCAATCTTCTTACACTTGAGCTTGTTGTAGGTATGTCTAGGAAATATTTCCTTTCATAGGTGTGCCAATATGATCTCCAACTTCAAAATTATTCCCTCTTCTTTTCAAATCAGCCTTCTCTTTATACTGTTGACTGCTCCAACTGAGTTTTTCTCTCACTTGCTGACGTAAATCTTGTATATATTTGGAAAACTCTTCTCCTTCAACACTTCTCTTATATCCCTCAGTATTTGCAACCCTTAGCTCTAAAATACCTCTAGGAATGTACCCATATATAATTTGAAATGGAGTCTTACCTATACTTTTGTTAACTACTTGTCATTGTATGCAAACTCAGCTTGAGACAATACTAAATCCCATTACTTAGGCTTGTCACCAACTAAATGTATCTTATCAAATTTCCTAAGCTAAGGTTAACTACTTCAATTTTTCCATCCATTTGAGGATGATATGCAAAACTAAACTTTAAATCAATCCCTAATTTGTTCCAAAGTGTCCTCCAAAAATATCCTACAAACTTAGTATCACGGTCTGAAACTATACTTCTTGGTAAACCATGTAATCTAACAACCTCCGTAAAGGACAAATTTGCTACATGTTTTACATCATTTGTCTTCTTGCATGCTATAAAGTGAGCCATTTTGGAAAACCTATCAACAACCACAAAAATAGAATCCTTACCTCGCCATGTTCTTGGTATTTTGAGCATAAAATCCATACTTACATATTCCCATGATTTCTCTGGTATGGGAAATGGTTGATATAGGCCTGTATTTTGGCTCCCTCCTTTGGAATATTGACAAACTTGACATCCTTGCAAAAAAAATTGATTTTATCCCTCATCTTTGGCCAAAAATATCTTTCACTAAGTTGTTCCATTGTTTTATCAGCTCCAAAATGTCCAGCTAAACCACCACAATGTTTTTCTCTTATCAAATTTTGCCTCATTGATCCTTGTGGTATGCAAAGTTGTTGTCCTTTGAACAACTATCCATCTTGTATAAAATAATCCATCCAAGTTTTCCTATCAACACTAGTAGGCTCCATACATGTTGTCCATGCATCCTTAAAGTCCAAATCATCCTTATACGACTCTTTCATAGAATCAAATCCAACTACTTCAACTCTCATTTCAATCAACAATGTTGCTCTTCTACTCAATGCATTCATTACTTTATTTGAACTCCCACTTCTATGCTTGAGAACAAAAGTATATCCTTGTAATAATTCAACCCACTTCATATGTCGTTGGTTCAACTTGGTTTGACTATTAATGAATTGCAAAGCATGATGACCATATAGAGAATAAACTCCTTTCAAAGCAAATAATGATGCCACTACTTTAAAGCTTAGACAATGGCATAAAATTCTTGATCATAAACGAAATACCTCTTCTTGGCATCATTAATCTTCTCACTAAAATATGCAATAGGCCTACCCTCTTGGCTTAAAACTGCTCCTATGGATGTCCCACTTGCATCATAGTCCACTTGGAACACCTTTGCAAAATCGGGCAATGCTAATACTAGTTCTTCTGTGACTTTCTTCTTCAAAATATCAAAACTTTTATCTGTTGTTGTTATCCACCTAAACTCTTTCTTATCTCCCCTTATAGTTTAAGTTATGGGTGCACATATCCCACTAAAATTTTGAATAAATCTATGATAGGAACTTGCTAAACCATGGAAAATTCTAACATCATGTACACTCCTAGGTGTTGGACATTCAATGATAGAACGTACCTTTTCTAGATCCATTTGCAACCCTTGTTGAGAGATATCATACCCCAAATAAACTAGTTTCTCCTTCATAAAACAACACTTTTTCAAATTCACCATTAACCTCTCTTCCTTGAGCCTTTGTAAGATTTGTCTAATATGCAATAAATGCTCTTCTTTGTTGCTGCTAAAAATTAGAATATCATCAAGATAAGCAATCACAAACTTCCCTAAAAATGGTTTTATCACTTCATTCATTAACCTCACAAATGTGTTGGGTGCATTTGTTAACCCAAAGGGCATTACTAACCATTCATACAACCCCTCTTTGGTCTTAAAATTAGTCTTCCATTCATCGTGCTCTCTTATCGTAATTTGATGATATCCACTCTTTAAATCATTTTTTGTAAAATACCTAGCCTTTCCCAAATAGTCCATGAGATCATCCATTCTTGGTAAAGTAAAATGATACCTTATTATTATTTTGTTGATATCTCTTGAGTTCGTGCACATTCTCCATTCACCATCCTTCTTTGGTGCTAACACAACTAGTACCATGCATGGGCTAAGGCTTTCTCTAATCGGTCATTTTTCCAATAGTTGTTACACTTTCTTGTTCACCTCTTCATTTTTTGTAGGTGCCAACCTATAGCCAACCTTGTTGGGTAAAATTTCCCCTGGAATCAAATCAATATGATGATTGATACTCCTCATAGGTGGTAGTCCTTCTGATAAATCCTGGGACAAAATTTCACCAAACTCTTCAAGAAGCTCCTTTACTTATAAAGGCATGTCACTGCTATCAGTTGTTGCATCTACTTGTAGCTCCTTGGTAACTATTGCAAAACATAGTTTTTTCCTTTTAATCTCTTTCAAAAATTGTTTTTCTATCACTAGCAGTATTCTTGGACCACATTTGACCTTTGCTTCCTTGGTTACCAATGGTGTAAGAGTGTTGTTTCTTCCATTTTTCTCCAATGTATAAGTGTTTTCTCTTCCATTATGGAATTCCTTTCTATCAAACTATCACGGCCTCCCCAAGAGTAAGTGACATGCATCCATGGGCATGATATCACACCACACCTCATCTTCATAAGTGCCTATTTGAAAATTAACTAGGCATTGTTGATCAACCAAGACTTGGTGCCCTTTTTGCAACCATGACACCTTGTAAGGGGTAGGGTGAGCTATCCTTTTTAACCCAAAATTTTCCACCATTTCAAATGAAACTAAATTATCAGTGTTTCCACTATCTTTTATAATCTTACAAAAATTTCTACCTGATTTACATATTGTTCTAAATAAAAAATTTCTTTGGATAGGTTCATCTTCACTTTTGGATAATTTTAGTAGTGTCCTCTTCATCATAATTGCTTCTCCTCTCTCAAGTTCATCGAGTTGACTAACAGATCTTGTAGACTCATTATCCCCCTTTGCTACATGTGCACTTGTTGCCCTTGTTCTCCTTGATCCTTCTAGTATGCATTGTGGGCATTCATTAAACCTATGACCTGACTATCCACAATTAAAATATGTGCCTTGGAAGCCTCCACCTTGGCCTCTTCCATATCCACCTCTACCTCTCATTGGGTATGACCTTGATCTTGTTTCATCTTTCTTCTTTTGACTTTTTGATGGGTTGGCCTCCTTACCATGGATATAATTCTTCTATTGTTGCACTTTCCCTTTGTTGAACCCACCTTTGCCTTTGTTTATTCCTTGCTTCCTTTCCAACTTCTCTTCAGCTTTTAGAGCATACTAATATGATTCTTCCACATTTCATAACCTTATCATGTTGAGTTCATCTTGAATATTCATTCTCAATCCATTAACATATCTTGCTACCTTTACATGGTCTAATTCATTATAGCCATATTTGATGGAAATCTTGTAAAACTCCTTTGTATAGGCCTTCAAACTTGTATAGGAGTGAATTTTCACCCCTTATGCAAATTCCCCTTTTACACTCCCTCACCTTAGAAAACCAAATTCAAAGGCAGAAATCCACATCAACCCGCTGCCTTTGTCCACTTGGCTTTCATTTTGGGTGTCGGCAGAAGAATTTTTGTCAGAGATGCCTGCGCAACACACTTATTTCCTTGATGGATTCCTACATCTGAATCCTATAGAGGCATTACACTTCCCATTGGGGTCAATTTTTAACGCCCCTCTTCAACCAATCAACCTGAATATGGTCATTTTTCTCATTCTCCCTTCAAATTCACTCATTCTTCATGCATTTCATCCTCTAGACATCCTTCTAAGCACTCAAATTGATCTCTCCAAGCATTCTAGCATTCACTCCTTGCATTCCCAGCTCTCAAGTAGCACTTTTCACTCCATAGCAGTACCAACAACATTCCATCAACTCCGTAGAGAAAGTGTGGAACAAACACCATTGCAGTAGGGGCTTCAGTCCTCTCATTTTCTCCTCCATTAGCTAGAGAGCTCTTGGTGGAGATGGTAAGCTTTCTACTCCTCTCCTCTACGATTTGGTTGAGTAGAACATTACTGTTTTGTGGTGTTATTGTGTTCATTTCTCTCATTTTCCTTTATCATACTTTTTCTCCATTATCACTATCTTGGAAGTCCATAGAGGTGGAAACACCAAAACGGGGGTCCAACTGAGGCAAACCCCTATACAGCCACCCAACAATTTTCCTCTTTCTTGTGTGTAGGTGGAAGTATACTTGGAGCTAGTTGGTGAATAGGCTCTTTTTTGAGATCATTCTTGTCACCCTAGCTTTAATCTACTTGCTCTATCACATCCATTTCTATATTTCTTATTTCATAGTGTTGTTTTGTTCTCTTAAAAACCATTAGCTAGGTCGTTAGCCTATTTTCTAGTGGTTCACCTTGTCTTTTTAGTCCTCTGGTCGTATGGATGCCAGCGCACCTGAGAGATGCCAACATGTCACACTGTCGTCTTCGAACCATGCTTTTTTCCTCAAGCAAAGAGCTACCTAAGGCACTATGTGGAACCCAAAAACCTGCTCACCTAGCCCCATTTAGAGTTTTGGGTCTACAGAGTGATTGAAGGACCTTATAGTCCTCATCATTCTCGTCCCTCATCTCCTAACACTCCTTTAAGCTGAGGTAAGTTAGGGAATCCTTTCGCTCTTGGCTCTTCGTGACCTGGGGCCTTGAACGTGGTTGGTCCCCCTCTCTTAAATTTTTGGTAAACCTGACATGAACCAACATTTTTTCATCCATTGGTGTTGAGGATTTTTCCTTATACCTTGTGATCATTGTGCCCCTGAGTGTTGTGAAGGTTTATGAGCATCACAACCCATTCCACAACCTCTGGGTATATTGTTAGGAGAAGTATATGACACCTTTTGATGGAGAGGATGAAGGTCACTACTGGTTTCTCTACAGGCCTTTTTGCTAGATCCATGTTGGTCTTGTCGCACAAGATCAATTGTCAAGGGGCGAGGTCGAATTCCCTGACGAGACCAATCACGTCCCCACTCCTCCTGTGTCTCCTACACCATCTTCGGTTGACAAGCATGAGGTTGTTCACATTCCTTCAGAATATGTCATTGCCCTCAACAAAGGGTTGGGTGACTTGGAACATCACTTGGAAAGAGACCCGAAGTTGGCTAGGGCCACCTAGGTTATCAACAAACTAAAGTACATGGTGGGAAAATACGGATACTTGTGTGCCTCCAAAAAATCCTAACATTATACAAGGATCCACTTTTGAAGATTATGAGAGGCAGCTAGGACTATCGATGCCTCCTACGTCTGTATACATGATCAATAACATACCCTCGATCAACATCCCCTTTGCCTCCAAGGGATCTGACACTATCAAAGTGAACAAGATCCCCTTAGGTTTTAGCTTCACCCCTCCTGTATCCTCTAGTGGTGGAGGTTTTGGTGAGATGAGCGGTGGAGGATTTGGTAGTGGTGATGGCTTCGGTAGTGGGGGTGGTGCTAGTGGAAGCAGTTCCAATGGAGGTCATGGTAGTGGCTTTGGAAGGGGAGGTGGCTCCAATAGAGGCCTTGCTAGTGGTGGTGGCTCTAGTGGTGGTTTCAGCGGTGGTCACACCAATGGTTTTGGTGATGGCTCTAGTGGCGGCCCTGGAGGAGGTTCCTCTAGCCCTCTATCTTCTAATGACCCTATTCCAAATAATGTTCTTTAGAATATGGGTAAGATGTAGATCTAGTTAGTGAGTCTCTCCCAAGCCTCTACCCAGCCTATCTTCCAACCCTTCTTTCAGCATAGCCCATTGTCAGTCACTATTTTGAACACTCCCTTCCCTCAAGGAATGGAGATCCCTAAATTCAAAAAATATGGTGGCAAAGGGGACCCACAAACACATGTGTCAACTTTTAATGCCTTGTGCAAAAATTTCTTCCATCACAATGCATTGATGGCCAAACTATTCCCTCGATCTCTCAAGGATACAACACTCAAGTGGTACTGTTCCTTGCCTAATAATTCCATTTAATCATTTGACCAACTTGTATACCAATTTCTATGACAATTTCAAGCTAACATCGGGTCGAAGATGATGTTTTTGGTTCTCATCCAATGCAAACAAGGTGATAACGAAAAGATGATTGATTTCACAACGCAATATCAAGCGCTCTTCTCAAAAATCTCATATCTGCTACCCAATTCTGACATGTAGAAGGTATTCATAGGGAACTTGCAAAGGCCTTGGTAGGAAAATTTTTCCTTATGAAATACCCTTCTTTTGCGCATTTGTCTGTAGCCCTACGAGAGTATCAACAAATGGTGGTTCAATTCAGGGGATCCTCCTTACACTCCCATTCTGAAGGAAATTCCATTGTATCAATCTCTAGGAAAGGTAAAGCCATTGCGAATGTAGTAGTCGTTGCAGATGACAATGGCCTCAAACACAACCGAAATTTTACAAAGTTAGCTGAATCTTATTCTTCCATCTTGCAAAAGTTAGTGAAGGATAAGATCGTAACCTTTCCAAACCCTAAACCTCTTAAGGAACCGTACCCTAGTTGGTATGATGCAAGTACTTACTGTCAATACCATCTAGTCAACAAACATGATACTAAACGTTGTATGTGCCTGTGTCATGAGATACAATACCTCATCGAGGATGGTACTATTCATCTTGATGGTAGCAAAAAAAATACAAATAAATTGGTGGCAAAAGTGAATAGTGAATTGCAAATATACACGAACCTATTTTTGTCACATTCTACTAACATGACTGTCGATCCCACTTATTTTATCACTCAACTTGAGGCCTATGTTAACATGGTCATGGTTACTTCTACCGCACAACCTGTGACCGGTTCGTCGGATGTGACATTCACTTCGCAGGACTTTCCCTTAAATAACAAGTCCTCTCCTCTCTATATTCCTACTTGCCTCAATGGTAACATTGTGACAGGAGTCCTAGTAGACCCCGTGAGTTGAGTGGATGTTATTAAAGAAGAGATGTTGTGGCTTAACTCACTACATAGGAAAGAATATGAAGAAACAAAATTCACCATCCATACACACGATGGTCTTTTTCTGAAACCTTATGGATCGATAACTTTGTCTGTCCTAGTTGGACCTAGGGCTGTTGACACAGTTTTCAATGTCATTCCATAATCAGATTTGTTCAGGATGAAGCTAGGCATACCTTGGCTAGCTTCCATGAACATAATCGCCTTCGTTATCCATGAATGTCTAATTTTTTCCCATGAAGGTGTTATGCACATAGTGCATGACACTAGATACTAGCCTTTGGTGTCCCATGGGGGATATTCATTAGACCATTTTTGGCCTGCCCCGGTTGGTCTGTTTCCTCCAAGAAAGACCTACTTTACAAAAATTATGTGAAGTATAAGATCAGGGACAAAGGATAGCCAAAATTGGCTCTTCCTGTAGCACAACAAAGGGTTGACTCCTCTTCCTAAAAAAAGGGACGGAGAAGCTTTCCTCCTCTCAGGATGACTCATCTACTCCCCTCTCTTGGGAGGAGTATTGGATGAGAAAGCTTGGATTTTACCCATTGAGTTTGATGATCCCTCCATGGTGTAGACCCAAGATCAGGATATCAGACCTCCCTATTAAATTTCCTAGACCTTGTTATTACCTATATGGTAGAGGAAAAGGTCCTTGTGGAGAGTCCTCTTTGTCTCAACCTCCGCGGCCTCCTACCGCTCCTGCTCCCAAAGTAGTGAACGGGAAGAGGCATGTTGTAGAGGCAATTGAGTCGAATCCCCCCACTGCTTCTCAACTTGCTCCTCCTACTCCCGTTCAAGAGTCTGTTCCTTTGCCTAGAATGGATGTAGTGGACACTCCCATGACTGAGCAGGAGCCTTCCATTCCTTCGCAGCCTTTTGCCTCTGATTCAAAGAGTCACAAAAACTGCCTTGCACGTGAGCACAAGCACTGGCGAAAGGCTCTCATGGTTGAGCAATCCACCTTATAGAGGAAGGAAGAGGAGAGGACTGCCCCTATATCAAGGCCTCTTGTCATGTCCTCCTCTCTCCTCCCCTTTGCTTCTATTCAAACCAGCTCTATATCACTTCCAGCTTTCGTTGCAAGTGTGAATGCGCCTAACCCTAAAAAGGTGTAGGTGTTCATTTCTCTTCAATGGATCCACCTTTGTTGATGTCCCTTCTAGATGTCTCACCTTTCCCAGAACCCATAGCTATGAAGAAAACTTTGGTCGTATCTATTGTGGTTCTCTCCTCCTCCTCTTCCTCTGCACTTCTCGCCTCATCTGTGGGGAGTTCACATCCTCCAAAAAAATAGAAGGTGGAGAGTGGTCCTTCTAGCAATGGAGGACATAAGAGGATCCCACCTTCTCGGAAAGGTGGTCTCGTGCTAACTTGTTATATCCTAGTGATAGAACCAATCCCAGCTTCTCCTGAGTTCGTCACCGCTCTCAAATCACTCGGTGAGCCTAGCAGTGAATCTCGGGTGCAACCTTCTTCGTCCGTTGAGGTAAAACATAACACTCCTATTAAGTGCATGTTTAAATTTTTGGATGAGGTTTCGTCCTTATCAACAACCTTCGCAAAATCGCTAACCTTGGCTCCACAAGAGCTCGGAGGAGAGGACCTTATGGGGCCCTCTTTCTTAGCCCTTATTGTGGTAGGGTCAGACACTCCTCCTCTTAACATTCCACCATTGCAGGCTCATCCTCCTTCCCCCTACGATGATCAAGAGTGGGAAGCAGATGACCTCTTGGTCAATCACTGTTAGGAGGAGGCCTCTTCTTTATCTTTAGATTAGATGTGTGTGTGGTGTGATGTGTTCCCTCGTGATTGTGCTATGTGTTCTTGGATGACCCTTGTCACCCCTGTTGGTGCTTGGATACAGGCATGGTTTTTGTATCATAAACCTTCTTCTATTTGTATCATCATTCTTCCATGTTTGTGACTTGATTTTCAATAAATTGGGGACGCTGCAAAGTGTTAGGGGCATTTAGGCTTCCCTTCCATGTTGACCCAATTTTTTTATTTTTACTATCTTATCATGCATTCTTCACAAGGTCTGATATAGTAGGGGGTTGATGACAGTTCATTTTATATACTATTACTATACATACATATATATTTATGAGCAGTTATGACCTCAAAATATCAGGCTACCCCTGTGCCCTTTATATTTATCTCTCTTTCACTCTTTTCTTATCTTCTTCTCTTCTTTTCTTGAGCTTTCCCTCTCATGTGTGACAACTCCACTTCAACATTTTTAGTTTTAAAAAATGCATTCATTGCCAATGAATCTTTTCTTGAGAATCTTTACAAACTTCTTTTCAAGAATTGCATTCTTGACTTGAAACCCTAATAGAACATGTTTCCTTCATCATGGGTTCATAAAGAAAGAGCTTGAGAACCTTCCTCTGAAGTGGGAACAGCTTTGACATTCCCCTCACATGGGGGCATCTTCTTCCTTTTGAATTCCTTAATGAAGTGAACATATTTTAAAAGGATTCCTTGATGATGAAATGATTCAAGAAAGAAACATCTCTTTTGTACTTTCGAACAGTGTGTCCCTTGAGTGGACCCCTTCTTTACGTTGGGTTCCCAAGGGACCCCTTTGAAAGTTTTCCAACTTGTTGATGATCTACGCAACTATCCACTTACTTTCCTATGTGGCTACTTTCTGACATGTTCAATATGCGGGTAAACATGTCACTTTAAGGGTGCACCTGTGAAGCTGCTTTCTAACTCTATCTATTATGCTTTCCTTGGGTTTCCTCCATGTGAGAGATCTTGGGGATACCTGACTACAGTTCTATGGGCCTGTAGGGCACTTCTTCTGAGCTTCCTCCATGCTTGAGATATTGGTGGATACCTCCCTGCAGGTCTATGGGCCTGTAGGGCACTTCTTCTGAGCTTCCTCCATGCTTGAGATCTTGGGGGTGGCTCCCTTGCACGTCTGCAGGTTTGTAGGGAGCTTTCCTAGGTTTCCTTTATGTGAGAGATATTGAAGGACACCTTCCCTGTAGTTATGTGGGTCTGTAGGGAACTTTCCCAACTTCCTCCATGTGAGAGATCTTATGGGACACCTCCTTGCAAGTTTGTAGGTTTGTAAGGTGCTTTTCTGGGTATCCTCCATGTGAGAGATCTTGGGGGACACCTTCCTTGCAAGTCTATGGGCCTGTGAGGCACTTTCTTCTCGGGGCTTCCTTCATGTGAGAGATCTTGGGGGTTGTCTCCTTGCAGGTCCACGAGCCTATAAGACACAAGCTTTCATTCTTCAACTTCATAGTTCTGCAGGGCTATGAACTCCTTTTCTTGTCCTGCACTCTCAAGTTCGCCAGATCATGGTCTGCTTCCTCGACAGTTCAGGTATACATTTCTAACCCTACTACTTCTTCGATCTACTTTACTGAAGCACTCATCAGTATTTTTGCTCACTAAAGTGAGGGAAAAATCTATAGGAGTGAATTTGCACCCCTTATGTAAATTCCCCTTTTACACTCCCTCACCTTAGAAAACCAAATTCGAAAGCGGAAATCCACATCAGCCTTGTGCCTTTGTTCCACTTGGCTTTCATTTTGGGCGTTGGTAGAAGAATTTTTATTGGGGATTCCCACATGGTGTGCAGACATCTACACGACTCACTTACATCCCTAATGGATTCTTGCGTCTGAAGCCTACAGAGGTGTTATACTTCCCATTGGGGTCGATTTGTAATGCCCCTCTTCAACCAACTAACCCGAATATGGTTATTTTTCTCATTCTCCCTTCAAATTCACTCATTCTTCATGCATTTCATCCTCTAGACATCCTTCTAAGCACTCAACTTGATCTCTCCAAGCATTCTAGCATTCACTCCTTGCATTCTTAGCTCTCAAGTGGCACTTTGCACTCCATAGCAGTAGCAACAACACTCCATCAACTCCGTAGTGCAAGTGTGGAACAAACACCATTGCAGCAGGGGCTTCAGTCCTCTCATTTTCTCGTCCATTCGCTAGTGAGCTTTTGGTGGAGGTGGTAAGCTTTCTACTCCTCTCCTCTATGATTTGGTTGAGTAGCACATTACTGTTTTGTAGTGTTATTGTGTTCATTTCTCTCATTTTCCTTTATCATACTTTTTCTCCATTATCGCTATCTTGGTTGTCTGTGGAGGTGAAACACCAAAATAGGGGTTTGACTGAGGCAAACCCCTATACAACCACCCAAAAAATTTCCTCTTTCTTGTGTGTAGGTGGAAGTATACTTGGAGCTAGCTGGCTAGCAATCTTTTTTGTGAGATCATTCTTATCACCCTAGCTTTAATCTACTTGCTCTATCACATTCGTTTATATATTTCTTATTTCATAGTGTTGTTTTGTTCTCTTAAAAACCATTAGCTAGGTTGTTAGTCTATTTTCTAGTGGTTCACTTTGTCTTTTTAGTCCTTTCATTGTACGAATGCCAGTGCACTACGCTGTCATCCCGAAACCGCACTGTCGTCCCAAAACCACGCTTTCATCCTTGGGTAGAGAGCTCCCTAAGGCACAGTGTGGAACCCAAAAACCAACTTGCCTAGCCCCATTCAGAGTTTCAGGTCTACAGAGTGATTGAAGGACCTTATAATCCTCGTCATTCTCGTCCCTCATCTCCTAACACTCCTTTAAGGTGAGGTAAGTTAGGGTAGCCTTCCACTCTTGGCTCTCCATGACCTGGGGCCTTGAACGTGGTTGGTCCCCCTCTCTTGCAACACTTAACTCTCTTTATCTTAAATTTTGTAATTTCTTGAGAAGCTTAAGCTGATAATCACCAGGTAGAAATTTTTCCTTCATCTTGCTTACAATTTGATCCCATCTTGTGATCTTATCCCTACCATTTCTCCTTCTTTCAACCTACACCTCTTTCCACCAGAGTGTTGCATGCCCTTTCAACCTTGTTTGAGTGATCTTCACTCTTTTATGGTCCTCTACTTCATCATATTTGAAGTATTCCTCCATCTCTAAGATCCAATCAATTAGTTCATCTACTTCTAGACTTCCTGAAAAGCTTAGTAATTTTACCCCTGTTCCTTTCCCAAAATTGGAAATAGCCCTTATAAGCCTTCTTTCACCTGCATCCATATCTCCATTTGCATTTTCACCTTCTTTTCCAACCATCTCTGCTCATCCTTCATCATCTTCACTGTCACTTTCTTCATATGCTCTGCCTCTTCTCATTCCACCTTCTATTGTATTCATTCTTTCTTGCATTCCCCTCAAAGTTTCTAACACCTCATCTATTTTTCATGATGCTTCTACAAGTGCAAATTTTTCCATCCTTCTCCTTGGCGGCATCCTGCTACTCTAAATCTCCTTAGATTACTACAATCTCTTATTTGTAATATCCCTTGCTATAGGGACACACCCACAGTTCACACTCAAACGGATTCCTTCAACCCAAACCTTAATCCACTATCCTTCTTCCCAAAGCTATAATTGTTCTCTAATACCATGCTAATGGCACCCACCCCCTTGTAGTTGCCTAAAAACCCACTTTAAATGAGCTAATAGGTGGAAAAGGAAGGTTGTGTTGCTATAGATAACCTCACACAACCTCTACAAAGGTCTACACACATGTTGCAAGTCTAATAATTATTTTTAAGGTATAACAACAACTGCAGAGATACAAACTAAGTTGTTGTCAAAAACAAACTATTGTTGCGGGTAACTACAATAATGGTTGTAGGTGATTGTTTACAGTCTTAGCTTCATAAAAAACTTTAAACTTGCAAATAAAAACCCAAACTTTTAGAACAGAAAAATTAGATAATATTTATTACAACCACATACTCAATATCAGAGAATAATGACTTGGAAAGAAGTAAACAAGTTTTCATTAAGGGTCAGTGCAGGATCATGCGGGTCCAAACTAGGCCTCTAAGTGGCGATGAAAATTCAGAAAAGTAGAGTTAGGCAACTTGACATAAAAATTTGAATAGGTTATTAACATAATTTGAAAAATATGTAAGAACAAAAGTTGTAGCAAATTGAATGTAGTTTCTAGGGTACTAGTCCTTTTTTGGAAAAAGTAAATATGTTTTGAGAAATTTTGAAATTTCAAGGCAGTGGTACTAAATTTTTAGGAAAAAGATAATCAAGTGTATGTCTGACCACCCTAAGTGCAAGAAAAAAATAGTATTTTTTTCTGAGTCTTTCAATATAAGTAGAGGACACATGCCCGGATGTGCCGGATTTTTTTTTTGTAATTTTTTTCCATGTAAATAATTAGTTATGATTTTTTCATTAGAAGTTTTCAAACTTATTAAAATGTATGTGTCTAACCACCATAACTTGGTCAAAAATTTATGAAATTCATTTTTTTATCCTATAGTATGCAAAGCATAGAATGTGGTGCATCTTGTAGGTTTGAAAAATGTTAAGTAGTTTGAAAGTTATAGAAGTTTTTCAATGAGCCTATCAATTAGGACTTTAGTTGTAATGTATGTAGAAAATCAATAATAATTATTTATTAAATTCAAAATAAGGCAAAACTTATATTGGTGGAAAGCTGACAATTTTTTTTATAAACCCTTTTCGTTTAATGAAATTCAAATTAAAAAAAAAGTCATCAACCACAAGGGAAAACTTCATAATACTATGCAAATTTTCAAAACACGTTTTATGGGTTGACTTTCCAAGCCAAGCAATCTTGAACCAAATCTCGAGCCAATATCTAATTTGGTTTGGTAATACCAAATGGAAACGAATATCCATTTCAAAGCGGATATCCATTTCAAAATGGATATTTGTTTTATTTTTCAAAACGGATATTCATTTTGGAAAGCAGGAACCCATTTTTTTGAAAAGAAAAATGGATATCCTTTTGAAATGGATATCCATTTTGAAGACCTAAAAATCCCTCTTTAGTAAAATGGGCATAACTTTTGTGTTTCTTATCAAAATTTCAACTTTTTATAGGTGTTGGAAAGGTGATTGAGAGCTCTACGCAATGAACTAGATGGTGTTTCTATATTGTACATAAAAAAAAATATAATTATTTTAACTTCATATTTCATTTTTGAAACATCAAATGCTCACTACTTTCGCATGCAAAGTCTCTTTTTCATGATTTTTTTGTAACACTCATCTCAAAATACTCGAAACTTTAGAAAAAGTAATGAATAATGAAATATTTATATTTTTTTAGTAAAGAGATGAAAAAATCTTCATAAATTATCATATCTCTTTGTCCCTTTCTCTACCTCTTTATATATCACTATGTCTCCCCTTAAACTCTGGACCTATCCCTCCCTCCTTTCTTTTCTTTGTCCCTCTTTATAACTCTCTCTCTCTCTCTCTCTCTCTCTCTCTCTCTCTCTCTCTCTCTCTCCCTCTCTCTCCATCTCTTTGAAGTATCTCTCTCTCACACACACACACTCTCCTTCTCCATCTTAGGTCTCTCTCCCTCTCCTTCTCCCTCTCTCTCCCTCTCTATTTCTCTCTCTCTTAGGTCTCTCTCTCCCTCTCCCTCTCCCTCTTCCTCTCCCTCTCCCTCTCACTCGCACTCTCCATCTCCCTCTCTCCCTCTTAGGTCTCCCACTGACCCTCTCTCTCTCTCTCACTCACTCACTCACTTTCCACCTCCCTCTCAGGTCTCTTTCTCTCAGGTGTCTCCTTCCCACCCTAACTAGATAACTCTCTCTCAGGTGTCTCCTTCCCATATTAACTAGATAACTCTTTATCCCCCCTCTCTATCCCTCTCTCTCCCCTCTCTCCCTCTCTCCCTCTCAATTATGTCTCCCTCTTCCTCCCTCTATCTGTCTCTCCCTCTCAAGTTTGTCTCCCTCTTCCTCCCTCTATCTATCTCTCCCTCTCTCCCTCAGAAGTAACTTGAGATGGGGAGAGAGAGAGAGAGGGAGAGTGACTTGAGATGGAGAGAGAGAGACCTAAGAGGAATATGAAGAGATGGAGAGAGATAGAGTGTGTTTTTTTGTGTGTGTGAGAGAGAGAGACTTGAGAGAGAGTGGGAGAGAGAGACCTGAGAGGGAGATGGAGAGTGTGACTAAGAGAGAGAGAGTGAGAGAGAGACATGAGAGAAGAGAGAGATGGAGTGGGAGACACCTGAGAGAGAGAGACCTAAGAGGGAGAGAGGGAGTGGAAGATACCTAAGAGAGAGAGAGATTTATGAAGGAGAGAGACTTCAAAGGAAGGGGGGAGAGAGAGAGGGAGATGGATAGTGAGAGGGAGATGGAGAGGAAAAGGAGTGAGGGACTTGAGAGAGAGAGAGAGAGAGAGAGAGAGAGAGAGAGAGAGAGAGAGAGAGAGAGAGAGAGAGAGAGAGAGAGAGAGAGAGAGAGAGAGAGAGAGAGAGAGAGAGAGAGAGACCTAAGAGGGAGAGAGACCTAAAAAGGGATGGAGAGAGAGAGGGGGGAGAGAGGGAGATGGAGATGGATAGGAGGGTAGGGACCAGAGAGAGACTTGAGAGAGATGGAGAGAGAGAGAGAGAGGGGGAGAGAGAGAGAGAGAGAGACTGAGAGGGAGAGAGAGAGAGAGAGTCAGGAGCCTGATAGATTGGAGAGAGAGACCTAAGAGGGAGAGAGAGAGAGAGGGAGAGACTTGAGAGAGAGAGAATTCAAAGGAGGGAGAGAGGGAGAGAGGGAGAGGGGAGATGGAGAGTGAGAGGGAGATGGAGAGGGAGAGAGGGAGAGGGAGTGGGAGTGGGAGGGACCTGAGAGAGAGAGAGGGAGTGAGAGAGAGGAGGAACGAAGGATGGAGAGAGAGGTAGAGAGATAGGTCTAGATCTCAAGGAGAGAGAGTGAGAAAGATAATAATAAAGAGGGGCAAAGAGAGAAGAAAGGATGGAGGGATAGGTCTAGAGCTTAAGGGGAGACATAGTGATATATAGAGAGGTAGAGAAAGGGACAGAGAGATATGATGATAAATATGAAGATTTGTTCATCTCCTTTCTACAAAAACTATAAATATTTAATTATTTATTAATTTTTCTAATGTTTCAAGTATTTTGAGATGAGTGTTACAAAAAAATCATGAAAAAAAGACTTTGCATGTGAAAGTAGTGAGCATTTGATGTTTCAAAAATGAAATATGAAGTTCAAATGATTATAATTATTTTTTGTGTAGAATATAGAAACACCACCTATTCCATTGCGTAGAGCTCTCAATCACCTTTCCAATGCCTATAAAAAGTAGAAATTTTGATAAGAAATGCAAAAGTTATGCCCATTTTACTAAAGAGGTTTTTTAGGTCTTCAAAACGGATATCCATTTTGTTTTTCAAAAAATGGGTTCCTACTTTCCGAAATGGATATCTATTTCAGTTTGGTATTACCAAACCAAAACGGATATTAAACCCAAGCCTGCAAAAAGTCAAAGTGGAAATTTTGATTTTTTGGGCATGTTAAAAACACTTTTTTTCACATCACCACTTTTTGGACCCCCATGATCTTGCATAGACCCTTAACTTAGAAAATACAAACAATTACAATTATTTACATATTTACAACTGTTGTAATGAAATATGGAGTCTATTGGCCTCCTCTTTGTCCTCTTACTATTTGCTACGGGCCTCTCTGACTACTTTCCAAAACATTCTTTTGTTGTCCTCTAATATTCTTTGTTATCCTCTTCTATTATCCTCTATTTTATGTTGTTCTAGCCTCCTTTTTCCTCCATTCTATCCTCCCCTTTTTGTTGTTATGTTCTTCTTCCCCAAAAAATACTAAAATTTTGGATGCTTCCTCTATAAAGTCTCACCTAGACCTTAGGTTAGCACTCAAAAAGGTCATTAATGCTCCAACTACTTGTTTTGAATTCCAAAAACTCTCGCTCAAGTTTGCCCTTGTTCATTTTTGTTGTTGTTGCTCATTAAATAAGCATACAGAAAGGTAGTTTGTTGCCCCCAAATCAAAACAAAATTCAAATTTAAAATTTAAAAACTTATGGCTCCATATACAGTGGCATTAGTTGAGGAAAAGTATAAAAAGATATTTAAAAAAAATATGATGCCCCTACATCATAATGTCTCCACTATACACATGATCTGACAGGATTCTATATTCACCATCCACTCACACTGTCATTCTAGCTGTAATAGTAACTATTTCCATCATTACATAAACCCTAACTACATCATCAGCCTTTGAAACCATCACATAAGTGATTTATCAAAAAAGTATTTAAATCAACTTTCATTCTGTAATTGCCCATCAAATTTTATCTTCTGGCAATAACCGTTTTCCCCTTTGAATATTGACCATCTATCTTTCGCTTATTGTCATGATCTTATGGTACTCATTAATATACATCAAATTTAAGATGTATCCATTAGATTAATCTTCCTTTAAATTGGCATCATTGATCTTCATTATAATAGCCTTTGTTGTGCTAATGTCACAAAGGACGTGTGTCAGTATCTCGTGGTTTTGCACTGCCTAGCATTGGGTACCTGTAACGCCCCGCCACGCAACCCTAGAGGAAGTTGCAATTAACTACTCAAACAAAATAATTTTTTTTTTGTTTAAGTACAATTAACATGCAAGTTCACTACTCATTGCTAACATCCCCTAAGGTTACGAGACTGATTTTACTTAAACCCAAACAAGAAACATGAATTCAAACCTTAACATTTAATTACTTACTAAATTAAATACACATACATTCCATACATGATAAAATTACATCCAAGCATAAGAGATACCACATGTTTCCAATAACAATAATGTACAATACGATTACAACTCTCATTCCCCGAATGAGGTAAATCCAATAAACAAGGTTACAAATTACATCTTTTGCCTCGATACAAATGAGGGGTAATAAAATTACAATAATAATTGGAAAGAATAAAGCATGAAAGAAACTGTATCCCACGAGCTCTCCAACTGGGAATCTTGTCCACATGAACAAGAAGACAACCCAACGGATTAAGGTGCACGTTCCACCCAACCATGTGATACCCAAAGGCTCACCCCCCGTGCTAGGAGATAGTAACAAGGAATTCCTATACAAGACCATCCACCCCTAGACACAGGCTAACTCACACTGACCCAACCAATCACATGAACCATACAACCATAAGGATAACACAAGTACAACTTCAACATCACTAACATAAGTCACATTGCTTCCAAAAATAAAACAGATCGAGTATGATAAGAAGACCATACACATAATAACCAAATACCAACTGTTGTCATAGAAAGAGTGTCATCACATAGCTCAACATGGGATATCCTCTGGGAATCTTCATAGGCTTCGGCCCCCACTATGGGTTATCCTGGTGGCCTCAACCGAATCCCAGCACCTATACTCACTCATGGGGAATCAAATACCTCTCGTAAAGACAAGATAGATGACCTTTCCATTCCAGGCCTTCCCACTCAACCCAAGCCTGTACTAGCACTTGTTTCTATGAGTGAGGCTAAATTATCTTGATTAAAGTGAAATACTACCTAACTTCTAAATACATTGATTTAGTTATCACTTGATTAAACCACCTCCGAAGGTTATCCAGTTTACCTCTTTGGGCTTTGGCCCCTAATAGAAGCCACTCCTCTACTTGACAACATACCAAAAAAAACCAATCACCAAGGGAATCACAAGTGCATACCAACAAGAAAAAACTACTCCAACTCTAGGAGGAACACATAATGAAAACTCACTCCAAACACTGGAGACAACAAAATTCAAACCCCTCTCCAAACACTAGAGGCAACAAAACACCTAATCCACTCCTTCCAAAGGAGGCACAAATCACATAACCCACTCCTAATCCAAGGAGGCACAAACCACATAATCCACTCCTAATCCAAAGGAGGCACAAACCATCCCCGTTCGTGAAAACTGGGTAAAACAACAGGATACAACTATACACACTACCCAAGACAATACAAAGGTTGACTAACAAAATACAACCCCAAAAGTTAAACCCCTTCTGGAAGACTTAACAACCCTTCAAATCAAATTCCCCAAAGCGAAAACAGAAGAAGTGAACATTCAAAAATGGCAACCAAACAGGAATTAAATCTATATTTGGATTTCCTAAACCCACTTCCTTCATTAACATTCAGTAATTTATTGCCTTAATAAAAACTGACTTAATAACGTCTCTTTCAGACAAAAGATGAAATTTAAACCATATGTTCAATTCCTTAGTTGCTTTTAAATAACAATAAAATAAAATAGTTACTTCTATTCAGAACAAATCAATAAATTATTTCTTCTTTTCAAATAATAATAATAATAATAACCATTTCTTCTTTTCAAAATAAATCATTTCAAAAAAACAATTAATTCCTTTTTGCCCAACATCATGAAAGAGGGAGATTACATAACGAAAGGGAAATTTGACGATTTAATCACCTACTTTAGGATTTCCTAAGTCCAAGCCAAACAATGGCATATTGCATGTAATCAATTTAACTAATTAACGTTAATTGAAAACAGAAGCTTAAACTAATTGTTTTCTTCCAACTTCCTTAATTACAACTAATGATCAAAATCAATTCTCTAAAAATATCATTCTCTTACAAAATCAATATTTGCATCATTAAATAAAATAACCCTCTTAATATCAATATATTTAAATATAAATATATATTAAACATATATATAATTATATACTCAATCGTATATACAATTATATATATATGTGTGTGTTTAGATATATATATAAATAATTATTTAAATATATATTTTTTTTTTTTTTTATAAAAATCAATTCAAACTTCAACTCATTTAAATCAAACCCCATTTATTTAAAATATAGAATACTAAAATATTTATTTAAATTATAATATATATATATATTATATATATAATATGTGAATATTATATATATATATAATATGTGAATATTATATATATATATATATGTGAATATTATATATATATATATATATATAATATGTGAATATTATATATATAATATATAATATATAATATAAAATAAAAATAAATTAAATTAAATTAAAAATTTAAAAAAAAAAAGTGAATTACCTTTGTTGACCCGCGGACCCCCATAAGGGAGGAGGACGCAACCATAGGCTGTGCCCAGCCTCCCCTATGGAGGTTGCGCTGCCTGTGGTAGTGCTTCCCCCACAAGTTGTGGGGAGCACTGCCACAACAGTGCCCTCCACTGGGGGCTTGGCTGCATAGCCATGGCTGCCCCCTCCCCAAACACTCAAAAATAAAATATTTTTGTTTATATATATTTTTATTTTCAATAAAAATTTAAAAACCCTCCCTGCATATTTGCACAGAACGAATTTTATTTTCCAAATTTTTCTATAGGAAAAAAAACAAACCTTCCAATATAAAACAAATCCAAAAAGCATAAACAAAATATATGTATATACATATATATATACATAATGTATATATATATACATTAAATCTCCATTTTATAGTCAAATTGGGCAAGTTTTCAACAGGAAATTTACAATAAAATTAATTTTCAACATGATTTCCTGATATGAATTTCTGGAAATACCCAAATCCAAAAGAGAGGTTTCTAATTTCTTTTTGTTTTCTTTCCATTTATCTATTGTTAAATTTGAAGATTTTAGTTGCAAGTTTTGTTTTTTTTCCAAAAAGATCTAAATTTCCTCAAGATTTCAACTAGGTTTTCAAGGATGATTGCAACAAGTTTTCAAAACAAAAAACCAGATTTTCAAAACAATAAAAGAGACAGAAAACCTATTTGAAGCTTGAAGGAGAATCTGGTGTTGAGTAAATCCAATTCTTTCAAAACCCTTTTCAAATCTTCACTCCAATCCCAAGATGCATCCTCCAAAAATAAGAAAAACCCTCTTTCCTCTTCACAGCAAATTTCTTTCCCCAAGCATGAATAATCCCCAATCCTTCCATCCTTTTTCAAATTAAGTCAATGCCCTCTAAAAATATCCCAGATATTTTCTTTTTCCAAAAATAAATATCTCTCAACATTATAGATATTTTCATGCATTTACAAAATATTTGCATTTTAATACTTTAAAGCACAATTTAAATTTCAAATAGATTTAAATCATTTACCTTATTATAAATTTTCTATTTCAAAATGAATTAAAGCTTTTAATAATTTCTTTTCAAAAAGCATTTAAACTTTTAAAATTTTCTTTTCAAAGAATATAACACTTTTAAAATTCCAAAAAGAATAACTTGATTCAATTCCACACAATTAATTTAATTAATCAATAAAATAAATCTAATCCAAGATTAGATTATTTTATTAATTAAATTAAATTAATTAGTAAGTTCAATAATATTTCTAACATCATAACCAAATAAATTTAATAAGCGACTTAAATACATAAAGTCATTTATTTACCTTTTCCACTTGCAATTAAATAAATCACAAAGAGAAGAACAACAAAGAAGCAACTTAATCCGACTAAAACCCGACGACACACTATGACTAGGGTGATGGCTTGGCACGAAAAACCTAGCTACTATCTCCCAATCGAATATTGTTGGCCAATGGACATGTTCAACCCTGTGAAATTAGGTGGAGTCGATGTCCTGTCCCTGTCAACCTACGAACAAAAAACATATCGAACATGCATATATATAACATAATAAACACACCGTCAAGAGGAAATTGTGAAATCGTAGGGCACTCGCAACTGAGTGATGCAATCTCGTCCCCTTCACCAATACACTCATCATAGACTGACAGTTCCATCATAAACAAATATATCATGCAATAACATGTTATAATAACTAATCATCATTACACCAATTAAAACATGTCAAATAAAGCATCAGATAAGATACATCACATCACACAAATAGACTATCACTCTATAAATAGCGATCAAATAACACACACATGATAAAGTATCTCAATAACCAAAAAGCACATCCAAGCACACAAGGACACACTATCCAGCTAGAAAGCAAAACAGAGGGGTATTACAGTACCACCAATATTTCGTGGAATGGCGGAAATACTTTATTTGTTTCATCAACATAACCTTACATGTTTCTTGGTTTCGACCATTAGCCTTACCCTAAACACCTTTTTACCACCTTTCAAAATGCCTTCACATTTTGGGTTTTGGCCATCGGCCTTACCCTTTACCATCTACCATCCTTTATCTTAACCCACAAACCATCCCTCCAATCTCTGCAAATTTGAATAATCCTTTAAGTCATCATATGTTGGGGTTTTCTCTTACCACTTATCTCTTTCCTACCTTTTGATAAGGCATAAGCCTTCCTTCTGAACTCTAAAAGCTCAAAGTCTTCATGATTTTCCTAAGTCTTGATTCATCGAGCATTAGGCTTCGCAATTATTGTTAACCACTTTCCTAACTTCTCAATGAAGCATTAGGCCCTCCTTTCAAGCTGCTAACCTCGAAGCCTTTCGGATGTCAATGTTTGGGCTTTCATCATACCCTTTTCCTTACTTTCACGATAAGACGTAAACCAACACGCCGACCTCAACACTCGATTCCTTCGTTTAAAAGATTTAGCTAAATCTTAATCCTACAGGTATCAGCCTTCAGGACTTCTCCATACTTCTTACTCAACTTTATGTTAAGGCATAAGCCTTAACGTCAAAGTCTGAAGAAATGTTAACTTAACATTTCTAGCATGAGGTATAAGGAAAGTTTGAACCCCAAAGTCCAAACTTTTGTAACTCTTCAACACTTGCACTGCAAACTTTTGCAACTCTTTAGGACTTGCACTGCATGATCATCAGGAATGCCCTTTGACATCAATGACAACAATTCCAACAGTCGGGTCATTTATCTCATCCTCGCCATTAACAAAGTTGTATTCATAATTATTATTTTTTGACATTAAATTTATTTTCTAACATTCATATGCAGAGTGTCTAAATTTACAATAGTAATTATAATTTTCATTTTTATTCACATTTGAATTCAACTTCAATGATGCCCCATCATGATACCTTTTGTCATCAAATTTACCTTTTTTCCCATTATTTTCCTTTGGATGATTTCTTGTCTTTGGCTATCAATGTTGGATATGTATTCTGAAGTCTATTGTCCACATGTTTCTTCCTTTCCTCTTGTAGAAGTATACCTACTAAATTTTCAAAATAAGAAGCATTTTCTATTGCAACCAAACTAGTAACAAACACTTGATAGTCACTCAACATGCCATTCAAAGTAACAGTAGTTAAATCACTACCTGAAATTTTTTCACCAATATCACCTAATTTGTCCCTTAATTCTTTAACTCTTGGACAAATAATCACTAATACTTTCATTTGCTTCCATTTTAATTGAAAGTAATTTTCTCTTTAGAAATAGAATTCTATTAATTGTGTTTGTAATCTCATACGAACCATTCAGTTTTATCCATGTACCAACAGAGGTATTGATATCATATATGAGGGATGATTGAATCCTTTATAGACATGCATAAGAGGATCTTAGCTTTGAATTTTCTTTTTCTCCCAATCTTGAAAAATAATTTAAAGTATAACAAGTTTATCCTTGATACCATTTACAATGGTCCAAACATTGTACCCTTCCATTAAAATCGAATCTCAAACTTCCAATTAACATGATTTGTGCCATCTAACTTATTTGATTCAGTTAGATATGAGTATGTGAGCTTTGCCATTAAAAAACAAAAAAAATACGTACCCTTGATTGCATATAACTATAGTTTCCTTGCTTTACGGATAGCTAGGTTCCTTCCACGCTTCTACTGCATCACTAATATTCACCAGCAAACAACAGGAGGAGGATTGGTATTCCCCTCTCCTCTTGTACACCAACTCCGACTACAATTGCATATGTAGCGAGCAGAAGTCGTTTACATGCAACGTATACACAAATGACTATGGATTTGGTTTCTTTCGTTGCGCCAAGGGGGGCTCACACTCATGATGTTGCACAACGTTTCCTCTAAATAAATAAAAAAAACCACTATATCTGAGAGAAAACACTACTTTATCAACTCGGGCTTAGATATACTAGTCTTCTTATGCTTTGCAAAGAAATACTGAACTTCACATAAGAAGCAAATATGGGACTCTAATAGGAAAGGATAGAACAACGGCTCTGATACCATGATATAGTTTGAAGCAATTGAATGACTTACTTATCATTATTCATAAATAGAGAATACATATATAGATACAAAAAAACTCAATAGTGCTTTAATAATTATATTAATGAATTTGACAACAAACTAAAATTATTGACAACAAATCAAGATTCAACGCATGTCTATATTTCCTTATTGACATCTATTGACACATATCCATCATGAACATAATTCAGTTATTGATTCTTTAACTATTTTGACAACAAACATGTCTATAATTCCTTATTGACATCTATTGACACATATCCATCATGAGCCTAGTTCAATTATTGATTCTTTTAACAGTAGATAAGTGAATAAGATAGATAAAAAGTCAAATAAAACTTCAAAGAGAAATTAGAGCTTGTTAGGATAGGACTTAGCAGTAATTAATCATCTATTAGCAACAAGTCTTTTTTATACAAGCATACAAATATAATTGTTAATTTGTTAGTTATGGCTCTTGGTGCTATAGGCGCGAGGAGACTACAAATTTTATTGAGATCATACTCAAATCACTTTTCTTTTTTCTCCTTGATATAGTGTAATTTTATTTTTATACATATGCACATATGTCTAGATCTTCAAATTACTTTAAAAATTGTTAGTAATTTTGTATAATTTATTTGCATGTATGAATATGCACGCCTATTTTTTGAAATCATACTCAAATCAATTAATATTTTGTCATTGCTATTATATAATTTATTTTTATGGATTTTAATGACTGTCTTATTTTAAGATCTAGTTTGAAGAGAGCATCAAAAATTATTTTTATGTTTTTTTAAAATTAACAAAAAATGATGTCTAAAAGATTTTGACTTCATTATGAATTTACAAATTATATGTAAACACAATTGACATTTTATATTTATTGATTATGACAAAATAGATCATATAATTTATGAAAAAATTAATATATTTATTTTATAAATTATAACAGAATACATAATTTTACCCATCACCTAATCCTCCATGAAGCTATAGAAAAGACAAAAATGATCAATAATTAAGACACCCAAATGAGTTACTTAAAATATTTCAAAAGAATGGAACATCATTAGTAATACGAATCTTAATGATTGCTAAAGGAAACGGAAAGAAATATAACAACTTAGAAAATTAAAATTAGGTGAATGCCCTCTTAATTTTTAAGTCTTCATCCCTTCTTAAACTCTTATCATATGTAACAGCCTTTCCTTTATGACTTGTCACATCTCATACAAAATAGGAATGTGTAAATCCACTTTCAGAGTTGAAGTCTAATATATAGATTTGTATTGAACCTAGATATTACATATTAAAAAATAATAAGAAAATAAATATAGAACTCTTCAGAAAAGGGAGTCTTCAGACTTCTTAGTATGTCTAGACACTTTTATATGCACATTTTTTTTTATGTATGTAGCAATAGTAGCATTTAAAAATACTAGTAACAATAATGAAATATAAAATAGATTAACACAAGTTTTTACTTTTAATTTGTGTTTTTCATGTTTGGAATTATGTTTTATGTTTTATACAATTCAAAACAATCAATTTTTTTAATATAATAGTTTTAATATTTATTTTTTGTGTTACTTAATGATGAGAGTTATATTAGATATAAAAGAGAAATTACAATCGTCTGTCATGCAGGTGTTCAAAATGTAGAGGATTTTTGTTCGAGTCCATGTAACCACCCCTTGACCACCACATAACCACCACCCAATCCAGTATCTACCAAAAATTTACAAAAAAGACTGTTGGATCCTAGCCAGCCGAGCAAAGACTAAATCGAGATTGACTGCCAAACCACCCTATACAGCCATCATTACAATTTATGGACTATAGACAAAAAATCCAAATATCTAATATCAAATGCACCTATTAGCATGAGAAAAGGACCTGAATTCCTCAACCCAGTTGACGCCACACGTAGGTGTAAGCTCCAAAACCTTCTTCAAATAGTTTGCACCAACTCCAACCAATTGTCTATACCTTACCAGTGACATACCCTTGAGATCCAACAGAAATGGGTAATATTTGACCACCTCCCTTGGAACATGCAGAAGAGCCATGTCGTGCAAGCAAAGAGTGCCGACCCCAAAAGTTGCAACATACAGGATATCCCCTAAACCCACCAATACATCATCTTTGAAGAGCTTCCTCATCATTGCTTCTACCTCAACCTTTGTTGTTCAGATATCTAACAACCCTACCAGAAACCGTGACACAATATGGATGTCCACACAATATGTCTCATTGTTTGCTAGAAAACCTTTCCCCAAAATCATCTTTACTGCCACCATTGTGAGAAAGTCGATATTGAGAAGGATGTGCTTCAAGTGTTGGTCAGTTACCACCCCCTGAAAGGCCATCTACCTTACTGCACTATCGAGCTGGATTAGAGTGTCTGCTTCGATGCTCATAAGAGTCTCCATAAACATATGAACTATAAATTTGGACCGCTCCGCCATTGGAAACCCCAGCAATGCCACTATTTCACTAGCACCTAAAATGGAAACAAACTACCACAGACTAGCTAACCATGCCACCCTGAGTCAATTTAAAGCCGAGGAATAAACCCATATATTTTGCTTGCATTATTATGATGTACATGTTTGTGTAGACCTAGCAGATTGCTACCCTATTATCCTTGAAATTCCAACACCAGGCTCTTGGGATGCTCGAAGTGTGATATTCGAGAGCATGTGAAAAGACTTGTGAAAGCTTAGTTGATCTATCATAACTACACCAAACTGATTAATAGTAAGTTGCCATTATTTGATATGACTGATGATTAAATGGTGGTGATGAATAATGATTACGATTCTTTGTCCTAGCTATCACCACCATCATTGGCACGGGCAATCTAATGTGGCCTCCACATAAGCCTTGCTAACATTGTCGTTTGTAAACTCTAGATCATTCGTGATTTGGCTAAGTCTTTTACCCAGCCAAAGGACTCCTATTGGCATGCTTTAATGTTATGCTTTCCATAACTACATTTGTGAAAAGTAAAGTTGACTACCATCGACAACTTAAATGTGAAAACATCGAACTCTATATGCTTGCCGTTGCTAGGAAAATTTAGCATACCATTCCACCACCTTTAATGGACTTTCCACAACAATATGTGTTGAAATTTTCCCACCCAACCACCAAATATAATAGCTTTAATATTAAAATAGAGTTGTATTTAATATAAAAATAAAGTATTTTGATCAATAGAATATATATCATTTTTGTATTTTCAACAAATCGATATGAGAGTTAGCGCTTAATTCTTTCTAATTTGATTCATCATGTTTCGTGTGAGCAACAACATTATTCAACCTCAAATTTGTATGTTTAATGAAAAGAACTATAACTACTAGAGCATTAAGATGAAGGCACTATTTGTTCAAAATATGTTATGAGATTTAGAACAAAATAGTTTTCCTAAACCATATGACCAAGTGGCATAAAATACTTTCGCACAAATCTTCTTAAGGAAAATAGAAAGAAAGATGCAAAAGCCATATTTTTGATACAATAGGTAGTAATGTTGGAGTATAGTTAACACTGAGAGGGGGGGTGAATCAGTGTTAACAAATAATTAACCCTTTTTAGTTCTTTTAACAATTTTCAGATCATGAATGAACTTATGCAATATAAACCAACTGAACAGATAATGAACAAACACATATAAGATATTGACACAAAGATTGTCTTGAGTGGAAACCCTCCTGGGGAATAAAACCACTCGAACTTGGCCTCACTGGCCTTATTTGAAAATATTCTTTGTACAAAGCCTCGTTGGTTGATTTGTCTCACTAACAATGGTGCTATCTCACTAATAGTCTTATAGTGCTATGTCACTGATAGTCTTATAATGCTATCTCACTGATAGTCTTTTAAAATGTACAAATATGAAATAATTGTAAACATAGAGTTGGTCTTTGTTTCAATAATTACATACTCTGTTCTGCAATGACCTTAGAATCAAAGTCACAAAATTCCAATACTCAAAACAACATATATATTGCCTTTCTTAAAGATATATTTTGTTCTTTCCAAAACCTCTCATCCACTTGAAAATGAGCACAATGAAGCATTTTATATATTCTTTATTTCAAAAGGTAAAAACCTTTTTAAAAAAACTACATATCAATAACTTCCATGAGAAACTGAATCTGAAACCGCCTTTGCCAGATGTAAGAACACATTTTCTTACACAAAACTCAATCATAATCCATCGAAACCTATCTTTCCAAGAATGCATTAAGATAATCAACAAATAACTACCCATATACTCTACAGAACCGTTACCCTCAAAAAGGATATCCAACCACGACCAATGCACAATAAACCCACATAACAACAAACCTTTACAAAAGACTCTCCAGTACCATAATATATGCAAAGTAATATGATATGTAAACAACCTTAACTAGATAATACAAGGTTGGAGAATGTATCACAACCTAAGTTGCCCATAACTTCTCTTAATCACAACTAGATGCAACTCATACAACTGATTAATAAAGACTTAATCTTTTACAAAAACCAACCTGATATCAATAACACAAGATAAGACAACAATATAAAGCATTTAAACCGTCAAGATAATGGAAAACAGTACCAATGGAGCCTCTGACTTTGCCGCTCTATTCCCTTTAGCATTCACCATGGTTGCGCCACAAACCCTAACAGGCATGTTGTGCCCTAGCTCGAAAGAATGAAACACATTAACTTTGCTTGAAATGAGCTCGACGAGACTTTCATTATGTCTTTTATGACATACGATACTTTGAACCCGATGGGTTTGTTTCCCCTTTTATTTCAATTTTCAAAATATAATGCCATGGGGTTCACTTTTACCTTTGATTTAGATACATATTCAAGGCAACTTTTTCAAGATGTGCAATCAAACATATGCCTTTGACATGTATATACAACAAGCTGCACTTTGTTCCATATTGATACAAATGTCATGTATTCCAAGATGTATATGTAACTTTTCCAATCTGATGTATTGATTCAAAGAAAAAACCATATGATCAAGTATGCATGAATGTGATCACATTATAATCAAACCAAAATAGAAGAATGCTCATATCCACATACATCATAGCATCTCAGGACTTTTGACACTAATGCCAAAAATGCCTTAGGGGTTAACAAGTAAATGAATCAATCTTTCCAAGATTTGTAATAGCACCTAGGTCTAAGCAAGCATGGTAAAGTTTAAAGACTATGTATCAAAGTACAATTAAAGTCAAACTAGTTAAATTGCAAATGTCGAGAATATAAAATAATTAACCCTTTTTAGTTCTTTTAACAATTTTCAGATCATGAATGAACTTATGCAATATAAACCAACTGAACAGATAATGAACAAACACATATAAGAGATTGACACAAAGATTGTCTTGAGTGGAAACCCTCCTGGGGATTAAAACCACTCGAACTTGGCCTCACTGGCCTTATTTGAAAATATTCTTTGTACAAAGCCTCGTTGGTTGATTTGTCTCACTGACAATGGTGTTATCTCACTAATAGTCTTATAGTGCTATGTCACTGATAGTCTTATAATGCTATCTCACTGATAGTCTTTTAAAATGTACAAATATGAAAGAATTGTAAACACAAAGTTGGTCTTTGTTTCAATAATTACATACTCTGTTCTGCAATGACCTTAGAATCAAAGTCACAAAATTCCAATACTCAAAACAACATATATATTTCCTTTCTAAAAGATATATTTTGTTCTTTCCAAAACCTCTCATCCACTTGAAAATGAGCACAATGAAGCATTTTATATATTCTTTGTTTCAAAACAGAATTAGGTAAAAACCTTTTTAAAAAAACTACATATCAATAACTTCTATGAGAAACTGAATCTAGAACTGCCTTTTCCAGATTTAAGAACACATTTTCTTACACAAAACTCAATCATAATCCATCGAAACCCATCTTGCCAAGAATGCATTAAGATAATCAACAAATAACTGCCCATATACTCTGCAGAACCATTACCCTCAAAAAGGATATCCAACCAATACACAATAAACCCACATAACAACAAACCTTTACAAAAGACTCTCTAGTACCATAATATATGCAAAGTAATATGATATGTAAACAACCTTAACTAGATAATACAAGGTTGGAGAATGTATCACAACCTAAGTTGCCCATAACTTCTCTTAATCACAACTAGATGCAACTCATACAACTAATTAATAAAGACTTAATCTTTTTGCAAAAACCAACCCGATATCAATAACACACTTGATAAGACAACAATATAAAGCATTTAAACCGTCAAGATAATGGAAAATAGTACCAATGGAGCCTCTAACTTTGCCACTCTGTTCCCTTTAGCATTCACCATGGTTGCGCCACAAACCCTAACAGGCATGTTGTGCCCTAGCTCGAAAGAATGAAACACATTAACTTTGCTTGAAATGAGCTCGACAAGACTTTCATTATGTCTTTTATGACATATGATAATTTGAACCTGATGGGTTTGTTTCCCCTTTTATTTCAAAGAATTTTCAAAATATAATGCCATGGGGTTCACTTTTACCTTTGATTTAGATACATATTCAAGGCAACTTTTTCAAGATGTGCAATCAAACATATGCCTTTGACATGTATATACAACAAGCTGCACTTTGTTCCATATTAATACAAATGTCATGTATTCCAAGATGTATATGTAACTTTTCCAATCTGATGTATTGATTCAAATAAAAAACCATATGATCAAGTATGCATGAATGCGATCACATTATAATCAAACCAAAATAGAAGAATGCTCATATCCACATACATCATAGCATCTCAGGACTTTTGACACTAATGCCAAAAATGCCTTAGGGGTTAATAAGTAAATGAATTAATCTTTCCAAGATTTGTAATAGCACCCAAGTCTAAGCAAGCATGGTAAAGTTTAAAGACTACATATCAAAGTACAATTAAAGTCAAACTAGTTAAATTGCAAATGTCAAGAATATAATTTGAGAATTTACAAACAATGGATCCTAAACCAATAGATATGTTTTGTTTCTCATGTAATGGGTATTGTTAATTGAGTAAGGTCCTATGGAGAGGTATTAAAAGATTATAAATTTGTTAAAAATATTTTAAGGATTTTACCTACAAGATTTAATTCCATGGTAGTTATTATTGAAGAATTAAAGGATTTATCTAAATTATCTAAATTGATGAATTGATGAGGTTTCTATAAACTCATGAGAAAAGTCTAAATAGAATAATTAATACCTCCTAGGAACAATAATTTAAATGACAAGTATCACTCAAGGATGAGAGCAAAAGAGGGGAAATTTAGCAAGGAACATATCCAACCTTTGGAAAAGGCAAAGTAAAAGATGCAGGGAAGGAAGAGTATTTGTGAAAGGTGAGACCAACAATTAAAATAGATGAAGGAACAACTACAACTAGAATGAGACAAGTGAAAGAGAAAGGAGCAATATCTCTACACAAGGAAGCTATCAAAGATATGATAAATCAAACATCTAATGTTATTATTGCAAAAACATAGTCATTATAGTTATGATTCTAGGAAGAAGATGTATAATCAAAATAAGTATAAACTTTTCAAAAAATAAAAAATAAAGATTGTGGTTCCATACCGATTAATTATAATATTGTTGAAGAAGGCATCTAAAAATATTTGGCATTTAGATGGTGGATGCAACAATCATATGACCAACAATAGAGAAATGTTTTAAAAATTAATCAAATCAATTTAAAATTAAATACTATAACAAAGTAGTTGTCATTGGTAAAGGAAACATAAATAATAAAATAAAGCAAGGAGGGAAGAAGTAAATCTTAGATGTGTATTACATTTTAGGTCTTAAAAATAATCTAATTAGCATTGGATAAAAAGTGCAGAAAGGATATAAAGTGTATTTTGATAATGGAGCATGTACATGATTTTGGTAGAAATGGAAGTGACAAATTGATTGTAAATGACAAACAATCTAGGATGCTTCCTTTGAGACTTTAAAATAAATTGACTCTTATCTCTAAATTTATTATGAGAGATTGTGCATGGCTATTCCTTTTGATAATTTTGCATTTAAGTTTCAATGATCTAAGTTTAATATGTACAAAAATAATATGATAAATGGCTTCTTTAATAAAGTAGTTCAATAAAACTTGTGAAGGGCGTATTCTTGGGAAGTAATATAGAGAAGTGTTCCATATTGGTAATTCATAGAGAAAAATCTCCTCTTGAAATTGTATATTCAAACTTGTGGGAATAGGTGGACACCTCCAATTGACAATAACTAGTAATTTATTACCTTCATTGATAATTCTAGTAGTAAGACTTGGATGTTCTTGAAACAAAAATAAAAAATATTTGGGATACTTCAACAATTTAAACGTTTGGTTGAGAAACAAAGTGAACACTTTATGAAAGTACAAAAAAATAGATACAAGTGGTGAATATGTGTAGTGAATTTTTGAATTTTGTAAAGTAAATGGAATCAAGAAGTAGTTCACTACAAGATACACACCATAGTATAATGATGTTTCTATAATAAATTATAGAACAATCATGGAGATTATCAAGAAGCATGATGAAAGCAAAGTATTTACAAACTATGTTTTGAGTTGAAGATGTAGCTTGTGTAGCATATATTTTGAATTATTTCCTTACAAAGAATGTAAAAGATAAAGTAATACAAAAAGTATAGAGTAAGAATAAAATTAGTGTTTTTCATTTGAGAGTGGTTAGGTGCTTTACATATGCACATATTCTTGATATAAAGAGAAAGATATGTTTTTTCTAGGATATAGTGAACAATCAAAAACATACATATAATCCAATCACAAAACACATCATAATAAAAAATGATGTTTAATTTCTTGAAAAAGAAAAAATTTGGAATAAAAAATTATAATAATGGTAGCTTGAGATATAAAAAAAACTTGAATAAAAGAATTACCAATCAAAATCAAACATCTATAGCAAGGAGACACTCTAGTATTGTTAATCAACCTTCAACTTCTGCAATAAACCTATTATATCTTCTTCCACTTCATCAACTACAAGAAGGATCATTTTAATGCCTTATCCAACATTGAATAAGAAAAGAAGCTTAAGAAAACTATATGAAGTAACTTAAAATTGCATGTGATGATGTTTTTCTTTCTAATTTTTTATATTGCTTATTGAAGTTGATCTATTATATTTTGAAGCAGTGATTGAGCATAAGAATTGGCTAAAAGCTATGGATGAAAAAATTGATGCTATAGAGAATAATTGTGTACTTGGGGTCTTGTAAATCTATCAAGAAGAAAATTTGTAACTAGTGTGAAGTGGTTTTATATAACAAAGTTTTAATGTTGATAGAAAAGCTAAGAAGCATAAACCAAGACCAATTGCCATGAGAATTTTCACAAAAGCTTGAGATTGATTATAATGAGACTTTTATTCTAGTGGCTAGACTAAATAAAATTAGAGTTGCCTTATCAATAGTCATTTATCTTAAAAGGAAGGTTTATCAAATGAATGTCAAAATAATATTTTTGAATGTATTATTAGAGGAAGAAGGGTATGTGCAACAACCATTAGGTTATGAGATTTTGGATCATGAACATAAAGTTTATAGAATTTTTTTTGTATGAACTCAAGAAAATTCTAAGAAATTTTCATAACCACATGGATTCTTACTTAATGAAGAGTGGTTTTAGAAAAAGTAATAGCGAATTCACCCACCCTTTATATTAAGATGAATAAACAAAGTGAGATTTTTCCATATGTTGATAACTTGATAATTATGAAAAATTTGTCAATTTAGTTGTTCAAATTCAAGTAATGAAGAAAGAATTTGAAATTAATGGATTTGGGATTAATGAAACATTTTCTAGGTATTGAAGTGAGTCAAACAGATTATTGATTTTTCATTTGTTAAACAAAATATGACAATGGTGTTTTGAAAATATTTAGAATGTTGAATTGCATACCATATACTTGTAGCCACATGTTTGAAATCAAGAAAAGAAGATAACACCAATGCAAATCCAACATTGTACAAAAGACTACTTGACTTCTTGGTGTATTTGATGACCAAAAGGCCTGACATAATGCATGCAACAAGTTTAGTCTCCAGGTTAGTCTCTAGGTTAATGGAAATACTAAAACAAACTCATTTGCAAACTAGAAAAATAATCTTGAGATATGTCAATGGAACAAGAAATCATGGCTTTTGTTACATTATATCTAAAAAAATTGGTCTAGTTTGGTATACTATTAGTGATTGGATAGTTTCAATATATGCTAGGAAGAGCACTTCTAAATGTATCAAATTGAAATATTTATAGGTCAAAAGAACAAGTCATAAATATATTTACAAAAATATTAGCCATTAACACTTATCATTTTATCCTCTCTAGGGTGCAAGATCCCTTCAAACATTGGTTTCACTAGTTAAATCAATATACAGACTAAGTAAAATAAATTAAAATAAATGTTATCTATTAAGCATTCCCACATACTTCTCCTATACAGCGTCTCATTTCTTACACTCTTCTTCACCCATATTCACATATTTTAGTGAACCAAAACCCACCCAGATGGATTTCCATCTCCATCATTATCCAACACATGTTTGCACTAGCTTATGTTTTTTAAATCTTCAATGTCTCACCTCGGTGTCTTCATTCATTGTTATGGTGCCACACTTCCCCTTCATTCTTAGTGACTTAGAATTTATTTTTATTTTTGGAAGATTTTATATTATTTAAGTTCGTTTTGTTTGATATGGGAGCATGAGTCTATATTGATGCCTCTAGACTGAAGGGCATCCATTCCACCAAAGTTGTTTGGAGCACAATGCTGACCTCATCACTTATATCACACATCTAAGACTTTAAACTTTAATGAATGACGTAATCAAGAAACACATCATCAACCTCATCAATTGTATTCGACCAATTAAACTATGATTACAGATCACTCTTATTCTCGTTGGGTTGACTCCCTATATTTAAACATACTCTTTGCTTCATGCTTTACGTCTGATGAGAGCTGCCCATGATTTAATGAATCCCATCCCCGTCATTTCCTTACAGAATACTTATTTCTTAGCTCCATCTTCTGCATAATGTAATAATAAAAATAGTCTCTTAAAAAAAAATATGCCCGGGTATTATATGTCGTACTCTTCCTGCTGTTGCTTTACCACTTATTTTGCCTGTGCATTCTTTATTCACATTTCTGAGATTTGAAATAAACACAGTTTAATAGTTCTCTAGATGTCGGGAATCTGGAGGCAAATTTATTTTTTAGAAATTTAAATATAAAATGGGTGCTAAGTGTCACAGTAAACAAGATTTGGAAGCAATTGGATTCTGTTGCATATTATGAACAATTCTTACATTCAATCACCCCACAACTTACCACCTGGAAGCAAAATACAAATCAATCGTTATATTAATGTATGCATAGAATGATCACTCAAAACATAAGAGAACCTCTATCTTATTAAATTAATGAAGAATCATCAAGACCGTGTGCATATGATGAGAATTAATAGTTGTGGAAGAGGAAGTATATTATAAAGATGTATCAATTGAGTATGAAAGTGCATTAGGATTAGAAAATTGTTTCTGTAGGGGAAACGTACCAATAGTCGTTAGGGCTAACTTCGCGCATATGTAGAGAGTGGAAAATAGGTCAGATTTCTTCGAATTTTTTTTGGGCTTGTTCGTAAGCAAGTTATTAGCTTAAAAAGAGAAATTTAGCTTGTGGGTAGTTAAAATGCATCTTCTTGAATCTGTAAAGTGAAAGGTGGTCAAAAAGGGTGTTTTTAAACCTCTGTCCCCTACATCTTTACCACTTCACCACTACCCGTTCATTGGACAACCAATAAAAAACTTTAAAAAAACAAGGTGTTTTCAATGTGTTTAACTTTTTTGGTCAACTACACGTTCACTAGTGAACATATATTGATGTAATTTGTAAATTTTTATTGGCATAATTAAAACAATGTAATGACTAAAATATAAACGGTTATTTGGGGGTCAGGTGAGCATGGAGTAGACAGCAATCAGATCATGGACAACAACTGGCACATTTCCCCTATACAAGAGAAGCTTTATGATCTCTTTGCTTTTGATTATTCTTTGTACTTGCAATGAAATGCGAGAGTAACTATCTAAGACCTTTTTCAAAAAAAAATTGAAATTATGGATCATATTTCTTAGGATCCAAATTTTTTTCTTTATATACTTATTTTGCAAGATTTAAATCCAATGTCATATGTTTAATCAACAAATGAAAAATATCTAGTTGAAGTCAAGGCTTCTTTCAATGTCATTAAACTTTGACAGAGGTTATAAAAAGTATGGATTGAAAGGGATTCTCTCAATATTATTACGTGTTTTCTCAAACTTAGCACTCCAATTTGGACGATCAAATCCTTAATTCATGATTGATAACTCATTTAATGATGTCAGAATTTCTCATATTTTAAGGGAAGGCAATGTGTTGGCTGATTTTTTCGCCAACAAAGGGGTTAGGCTCCAGTCCTCTAAAACATGGGATGGGTACACGTCAATACCCATTGAGGCCCTCTCCATTTTGTTTAACAATGCTAAGCACGGATTCTACTCAGAGAGATGGGATGGGCTATTAATGATTTTCATGTATCTCGTACATTTTGTGGGTAAAAATGAGTCTATACTCTTTGTCTCTTTCTAGAGATTGGGAAGCTTCTGGAGTGTGAAGTGCAAGAACAACTCTGTGAAAATGGGTGGCGATCGTAGCCATGCTAAGTCGCTCTCCTATGACGGGATCTATAGGAAACCCAAGGTTTGGCGTATTCTAGAGGATGGGGGTCTCACACCCTATATGGAGCGGCTCTATGGGTTCGATCAAGAAGCCTCCAAACTATTTGTTGAAGGGTGTAAAATAGAATTTTGTCCGTACGTGGTGTCGAGTTCACCATCTTAGAGGAATTCATAACACAAATCTTAGGGCTTCAATTGCAAGGCTGGAAATTCTTCAAAGATAGAAGAGAAAATGAGGAGGCTTTGAGTTAGTTCTCCAAACGGAACGAAAGAGACAAGTTGGTGAAGTTATACTCCTGGGAATATGATAGATTATCCATCAAGCCCATTTGGGCTAAGATCGCTGAGGTGATTATGCATTATATCACCCTTGATGGCAAGTACACAACAATCCCTAGAGTGCATTTTAACTTCCTTAATCATTTTAGACACAAACTTCTTGTCTCTTTTCTATTTTATCTGCTAGCATCCCTAGATTCTTCTATGAAAGAGCATGTTAAAAACCCTAAATTATTTGTTCTACATGAGGATTTGGTTTGTTATTATTTATTAATGGAATATCAAAGCCCATACCTGAATTAAGTCTCTAAAAGGTAAAGGTTATGTTCAAAAGAAGCAATTTAATTCTAAATTTGTGCAGTATTCTGTAGCGAGCTTTGAATCTCTAGAAGATGATGAAGATGAGGAATGGCAGGAAACAAAGGTAGGGGTTGATTCAGTGGAAGTTCTATCTTCCTCCCCATCGAATGCATGTGTGCAAAGGAAAAGGAAGGTGCCTCCAAAGAAAAACCCATTGAAGAAGAAAGCCAGGAAGGCAATCTCCTAGTTGGAGGGTTTCCAAACTAGAGATGAGGAGGTGGGGTGCAAAGTTCAAAGGCGAGGCAAATAATATTTGACTGCTCTTGGGATTGAAGATGGAAAATGTAAGGAGAAGGTGGCAAAGGAAATAATCACTGAGAAAGATAATGCTAGAGTGGCTATGGGCCACTCCCCAACGATTGGCCCAGTCAAGGACACTTTTGATGCTACAAACATTCACCCTCTCTCGAAGGATTTTTTATATATCTACATGTTGAAAGGGAAGAAATTTATGATGTTTTAGGGGTTTCTAGAGAAGGTGTGATGAGTAACTTCATATTAACCAAGTGGTTTCTTTTGGAACTAAACAAATTTTATGTCAAAGTACGTGGGTTGCAGGAAAAGGTTGCCAATGAGGAAAGTGGTTATTCTACCTCTGGGTTTAAGGATTTTAAAGTTCAAATAATTATGGTTGTTGAGGACTTCATCGAGGGGCTCAAAATGGACTATCAACTTTGCATGTAGGACATAGAAAAAAGATTCAAGAGATTAAATAAAAATTTGAGAATCTCTTGAAAATTAGCCAATGTTTTATCAAGAACAGTGCAAAAGCTCTAAAATTCCTCATGGAAAAATTAAGGGATTTGAAAGAGGAACAGACAAATGTTGTGAACCCTAAAAACAACAAAATGAAGGAGCAACCTACCAAAGAGAAAGGTAAAAACCTTGTGCTAGAAGCTGAGAAAGGACCAAGTGCTCAAACCCGTGGGAGCAAGAAGAAAACCTTTGAAAAAGATAATAATGAATTGTTGACCCTAGTTAATCAACATTATAACCAGGAACTGGAGGTGGCAGACACCTCAAAAATATGAAATAGTTGATTTTATGTTTAGTTGCTTTTAGTTTGTTGTGGTTTAGCTATTGAATGGTTGTGTTTCTATCTGGTAAAGCAACATTTTGTAATGATGGGTTTTGGGTCCCTTAAAAAACCTATTTTTCTTGTTAATAAAAAGCAAATGAAGAATAGGAATAAGAATTATTATCACAAGAACCACTATGCTTCAATCCCCTATCACAAAGGCAAGCCTCTTATTGTGATTATAGTTGGTTAGTAACATTCTTGGTTTTTGGTGATTGGAATATGGAATGAGGTCCATACGTATTAAGGATGTGAAAATCATTAAAATTTATCTTTTATTCTCTCAATAATGATAGTGTAAAGTTCAAAAAGGTTCTTTTTGTTTGTATTATTTTTTTTATTTTTTCAATTGATTTTAAGTAATAATGTTTTTAGGAGCATTAATCATCTAGAAAAATCAAAAATTCCTTCTCTTCAAAATTAACATCATAAATCTTTTTTTTGAAAAGAAATTTAATGGTTCAATGAAGAATTGATGGAAAGATACTCATATTGTGCATCCAAGGATATCCCAATAAAACATTATACAATAAGTGTCTAAACATCGCATAGGATGAAGTATTGGATTATCATCAAACCCAAAGTGATTGGTAAAGAAATAGTACATATGGGTTACCTACCCACATTGTCAACACCTTTGATTTTAACATCTAATATTTACAAGTTTGTAATGTCTAGAATAAGATTTATAAATAATCTTCAGTACACACACTCAAACTAGAACTATTATCCTCTAAAGCATATTTAATTGTCAATTTTACAATGACCCCTCACTTAACAATTAGAAAACCCACAAAATAACCTCAAAGTATATAATATTTATTTATTAAAATGTAAAAAAAAAAATCTAGCATTTCAATTAAATAGGTATGATAAGTGCATCCACAAGATATAGTAAACATCACAATTCGTACTTGTATTTAGGTTTCTCAATTTGAATCATGTGATAAGAAATACAAAATCATGGAATAATTGAACGAGAGAAATCTTAACTCTTTTCTCTGTAACTATTCACTAAACAAGATAGTAAGTTTAAAGCTATCATTTCCCAATTAAATTATTTATTTGTTCATGATATTTATTTTGACTAATTCTAATGGTGGTAACCTTGGTAGGAGATCCAACCTAATAGGTATCCCACCCACCAATAATCTTCACAAACCTCCTATCCATACATAACTATAAATATGCAAAAATACAGAAGATAGAGAGTTGAAGAGTGGCAATAGGAATGAGTGATGGCTATAGGAGGACTTGCAATGACTCGTAGCCTAATCCCTAAGGACTACCACCCACACACAACAACACACTAGATTAGAAAAAACTACTCACAAGCAAGAAAACAAAAAGGAATAGAACCTATATTTATAATCACATGCATCACACATTGAACAAAAATTAAAAGGACTTCTCTCATTACATATATTGAAATACATTTTTTTTTATATTTACTTTTATTGATCACAAACACATATACTCCCTCTCTAAGTCTCTACTCCCTCTCATATATTTTATACTCTTGTCACCACCTCTCGGCCTCACATGAGGCCTCTACATCTTTCTTGCACAACTATCTCTATTTTCCCACACCTAACCTCCACACGCCTCTCTATGTGTCACTCTTACATGTAGCCTTCACATATCTTTATGATTACTCTTGGTTGACTCATATGTTCTTCCTCTCTACTTGCTTTTAGTTCCCTTCCCTCGTGATTTCTCTTCTCCATAAATTCTTGTGGTTCTCTACACATGCAAAATATTTTCCCTTTGAACTTCACTTAGCCCTATTCTCTACCTTTCAATTTTGGTGTTCTTCTCTCTACCCTATTTCCTTTTCTCTATCTTATTTATTGACCAAATATCTTGGCTCCCAAATCTTTTCATATGCTCTTTCTAGAAAATTCCCTTCTAAATCTAGATACTTCAAATATACACCTACATCCTTGAGTGACAAACAACCTAAATCAGATTTTGGATGCACCTTATTCAAATTTAAAATCCCATAAACTTCTACGTATATCCATATAATACAAATAAGCATTCAATAAATACAACCAGGGTTAGTTGAATAGATCTTCCCAAATACACTTCAATTCCATGTGATATTTGAATCATTCCTCTAGCAATGAATTTTTACCCCCCCCCCCTTTTTTAATAATGGCTCATAATGAACCATATTTTCCTAGGGATTAAATGATGACCTAGATAAAGTGAGGGAACATGCATTATCACCAAAACCCTTTGTTTAAAGTTAAACACTTCCACCATTACTTAGCTCCTTGACAGAATCATATATACTATGATGACCTCTTTGGCTCTTCCACCACCCTATTGCACTCCTTCCATCCTCTTGATTCTTTTTGTACCCTATTACTCACCTCAACAAACTACAACCAACATATTTATACTCCTACAACATTCATACAACCAATAACCATATTTTTAGCACCAATGAATATCTTTTGTAGCTTTCTTCACACTTCTTGTAGCTTCCCTCATTCTTATTGTCACTCACCAAATCCACCAATATTATATGAATGTAATCAATACTAAATAAACCTATTTTACCAACATAATAGGATCTCAACCCACCATATTTACTCACAAATATATATGCACTGCTCATTTGCTTTATTTAAACCTAGGCATAATTTTTCCACATGTAGTAAAAAACTAGAAAGATCTTGTAACAACTAGCCACATGTGACGCCATCCACTAATTTTCCCCAATCATAAGAAACTACCAAATTGTTATAGGTTCACTTAGTAACTCCTACTTTTTTGAAGTGTATCACTTTTACCATGTGCACGCCCCTAGTTACTATGAGTAACTCCACTAACTATCATATCTCTTTTAGTTGCTACAAGTGAGTTAAAAATCACCCTTTCTATTGCTACAAGTTAACACTCAATTATTTCAAATGCATCTGAACACTATACAATTAATATTTATGTAGAGTATGAGGTCTCAAGGAGAAAATATTCCTCAACTACCTCAAAGATCATAGCTCAAGTCACAAGATAAAATGATGAAGTTCGTTTATTTATATTTTATGTAGAATTACAAGATGAGAGTTCCAAAATAGAAAGAGAAAGTCATAGAGGTCTCCCAAACAATCTGACAAGCTCTCGACCAAGGATGACAATGCAGTGCATGGACATCCCCATGACACGTTGGCATCTCATGTAGATCGAAAACTGAGAGTGTGCCAAAAAAATAGCAAAGTGACTACTACTATTTTGATTGCTAAGAAATTTAAGACATGAGGAAATAATAGAGAATAAAAAAAACTAATGTAATTTAAACTAAGTGAAATGTGAATGATAAAATGAGAGAAGAGGTTGAAAATACTCACAATGGACCAAGCAATGAAGCCTCCAGCAAAGAAATGTCTCCAACACCTGCACACATAAGACTGAGGAAAGATGTTGGGGTTGTTTAGGGGCTTGCCTTAGTCAAACCCTTGTTTTGGTGTTTCCACTTCCATGGACAACCAAAGATAGATAAACAAATGTAATAGATATGTGACAGAAACAAACCTTGCAAGGAGGAGAACCCCTAACGCGAATGAAAATAGATAGAGACAAGATTATATAGATGAGATCACATGAAATAACAAGAAAGTTACCAATGGTATGTGATTCTCCTTTGAGTTGATGGACGTGGAAATATTGAGAGAGAGAACTTCTACAGAGCTTTGTTGTGAGAATAAGAGAGCCTAGAAGAGCAAGAGAATATAAAATGATAGAGAAGAGTGATAGATTGAGAGATATTGAATGAATGAATGAAATGAAGTGTTTTAGGAAGGTATAAGCATTGAAGGGCCATCCCAACATACTTGCGAGCTAGCAGAGGTGTTACGTTCATTGGTAGGTGGGAAACGTAATGTCTCAATGGCTACTATAGTCGGGAATCTAAACCTTAGAAATAATGATGCAAGAGAGAGGATAAATTGCATAAGTTTTTGACCAAGACATGGAGGACCTATAAGAGGAAGAAATGTATCTATTAAATGTTTTGAAAGCTATTTCTAAAATTAGTAAAAGGCCTAGAATTACAATTAATTATTTATGATATTGCTATCAGGATTCAACCATGTAGTTTCGATTCAAAATCATTGACCCATGTTTCATGAGTAGTGGTTCAACAAGAACCCATCTCTCATGATATCGAATGATAGCTAAAGGGGCTCTATTATGAATGGTTCATAAGGCACAACACTTGCTGAAGGTTTTGCAAATGGGGTAACAACTCAAGCGGGCTTAACCTTGGAGAAAACTCCCTGGTTAAGCGCGCTTGAGCTGGAGCAGTACTGGGATGGGTGACCTCCCGGGACGCTCACATCTGTGTGATCGACTACTGATCATGAGATGGGTTCTTGTTGAACCACTACTCATGAAACATGGGTCAATGAGTTTGACTCGAAACTACATGGTTGAATCATGATAGCAATATCATAATTTGACACGCTGTGGAAAAATACCTCCTTATCAATTGATGAGCTAAAGGGGCTCTATTATGAATGGTTCATAAGGCACAACACTTAAGGTTTTGCAAATGGGGTAACAACTCAAGCGGGCTTAACCTTGGAGAAAACTCCCTGGTTAAGCGCGCTTGAGCTGGAGCAGTACTGGGATGGGTGACCTCCCGGGACGGACCAGTGCTTCACCTCTGTGAGCATCACCTAGATGCAATGAGTGCTAAGTGGACCATTCGATATCATGAGAGATGGGTTCTTGTTGAACCACTACTCATGAAACATGGGTCAATGAGTTTGACTCGAAACTACACGGTTGAATCCTGATAGCAATATCATAATTTGACACGCTGTGGAAAAATACCTCCTACTTATCAATTAATTATTTGTCAATTTTAATACAAAGGAGATCATTGATTGAATAAATGATCTAGAATAATACTTTCATTATGAAGAGATTTTAAACCTTGAAATGGTTAGATTTCTTAATGATAAATTGAAGAGATATGTTGTTGTTTGGTGGAAATAAGTAAAATTATAAAGAAAAAGAAGAAGTTAGAAAAGAAAAATATAATAAAATAGGATAGGATGATAGTAAAATTTAAGAATCAATTTATACCTATTGACTATGAGATAATTATTGAAGAGGTTAATAAATTTAAATAAAAAGGATAAGACTATGAGATAACATATTGAAGAATTCTACAAGATGATCAAAAAGACTAGACATAGTGAAGCAAGCAAAGAGAAGGTTACAAGATACATCAATGGACTAAGAGGAAGTATTCAACAAGAACTACAACTAATGAGATTAACAACAATAGAATAATCATTTCAATTTTCCATGAAACCAGAAGAAAATTTGAGCAATGAGAATAGATAAAATTAGAAAAGAGGAAGAGGATGGAGATTCTAGAGAAATACATTTTGATATGAGGATATAAGACCTTGCAAGGAAGATATGAAAGTGAGGAAAAGTGACAATACATTATTCAATGACAATAATATGTACCATAATAGTAGAGAAGATAACAACTAATATTATAATTATATAATTGATGGATATCAAAGAGGCAAAGGAAGATATTATAGAAATGAGAAAAATACCTTTTTGTGGAACCCATTTCAAGTTTGAAGGAGGACTTTGAGCATATAAATGCTACCAAGGGCGAGCGATCCCTAACAAGACATCTTGCATGTGTGAAATAAGAATCTAAAGGATCACAAAGTCTAATTGATATACCAGAAAAGGGTGATTCATTAATCATGAGGAGAGAATTATTAAGAAAAAATATTGTGGAGGAAGAATAGTTCTAGTACAAAGGAATTCTTTATTTATAATAATATTTAAATATGGAGGTAAGTTTTGTAAAAATTAATCATTAATAGTGGGAGTACAAATAATCTAGTTGCAAAATAAATGGTTTACAAGTTAAAGTGGTAGAGGTTAGAACACCCTAGTCCATACGAAATTGCTTGGTTTGGTGAAATTCAAGATAGGTACATATCATGATGAATTTTTGTGTGATATTGTGCCAATGAATGTATGTCACATGTTGTTAGGTAGACAATATAAATATGATAGGAAATATATACATGGTGGGAGAAATAATACTTAAACTATAACAACTAATGATAAGAAGCATACTTTAGTAACTTTGAAGGAGAAGGATATTCAAATGTGTGGTAATGCCAAAAATTATTTGGTGGGTGGAAGAAAGTTCCTAGATAGTTTGATACATTAGAATATGTTTTTTCATTGATTCCAATAATATGTGGCACCAAAAACATAATGGATACCATCATTGATATAAAGAAGATATCACAAAGGGAGATTTAAGAACTATTGACATAGTATAAGGATATCATATCAAACAACATGCCAAATGGATTACCATTATTAAGGAGTTTTATTACCACATGGACCTAATTCCAAGGGAAATTACCAAATAAGGTAGCACATAGTATGACACCAATTAAAATGAAAACTTGAACTCACAAGTGCAAGGATGTTGAAGAAAGGTTTGATGGAGAAATATTTTGAACCCATGTGTGGTGTTGACAGTACTAGCACCCAAGAAGGGTGGTGAGTGCAGGGTGTCTATGTAATCTATATAAATCAATAAGATCACAATAAAGTATATATTCTCGTTGAAAATGATGAATGACATAATTATTTATTTGACTAGAGCAAATTATTTTACCAATATTGACTTGAAGAATGATTATCATTGTATCAAAATAAAAGAAGGGGATGAATGAAAAAAATACATTTTATATAAATGAAGGATTGTATAAGTGGTTTGTCATGCCTTTGGGTTTGACTAATGTACCAATTACATCTATGAGGTTGATGAAAGAAGTTTTGAATCAATTCTTGGGTAAGTTTATGATTGTTTAATTAGATGATATTTTTATTTTCAATAATACTAAGGAGGAATACGTAGAATATATCATATTAGTATTATAAAGGTTAAGGGAAGATAAGTTGTTGATCAATGTGAATAAATGTATTTTAATAATGTAAAAATTGGTATTCTAGGGATTCGTAATCTTGAAGGATTGAAGATGGATCTAGAGAAATTTAGAGCAATTATTGAGTTGGAGAGGTAAAATACTTTAATGGTATGATAAGGTTTTATAAAAAATAATTTTAAATTTTAATGTTATGTGTGCACAATAATTCATACTTCAAGGGAAGACAATAAGGAATTTTAGTGGACATCAAGATAAAATAAAGATTTTGAGTGTTGAAGAAGAAGGTAACATAATAATTAGTAGTAGCATAATTGGATTTTAACAAGGTATTTCAAGTTGATTGTGATGTGAGTGGAAGTGCAATAATAGCAGTGTTGAGCCAAGAAGGAAGACCAATAGTTTATTTCAATCAAAATTTGAATGATGTAAGGAGGCACCTGGCACTCTATGATCAATAATTTTATACCAATTTTTTTGCATTCAAGAAGTTGATACATTACTTGTTTCAAAATGAATTTGTGTTGTATATAAATCACTAAGCATTGATATATTTGAATAGTCAAGGTAAGTTGAACTGAAGACATGTGAGGTGGGTAGATTTTATGGAAAGTTATTCTTTTGTGTTGAAGCATAGGAATGAAAAATAAAGAAATGTTATAGATATGTTGAGTGGGAGACAAAATTTGTTGATAGAAATGAGATTAGAAGTAGTTGAATATGATGAACTAAAGTATTTGCATGAAGCTTATCTTGATTTTACAAAAAAATGTAAATAACTAGTAAGTATGGATAGAAGCAAATAGCTTGATTACATAATTCATAATGATATGTTATTCAAGGCTAGTCGATTATGTATTCTAAGAATTTGAAGGAGATAATTTGATCAAGGAAAAGATAGTGGCAGATTGGTAGGACATTTTAGAGGTGATAAGATAATGTTATTAGTAAGTGAAAAATAATTTTGGCCTCAAATACATAAGGATGTGAGGAAATATGTTTTTGATTAAGGAAAAAACAAGTTTTGAAGGGGCCCCGAAACCATTTAACAACAAGCAAGAGACAGATTTAGCAAGAAAAGTACCCAAGCAAGAAGTCAAAACAAGACAGCAAGCTACCGAAAGAGAACATCAAAACCAGCCAAAAGGCAACACAAAACCTGCAAAAAGCCAGCAACATCCCCACTGTTAGGCCATATTCTTCAGGATATTTGCAACCTCATGTTCCAGTTTGTTCATACTAAGCACCACTTTCTTGATTTCCTAAATGTTAACCTAAACCTTATCAGCCTTTCTCTTAAGGTTTGCTCTAGTTCTTTTACACGAACCACCATAACCTTCTTGACTGTGTACTTTATCCACCTCCTCTTCCACAATAGTCTTGTCCTGATAAGCATTCTCAAGATTGTCCACCATCATATCCATAGTGTTTGTCGTGGATTTTAAAATCTTATGGCTAGTATTCATCACCACCTGGATGGACTCTTTTATGTTCTTGAGTTTGTCCTCCATATCTGAGAGCTTATCATCATGATTGCTCTTAAATTTCTCAAGGTCTTCAACAGTTTTCTTGAGGCAATCCACCATATGCTTCTTTTCTTCCTCAGTCCACAATTCTGTGGTCTTCACTCTATCTCTAGCAGTTTTGTCAAGGAACTCAGGTCTTTCCAATTTGTTGCTCATAGCCCTCTATTTAAACTTAATTTCCTTAATCTCAAAAAACACCCATCTCATCAATCTAAAGAAATCCACATACCCATTACGAGCAATAGCCAGGATATCCGCAAGGAACTCACATTCTTCTTTGAAATAATGATCTTCAACCTTGAGGTCATCGGGATAATGAGGTTTGTCCTCTCTATCAGTGGCAAGGTAGCTAGAACACTCAGACGAAGAATCTGTGTAAGAGTCCTCGGTATCAGGGGTTTTACCTTTCACCTTGGTCTTAGCCTCATCATAGCCGAAGATTAGTACCTTAGTACTGCCTTTAGGGGTCAAAAAGCCATGTTTAAAGGGGACACTAGCCTTCTTTCTTTTATTACTCCCCTTCTTCAGAGATTTAGAGGACTCACCAACCTCATTCTCTAGATCAGTATCCCATTCCTCCTTCTCAGTATAGCTTGTGCCCAATTCCTCTTTTTCAGAAACAGAGTGGGGAGAAAGGGACATTTTGGATAAAGTCGGTAGGGCTTTGAAATGTTCAAAACTTAAAACCAACAAACCCTCATGAAGAATAGGGTATCTAACAGGGTTTGTGCTATGATCATTGAGTCTAGCATTCAAAGAGGTGGCCAAATAGAAGGGGATAGAGACCCTAACCTGATGTCAGAAGTGATTGAGGAGCATGAAATGGTAGCCAAAGACCCTAGTGTATCTCCCATCCAAAGTAATATACTCCATGATCACTTTCAACACCTTATGCCAAACCTTCTTAATATTCCTGATATCGTAGCTACTTTTGGAAGCCCTGCGTAGCTTTTCTTCTTCCTTTTTCGTCTTTAGGAATTTCTTCACCACCATGTCCGAGAGTTTTTGTCCCTGTAAAATTTCAGACCCTCCATGGGAAGACCGGTCACCTCAGAGACGAGCTACTCATCATGGTGATTTTCCTACCACAAAGTTTAATTTGACCATTCTTCCATTCCTTAGCGAAGAATCTGGTGACATTTGGGTCCCAACCATGAAGTTTTTCAATATAGGTTGTGAGGAAATATGTTCAAGGATATAGAATTTATCAAGTTTATAAAGGGAGCAATTATAATATTGGATAGTATTAGCCAATACCAATTCTAAAGAAACCATGGGAGAATATCAGTATGGATTTTGTATCAAGAATGCCTAAAACACAAAGAGGTCATGATCTTCTATTTTGTAGTTATGGATAGGTTATCTAAGATGGTGTATTTCATTCCATGTAAGAATAAAAATGATGCAATACAATAATCGATTTATTTTTCAGAGAAGTTGTGAGGTTGCATGGATTGCCAAGGAGTGTACTTTTAGACCAGAATGCTAATTCTATTGGATAATTTTGGAAGACATTGTGGAAAAGATGAAAATGGAATTGAAGTTAATTTTAACATGTCACACATAATCTTATGGACATATAGAAGTTGTGAATAGGAGTTTAAGAAAAATTTGATTTGTTTGGTTGGAGAGAAGACATAAAATTGGGATATGGTTTTGACACAAATAGAGTTTGCATATAATAATTTAGTAAATAGGAGATCAAGGAAAACATAATTTGTAGTTATATAGAAGTAATATAAGAAATATATTAGAATTAAGATATATCAACAATGAAGATAAGAGGAGTGTAGAAGTAGATAAGTTTGCATAACATATGAAGTATATATTGAAGGTAAGAAGTAACTTGGAGCAAATGAATAATATATATAAGGAGATGTTGATGAGAAGAGGAGATATAAGGATATTGTGGTTGGAAATGAAGTGATGATGTATCTTATAAAAGAAAAAATTCTAGGTGGGACATACGATAAGTTGAAGGTGAAGAAGTTTGGTCCTTACAAAAAAATTAAAATATTTGATTCAAGAAATGTATATAAAGTAGAGTTACTAGAAGGTTTGGATATATCACACGTATATATCAGTATCATAAAGGAGAGTAAGGGGGAAAAAAATTAGAACTACTATGGGAGGATGAAATACTATAATAACAAGAAGAGGGTATTGAGGATATTTATATAGTAGGACCGGTAGAAGCACTATTAATAGATAATACATGAGGTAAAATTAGGGAAGTGGAAAGGAAGGCTTGAAAGGAGATTCATATTGAGTTTATAAGGTTCAGGTAGACCATATTAGTTTCCCTAGCCACTAGAAAGTGAGATAACTACTTTTCAAACTACCCCATGTGTCTAATACAAGAGCATGCCAACATATAAGACTAATCAAGTGCTTCACTAAAAATATTTTATTTTTCTTTATTTATTTATTTGCAGGTTTCTAATATTGCTCTAGGAATTATCCAAACATCACAAATCTTGTTGTAGTTCACCACAATTACACTTTTAATCATATGAATGGGAACACATGTTATGCATTGAGCTTGCACTATCACATATAATTATCAAGAGATTTTGATCATCACAAATTTATAATTTATTTCTAGGCTTATTGTCAAGCATAATAGGATAACAACCATATTTCTTTCTTGAAGCTTGTGACATCCTTGTAAAGTGTATGGAAATAGAGGAACATATTTTTGTATGCATTGAACCCACAATAAATCATTGTATGAACTACATTGAGATTAAATTATCCATCATCACCACATCTATTCTAGAATATTTCATCTACATGTTTGACCGACTACACATCACACTTAATATTGAGATTTGTACCTCCTTGCAACCAATAAAGATCATTCCTAAGGATAGAAGCTATTGCATAAGTATTTCTTATGATCATTTGAAGTCAAGTTAGCCAATTTAGTTCCTAACTCAACATTAATATTATTTTGTAATGTATTTCAAATATTGTAATTTGTAAATAGTTATTCTTATATGTATCTTGAAGATTGAAAAAATCATAGTCCATTTATGAATTTTAATCAATAAATATTGTATTATTATTTTATCATTTTATTAGGTGTTTCTATGTGATTACACATTAGATTGCATGGTTGGATAATCCTTCATCAGATCCTTTATCCATGATTACAAAATTTCTTTACTTTGGAGACCTAGATAATCAGTAACACAAATGTATAAATAATAAATAAAAATATAAACAAACAAGACACAAAATTATAAACGAATTGAACCACATGCTAAAAATTAAAATAAAAAATATCCTCCTACTTGAAGTTGAAATGTTTCTCTTGTTTGTGTATGGTAGTGGTAGTGTGATTGTTGTTGGTGGTATTTTCATATGTGATCATGGACAAGGAAAAAGAGTAGGTGTATAGTATTGTAGACGTATTGCAAGAGAAGGCACATTCTTTTGAGTCATGGACTACTTTTCAAGGGATATTCTCTCTCTTCCCTTATTAGTGCTATTATCACTTTTATATACCTTCATATACTACTTCCTACTATGAAATGTTTGATTGACATTTCAACTTAAATGTATGTATATATGTGGTAAGACATTTATAAGCATTATATGGTCTTCAAATAATTTTTTTTTCTTTATTTTAAGTAATTTCATAATGTGATCAAAATAGACAAGGGACCTAATTTATTTTAGGGAAATTTATGACCACATTACTAATAATTTGATTTCCTCCCCAAAAAATAACAAAACATACCTCATATTTTCTTAATAGTTTCATCATGTTAGGTGTTGTGCCCTTAGCACACACGCCCCGTTCGGAACGAGGACCCTCTTTTTCTTTCACCTTGTCGGGTCATTTTTATCGCCGCCTCATTTTGCGTGCCCCATTTTTGTGCCCCAGATGGTCAATGTTCTTCCAAAGTTTCATCATAGGTTGACCATGCTTCCCCTTGGCTCGTTTTGTCAAGTTTTGGCACCTTGGGGGTCTCTCTGGCAATTTGCCTCTGCTAGCGGCCTTGGGCCTGGCCGAGCCCACCCCTTTGGGTTTCCCTGGCCGAGTTTCCCTGTTGTGTCTGCCGTTGCCGATGGCAGATGGGTTGCATCTTCCTGGACCCCGGGTCCTAGCTCCATCATCGCCGTTTGAAAGGTTTACGAGGAAATCTTGGTTGCTTTCGAACATTCTGGGCCTGAACTTCCGAACTTCCATGTCCAGAATTCCATGAAGGTTTCACCATTCCTGACGACGGACCTCTGGCAGAACTCTGCCCTTCGAGCCTCGACTCCCTCTTTGTCGCCATCGACCCCTCCGAGTTGAAATTTCCAAACACCCACCGCCCTGCGCCCTCTCGGCCTCTGGACCCCGGGTCTCCCACTACCGTCAGTGAATTTAAATACACCAACCCAAATGTCTACCATACTTGCATTCAATGCAATCATTAATGGAAGTTGGGGTATAAATTGCTTACCCAATCTTGTCATTCTCACTTGTCAGTATCACAGTAAGATATCAAAGCTGGTCAGAGGGGAGTCCATCATCTTTGAAACCTCCGTCGATCATCGCCCATTTCCTTCGCTTGTTGATCGTTGGTGGATCCCATGCCTTGCTGCATCAAGTGTTCAAGGTAGGTTTTCTGTTCACCCTCCCAAACAATGTTTTCATGATTTATAAAGCTTAAGATGAACAAGAACAATCAAAAGGACATGTGAATGATGAAATATGGCACAATGAACAAAACCCATGTCCTCGAAAATTGAGAAAACCAACATAGCACCCTCATGATTAATTCGAAGCTTTATCCTCGCGCGGCCGTTCTTCGCAGGGGCATTCGCGCCCCTCAGGCCCGGACGCTCCTTTCATCGGCTGAGACTTAGCAAAAAACCATAAATTTTGAAACAACCTTTAGCTCTCTCGGGCCCGGGTCTCTGGGATTCTGCATCTGGATTTCCGCACTCTCACCGTTCTCTAACGGTGAATGGGGCCCGTCTCCTCGTTCCTTGGTTATCGCCCTTTTTTGGCAAGACCTTTCGCTTTCAGCGAGATGTTACAACAAACCCCTTAGTGAACGCACCTTGTTCTCCCTGAGCTACTCCGTCGGCGAGACAAAGAGGATTCGTTGAGACCTCACTCTATAAGAAAATGTCTCATCGACATGCTTATTCATATTTGTTGTTGGCAAGACTAGCCCTAGTCGGCAGGAGGTCATAGCGGGATCCAGTAGCTTTACCGATATTCATTTGCTTCGCCAAGACATCCGTCCTTCGGTGAGACCTCCCACCGAGCACTTTTGCTTTCATCGAGCTCTGTTCTTTTTAGTCGCTGTGACCCTTCAAGGTCGGCGAGATGTCATATCGTTCATTTTGTGTCTCACCGAAGCCCTTTGTGGGTTTGTATTTGATTGCCAGGACACTGTAATTCTCACGTCGAACCTTCTATCAGCAAGACAAACCCTGTCACCAAGAGCTCATAGCGGGCTCCTTTCGTCTTGCCGATTTTCTGTCCTGTCGCTGAGATCTCCCCTTTCGGTGAGACCTTTTTCTGAACATACCCTACTCCTGTCGAGTGCCCTTCAAAGTCGGGGAGACTCTGTCTAGTCGGAGAGACCTTCTAGCGAGCTCACTACTCTTGCCAAAGCCTTCACTTTCGGCGAGACTCCTAACGGTCGCCAAGACTTCATAGCGAAGCCTTCTTTTCTTGGCGAGCCCAGATCTTTTTTGGGGAGACTGCATATTGTCGGCTAGAGGTTATGACGATAGAACTCTACATTTGTGAAACATTATGTAGTCGTTGGGACCTCTATCCGAGCTCAAACGTTTCACGGAAAGCCCTCCTAAATCTATATGTTTGCTGTGACTGTATCTTTCTCACACCGAAGGTCTCTCATGTTCTATCGCTAGTCGGCGAGACCAAGAGAAGTCGTTGAGACCTTACCCTGACTACCCACTGGTCACATCGAGATGTTCCTCATTGACGTTCAACAAGACTCTGTAAGTTCACTGAGACATCATATAGATAAACTCTAGTCTGGCCAAAGTGATTACTTAAACTCTGATGGTCGGTGAGACAAGGGTGATTCGCTGTGGCTTTATACCGAAGAAAATCTCTCATTAAACGTTCGCTTTCAGCGAGACGTGCCCCATTCGGCGTGACTTCTTTCCGAATGAAATTTGTTTGGCTGAAATGCACTCATTTGCTTTGTTGAGACTCCCCCTATTCGCCAAGACCTTACGCTGACCCCCTCATCCTTGGGCGAGCACGAAGCAGGTCGGAGAGACATCATTGGGTCAGGGAGACCTTTCTCTGACTTGGAGTACTACCCCGAGGCTCCTTATCTTCGGCAGGACATAATGCCTTCACCAAGACATCGCGGCGACATCAATTTCTCTTGGCGACTCTGTGTGGTCTTTGTTGTCGCAAACGGTGAGTGCCTGCCATCTTTCCACCTCCCATATCTTGGGCTTCCTTTCACCGTTGGAAAACTCTGTTGAACCTTGAACGACCTTGACCTTGCCGGGCTCTGCCATCCGGGACTCCGTCCCTCATCCGTCGTTCCGAAATGGAAAATCTTGCCCGCCCTTCCAAGCTCTGGGCTCCACCTTCTCGACCGCCGTGAGTTTCAAAATCAAAATCTTTCGTCTGACCCTCATGCCGGGTCCAATCCACCGAACCGCCCCTTCCGGACTTCCACCTGGCAATAGCCGTTTCGAATGGCAAAGGTTGGGCAATTGCCCAGTGCCTCAGGCCCAAGTGCTCAAACTAAAAATTGTAATCTTCTGGCCGCCCTTCGATCCTCCGGGCCCCGAACCCCGGAGTTCCGTCTTTGAAACTTCATTTCTACTTGGGTGTTTCAAACGGCCATCTCCAGATGGCTTTCCAACCTTGTACCTTTGGATCCTCCTAAACCAATCCAAATGAGCCCAAGTTTGAAATCTGATCTCGACCGACGTGCTGAATCTTGGTCCTCTCCATTACGAACCTTTTAAATTATCGAAATTCAATCAGAGAGAATCTCCTGGATCGTTCCGCTCCGTTTTCCTTCCCCAAACAATATTCCTGCCAGGGAAGTCTGGCCCTTTGGGCCCGGACTGTCCCAAAGCCCTCAATCAAAAGACCAATGGCATCGGGAGGTAAAAGTATCATGTTATGGTTGATAGATTATTTAAAATAGATTTCATCTTTGGTATTTTGATTAACATAAATGCTTTCGTGATCAATTGCACTTACTACGCCTTTGCTTGCAGAATATATGGAATCGGGTGCGGGACCTTCGGGGGCATTCGTCGAAAAGGACAAAGGAAAGAAGTCAGGAAAAACTCCTCGAGGGAAATAAGACAAGGACCAAATGAAATACCAATTCCAGGGTGAGCCTCTGCACTCAAAGGTTACCACGGATTGGAAGGAAATCACCAACACCAACATAGGCCACGTCAATATTGACGAATTTACACAAAGGGTCAGGGTCAATCCAACAACAAAAAATGCAAGATTGATAAGACAGAGTGGAATCATGAAAGCTGTGGGCTTCCCCCCATCCCTCGTGGCCCCTGAATCGGTCATGGCTTGTTGACAGGCATATCAACTCGACACAAGGACAATTGTTGACAGGGACGGTAACATTCTCGCCGACATGTCGGCTGGAGGAATCACGAAAACCTTTCATATTCCAATGTTTCAAGAAATGGAAACGCCTACCATTGAGGAGTGCCAGGCGGCGTGGGATGGTAACCCTATAGGCTACAGGAAATTAATAAATCAACATTGGCTCAAGGAAAAGCGGGGCAGCGCCGTGAAGGTTCCTAACGAACTCTTCCGCAGCGATTTCTATGAAGACTACCATGATTTGGTCACAATGCTAAGCAGGGTTATGGGCCTCCCTACTGCGGCCTTCTTTCAAGGGTGGATGGTGTACTTTGTTGAGAAAATCCTTCGTGGGAATGAAGACGTTACCACAAAGACCACATTTTATTGGGGAGGTATAATAAGCAACTGCTTCCATGAGTAGTTCGTTGATGTGAAGAAGAGTTCTAAGTTTTATATGACTTCATATCTCGTATACTCCTTGGCAGACCGGAGACAGTACAACGGGTTGTTTGTGGCGCCTGATCAGGAGCAAGGTTGAAGACTCAAAGCCTATGACAGATACCCCTAGCTCCAGTACCAAAACTTCAAGAGGGAGTACTGCAGAGTAAATGACACCTTCATCGGCCATATTGTCAGAATGATTGCTGGGGATTTTGAAAGGAGGGTTTCCCACAGTGCTTAGGCATTTTTGAAGCAATATTCCTTCCTCTTCATTCAATACCCGAAGTTCACATACATATGTGCCCAAGGCTTCACCAAAAGGCCAAACAAGTTGCCTCGATACCCCAATGACCGAATCATCCTATTGGAGCTTTCTTGGCAGCTCCAACACATACAAGCAATCTTTAGTGGCAAACATATAGCAGGGATCTCTTATCCCATGACTCTTGGCCAGGGCATGTATAAGCTACAAACTTTCCAGTGTGCTGGTAACTCCGAGAAAGAACTGAAGGATTACCATTTTCATCTACACATTGCTCACCCTCGAATGGATCCATATGGGCACATAAGGAAGGCACTGGGACCGGGGTTCGCTCATCTCCACCACATTGAAGACTTTTGGGGGGATTGTCAAGATGATAAAGAGGTACGTGCAAGGCACTATATGCAGATGACTGCGCATTTTGTAAGGAAGGTGCAACCGTTTCCCATACTAGACCAAGTCGAAGAAGACGATAGCACCATAATGGACCCCAGGTACCCCGCAGTCGCCAATTTGCTAGTACCAACAATTGACTGGGATGAGCAGGAGGTCGATGACCTCGATATCATAACCAAGCCAATCTTGGCCCATACCAAGGAATGGGTTGATAGACAAGTGGCCTGATTAAGGCAACATGGGGTAATTTTGACTTACGAAGGACTCAAGAGTGAACCTAGTGCCACGAAAGACGCCGCTGCCACCACTTCAACCAGTGGGACGCCCAAGTCTCCTCCAGTCACTAGGTCTAAGAAGAGGAGGGAAACGTAAATAGAATAGTCTCCTGACCCTAAGGTCTATACAAGAAAAGAAACAGGAGGCTCACCCTCCAAAAGACTTAAGCAAATAGAGGGCACCACAGAGCAGCCCTTAATCCAAGAGGAAGAAGTAAAGGGTACAAATCAATTAGAACCACTCTTAGCTCTCCCTACCCCGACTGTCACACCACCTACTTCTTTGGCTATGGTTGCTACATCCCCACCGGTAGTGGACATCTCTGTCCATCTTTCCCCTTCACCCCTAACCGAGCCGATGATTGTAATTGACTCTTCCTTCGCCATAACTACTCCTCCTTCCTCTACTGCCATGTCACCCACCACGTCACTCCCATTACCTACAGTGGCTGCACTAATGCCCGCTCCCACCTTGCCTGAGGCCTTCTCGAAGCATATGCAGAATATCCCTTCTGAGCTCTCCCAGATCCTCGTGGATCCCACTCTTCAAGCAGCCTTAGCTCCGGTCCTTGCTACTGCCAAACCTTCACAACCTCCGACAGGGCCAACGGCTATGGAAGCCACCATGTTAATCTCTAAGGAGTGGGAGAGGTGAGAACAAGAGGCCTCAAAGCCCTTTGAAGAGGAGGCCGATGAATATCATGAGCACCCAGAGTATGAACATCACACTATTGACAAAGTTGCCTACGAGGAGGAAGGAATTGGTTCCTCTGAGAGCAGGGATGAGGAGGAGGATGCCGGTGGTAAGTTCATAGTGCAGGCCTTTGACGATGATCTTGAGGAAGAGCTGGCCCAATAGCCAAAGGGCACTGAGACGGAGGCAGAAAGGTCACCTCTTAGAAAAGGACAACAAAAAGATAATCCAGAAGAAGATATGCCCGAGAGTGAGGCTCAAGCGGACAGGAGCCTCAAAATCGAACAGCTCAAGGAACATGTGCACAAGGTTGAACAAACTGAGAGAGAGGAGGGGAAATGGAAGAGAAAGAAAGTCCCTTGCAGCAATTATCTGCCAAACCTCCTATTAAACACCTTGTGTTCATCGAGGAATCCGATGAAGAAGAAGATGCTACCAAGGAGGAAGAGAGGGTTTCAGAAGATAAGAGAACAAAAACCTTGACTGAGGAAGGCAAGGGTGATCGTGAGTCACCTAAGGGCAAGTCTGTCGTGCCTGAATGGTTAGAAAAATAGCTCGAAAGGAAAACTCTCGTACTAAAGGACCTGAGGGCGAGACTAGAGGCTATCTTAGCCCAAGCTTAGATCACAACAAAGAAAGAAAAGAGGCCTAAGATCCAATCCAGGGTAATGATGGATGCTTCTGGGTCTCGAGATGTGCAAATAGCAACCCCTATGGTGGGATAGGCTGGGGTGAGTTACAATATCTCCACCATCGACTTGGGGACCACCACAAAAGAACAGAAGGTAGAGCATCTTGAGGAGTCAGTGGCCACAGTGGTACACTTGATAAAGCAGAACAAGATCTCAAAAGATGAGCTCAAGGCACAGGTGGCCGCCTTGACAGATTATATCCAGCAGTGGTCTTCAGTTGATGACCTGCCTACCACGTCCACAACCACACCCCAATTGTTGTCCAAAGAACAAATTGACAAAATCGAGAGAAGGAAGAACTTGGAAGGACTACAGAAAGTTGGTTCTGACAAGTCCTGTATGTCGGGAACATGGGAATTAGTTGGGCTGTTAGGACAACCAACAAGTTTTTGGATCTACAACAATCTTTAGAAGGAACGAGGAGGCTCTGCATCGACTTCCCTGCAACATACGACTCCACCTTTCCAAAGATCAAGGCTATCCTCCAGTTACCAAAAGCCACATGGGAAAAGGAGCTTGCATTCAACAAGGACGATCATTGGTTGATGGATGTGTGGCGGCGAGACTTTGACAACTGGAAGGAAAGATTGGAACAAATAATGAACAAAGTGGATCTAGATATCAAGTGGATCAAGGAAATCAGGGCAGAATGCACCTGATACCTCAAGCTGATGACGGAGTATGACATGCCCGTAGTGTAAATGGATCCAGAGAAGGTGAAGCCTTACTTCCAAAAGAAGATGGAGAACGGGATGTCTAGTGAAATAACGATAGAGTTCATGAGTTTTGCTGCCCATGCCTTCGATCAATCAGAACTATTCAGAGACCAAGGCGCAAAATACGATGAGGACTGTAAGAGGTTGGAAGATAATGCAAAAGAGTGGAGCTACCAGGTGCTACGGTATGAGATCGTTGAAGTAGGCAAAATCCAGCTGGTCATCCTGAAGTTCATAGAATACACAGCCTCTAGGAAGCAGGAGGATAGCCCGGTTGATGATAAAGAGCCCCCTTAAAGAGTAGCTACAATAAAACAACAATCAGCTAAAGGACAAAAAGCTACAGTGTCATCACTAGGGGACAAAATGGGGGAAGGGGACAAAATGTAATTTTAAATTATAAAATATTGAGGGTTGGTGAAACCCTACTTTGTAATGAATCTTGGCCACACAATGAGAATTAATCCTAGCCATTCATTTGACTTTTGGGGCACTATAAATTGGGCTCTCCTCTTATTTGAAAAGAGAGTTGAGTTGTTGTAAAGACATGCTACAAAAATTTATAATGAAAATACATTGACTTGGTGCATTTTCAGAGTTTCTTACATGTTACTTGATTCAACCTCCATTGTTAGATGCTTGAATTAGATTTGCATTGTTGTTTTTGTTAATTGTTTTCTTAATTTGGTAGATTTTAGGAATGTTGTTTTGTGGTTGTGAAATCCCTACAGTGTAGATGCCTTCTTAGTCCATACTTTTTATTGTTTGTTGATGGTAGATAGCCATGTAAAGTTAGTTTGGACTTAAATTTAAAGCTGCTCCAAACTTTCATCTTTGTTCATGCATGCACCTAGTGAATGAAAGACGAAATATTTGTAGACCTTAGAAGATAGCACAAATTCCATGAGACTGTGAGATTTCTGGTTAAGTGGAATATTGTTTCCAAGAAGTTGTCCATTGCAGGAACTCCATTATCACTGTTCACAATTAGTTGTAGATCTAGGAACCTCCTCTCTTCCTTGCCCTTTTTCATTTTATTTAATGAGTGACCTATGCTAAGGTTCATTGCACATTGTAAAGCTAAATCCAATGACAAAAATGGAGTTCAAGACTATTGTTTGAACCTACAGCAAACACACAACAACTCTCCCATCTTAAGAACTCCGTTTCAAGATCCAACTTCCCCACTTTTTAATCCATCTGTAAGACCGCCTTGTGATTCCAACAAATCACATCAAACAACTGAGATATTCCAAGCATTGTCAAGACCTGGCATTAGAGACCTTGGGATACTGTTCTGCAATCTGATTGTGGAAGATTGTCTTTCAAGAGAGGTAGTGCAACAACACACTGCCTATGTTGAGAAGTGCATAAAAAACACATCAACATTAGGTCCCAAACCCGCTCCCTAAAATCCTAAAACATAGTTTTAGCCTCAAGGCCATGGGGTGTCATTCATGAGGGTAAAATATGGGTTAATAAATAGATTATAAGGGGTTCAAGGGCAACAAATGAAAGTGGATAAGCTCTCCTACAGTTTGTCTTGGCTAAGCCCAAGAGGGTGTTCCTAGAGGTATCCTAAATATAATTGAAATTATAAAAATATATTACAAGATTTGAAGCTAGGAATTGTATCCAAGGTTAGTTCAACCCTAAAGATTGACACTAGGTTGAAGGAAAACCAGTTGCATGAATAACCGAGCTTATATAGCTAGTGTGATCATCATTATAGAAAATGCAAGATATGGGTACATGAGCATGATTCAAAAACCATTTATAAAAAATAAATCTCATAAATGTAATTTCTTTGTTCATATTATTCAATTATAAAATACACAAATCCTAAAACTAATTTTGATGCTACTAGTGAATGATACATTCTTTTAAGATTATATAATTGAATCACTGGTTCTTAGGTCGATACCTATCTATTAGGGAATAGAGTAATAATTATGAAAAGTAAAGCAACTAAAACAAAAAAATAATATTGATTTATGCATTTACATACATAAAATGGGTGATATCAATAACATAGCATTCTTAAGAATCTATCCCAAAATTGCACAAATCTGTGTGTAATATAGAAAAGACCATTATAATACTTGCAATGAATTAGAATACTATCACATTCATCAATCTAATGTTAAACTTAAGAAAACAAATATGGAAAATAAGAAACCCCAACCATGATTGGAATAATCTTATGGAAAAATACAAACTATCATGGAGACACTCTATTCTAAGAGACGACACTTACAAAATTAATCTCTTTTTGGTTTTACAAAAAAAAAATCTCATAAGATAAGTTATACCAATGTGATTTATGCGCTCACGTAAGCACTAGGGCAGTTGCAAAGCGCTAGGTCGATGGCTAAAAATATCAAATGGCTAATCCTTTCACAAAATAAAGAACCTAGATATATGTATCACACGGGTAGTAATAAAATGGTGAGAAGTTCCAATATGCAAGGAATTCTTGAAGATATGTGACCAAAAAAAAGGGGTAAGAAAATTGACAATAACTTCAAAAATCTTCAACTAGTACCTTGTCATGGTTTCCCATACCTCTAGAGCATCATTTTTCCTATTTTGTGCCATAAAGTGTGGCCTAGAAGTAATTTTGAGGCATGGGAGGATGTTATTTGGTGCCTCCATGTGTCTTGAAAATGAAATTTGAAATGATTGCATGAAAAAATACCCACAAAATCTAGAGGAAAAGCTTTGGAAGGTCACATGCCATCACTCTTAGAGTAGGATATGTCCTTGAGTGGGAGAGGCAAGTTGAATAGTGGATCAAAGATTTGAATATCCCTTAGCACCTTTATTAAAATTCAAAATAGTTGTGTTACACATTTACCCTTTGTGTTAGGCCTTTCAATTACTCTGCAAAACTTTAACCCTTCTCTAAGCTCTATTGACACTTTACAAGAGGTGTACAACTACTTCAAAATCACCAAAATCCACAAACATTGACCACCCCTTATATATTGGCACTTTAGATAGGCTTCACAGCCACATCGGGTCTTGACGAGAAGTTTTAATCCAAGCCAAATTCATTGAAAAATACTACGTAAGAATTTGTTGTAAGTTCAATGGGTTAAAGAACCTCTGACATCTATTTTTCATATGTCTTTTCAAGGATTTTATTTGAATTTGAACCAAGTCAGAGGCTCCAAAATTTCAATAACTTATAAACTCTTTCCTATATCAATCGACACTTGTAACTATATTTGAATCACGTTAGATCTTTTGATATTTATTGAACCTAGAAAAGATTCAAGGAGTTAATAAACCTTGAAAACCCTTGGAATTCTCCCTTTGTTGACAATTTAGACACTTTTAAACTGCATTGGATAGTTCAAGGAAACTTGAGCTTAATGAAATTCATACTTAGTCAAATTTTCTTCCTTTATTGGGTAACATCACCAAGCACATGACACAAGTAAAGTTAGGAATCAAGAACCTGGGAGTATGAAGAACAAATAAAGAAAGGACTAGGGGTTGATTCCTAAGAGGAAAGATAGAACTGGAAACTAGATGGAGGGAAATCCATGGGGCTTGAGTCGATGACCTAGAAATTGGGTGAGGTAAAGAGCATGCATGGAGGCCTAGGGTTCGAGGGGAAACTTGATAGAATGTATTATGGGAAGAAGCTTAGGCTTACTAGAGAGGAAATGGTGATTGAGAATGAAGAAGGTATGCAAATTGGGAATCAAAAAAAGAAAGTGAAGTAGTACCAAGAACTAGTTAAAGACCAAGGTGAAAGAAGAACCAAGGATTTGGAACTATGTTCCAAGGTCCTAATTCCTTCCATAGGTCAACACCCAATGAGATAAACATGGATAAAGTTGAGGGCACAAGGAAAACTAAGTTATGGGGATAACAATAACAAATGTACTTGGAACTAAAGGACTTTATTCCAAGGTCCAAGGTCTACCCATAGGCACACGGCCCAATGATGAGAGAATAAATAGAGTGAATGGGTGTAGAGATTGGGTTTTCAAGGGAATCAAGGATCACAAGAAATGTGTACTAAGTACCTAGGGGTAAACTCAATACTCTAATGCTAACATGAAACAAAGAAAGGGGTAGGGTTTCAAAGGTTGGGGGATGAAGGAAAAAATATGTTGTATTATTGTAAATTGTCACCCATGACAATTTCACCTTATGTGTGGTCCCCTCTTAAATTATTGGACCCAATTGAGTATTTAATTTCCTAAATTATGCATTTTATGGCCCACTTTTTGACAATTTATCAGGAATTACAAGTGGGAATCAGTTGCATTTATCTAAGACATTGCCCCCAACACTAACTATCCTAGAAAATAGGTCCAGGACACTCACACCTTGGGCGTGAGTGTCCTCTGATTTTCCCTCCAATTAAAATATGTTAATTGTGGCAATTTAACATTTGAATTTCAACTGTCCAAAGTCGGCCATTGAGATCTAATTTTTGAGAAATTGAATAAATGCCTATAAATACCTAGTTATTTCATAATTTCAAATCTATCTAGGGAACCATTTGAGCAATTATTGTCAAGAGCACTATTGAGCAAGTCAAGAGCAACATTTTAAAGCTTCATTGCAGTAATTCAAGATCGTAACATCAAGTCAAAGTTTATGTGAGTTTATGTGTGTTCATGTTATCATGGTTTTGTGAAGGCTAATACTTTTGTAGGTCTCCAAAGCATTCAAGAAAATCTAGTAAATAAAGCAAGAAAGATCAAGACCTTGAGGTGATGTGCATGACTTCAATCCTTCAAGGAAGTCATTGAATGGTAATGAGTTGCAACACTTTGTGATTTCATCATTTTTCCCTATTTATTATCCATTTATCATTGACATTTCTATTGTGGAAGTGGAAACACTTACATGGGGTTTGACTGAGGCAATCCCCTAAAATGCCCTGACATTTCCTCTCTTTGTGAATGTACAAAGCTTAGGTTTGAAGAAGATTGAAAGGAGTTTGAAGAAAAAATGTTCATTCTTGATAAGTTGTCCAAAAGTGTGACACAACTTTGGACTCTCACCCACAATATAATAGAAAAAGAAATGAGAAGTAAGAAAGAAGATGGAGAAAGAATTGTAAAGAGGGTAAGACCCCTTACATATGTACATGATAAACAAGCAATAATATTGTATCTTCACACACACACACACACACACACACACACACACACACACAAACACACACACACACACACACACACACATATACGAACTTATATCTCATATGGGTTATCATTTAAATGGTAATCAATTTTTTGTATAATTTCAACATGCTAACTAGTTTATGGATTTTTCAAAAGTTAACTCTTTACTCCTCTCATATGACTGAGTTTGGGGTATAAATATAACAAGCAAAAATTACTTGGGGCTTAGAACTTTGGTTTGTGTCTCCATATTTTTCTTGATAACAATGTATACCATGCAAATTATGATATCAAAATGTGTAGAGGGAAGATTAGAGAACACTCCATTTTACTACACACTCTCAATAGAATACTATTCTCTTGGTAACCATTTTTATAACTCCTTTCAACCTAATGAAGATCTCATCAGTAATATCACAACTCCTTGTTACTCCTATTTTTGGACCCTTTCTTATTAAACTTCAACACATGCGATATTCACATACATTTTCCTTTGATACATAATATTTACAAGCCTATAAAGACCCTATATACTTTCACAAAATATGCATTTATAGGTACAAACAATCCTCTATCTTTTCATCTATTGTGCATATTTTATCAACACACGCATCTTATAACCATGTTATTAGAATGTGTAGGTGTACAATTCCTATCTTAATTCCCTTCTTTCCAATATAAATTCACATTCAATATGAGAATAATAATTTTTCATAGTCATTTCATGAATAGGCTCTATATAACAATATTTTCCTCATTTGTAGATATAACATGAGGGAGAAATAGAATACTTGAAAAAGATTGCATAATTCACATAATTTTTTCCTCTAACTTAATACTTTGTAGATTATGTAATATATTTACATAAAAGGAAGCAATTCTTGAAAAACCATTCATTAGATTCTTTCAACATATTTGCCACTTTTTCAAAGAGGACAAAACCCTTGAACAATTGAAATCTCTTCAAAGTTCAAATACTTTCTAAGTTCAATCCACCAACATAGGATTATAACTTCATCAGATATTTAAATGCTTCGTTAAATTTCAATAATATTATCTTTGGATGTCCCCAACAAAGTTGTTATTTTGCTGGTTCTTTTCCTTGTTAACCTTAGTTCTAAGAGATGATATAATACCTAGACTCGAGGTTCAAATTGATCTAGGTAAATATTTTCCCTATGATTGAACCAAGGACAAAAAAAATCTAATGAGACAGATTAAACTCAATCTTCTACACTTTGAGCTCCACGGGACTCTAGAGGGTAATCTTAGTGAGGATTTGAAAGAAGGATACAAATATTTTATAGACAATGCTACAAGGATGAGACTAGGTCCAACTAAGACAATGCAATAAAACTAATTAATTATTAACTCATACTATGTTGGTTTCGTATTCATTTGTAGCTATATATCCTAAACATGTGGATAGTTGACACATTCATAGGTGTATGAGCAAATGATTTTATATTGAGAAGGTGGATGCATGATCCTTTTATCTTTACCAAAATTGTGACCTAATGATTTATAAAAAAGTTATCCTTCATTCTAATCAAGCAAAGGGATGATAGATTTGTAAGGTAGTAAACACAATCCCTTGTACCTTTCAACTATAGGAAGATAAATGAATCACCTATAACTTACACACTTGAAAGAAATTTATTATTTTTATAATTTGGGTTGCCATATCCAATGCAATTCACCGAAGATCAATGTCTAATCTTGTAGAAACAAAGTCATACTAGCATAAATGCAACAATAATAGTGTAACTCTAGTTTTGGATGAGTTTAGATTGTACCTTCCAACCTCGCTGGAGTCTAAGCCCTTAGTCGCCTTCAAATTCTTAATATACATCCCATTCTTAGTTATCTTATCTCAATTTGCATACCCCAAAAACTAGATTAGAAAGATTTACTATCATTGACAACTTATAATTAGAAGTTTTACTTTATTCTTTAAATGACAAACCAACAACCACAAATATAATAAATATGTACTTAGAAACTTTCCTAGGGTTTCTTTAAGCATATAATTGAAATTAGTGACATAATGCATGATAAGAACAATAAATTTCTTACTATTGATTTATTAATGGAAATTACATTGCTAAACAAATGAAAACAACATTTGAATCAAAGTTGTGTTTCATTTCCTAGAGGGATTTATAGTAATTCTTGCACAATATGTAGAGCTCATATACCAACCCTTTACAATTCCTAGAAATTAGCAACCCAAATTGAATCAACTAGCATAGGTTGAGCTCCTTGATTCTACAACTAAATGGGAATAACATAATATGCTACAATATTTGTAAGTTTCCCCTGTTTCCCTAATTTAGGTAAATTGAAAATGATTTTCACAATTTTACTTACAATTTCCATGCAACTTTTTAACTATAGGTAAAAATATTTTTCCAATTTGATTTCACCCTTATAGGTGAATAGAAAAACCTTCCTTCATTGACCCCTTTCACTAGCAAGTGAAAACTTATTTTAAATTATGTATTTCACCCTAAAGAATTCCCCACATCCCTCCTTACATCCACTTAGGCATATTGTCAAACAATTTTCCTATACATACCCTGTTGAATAAAACATGATATGCAACATCTCATTCAAAAATAAATTCAAACAATCCATGACTTCAATAATAATTATAACTTCACATATGTTTGGGAATTTAAAACCATGTTGGGGAATTTTTTAAAATGATTCCAAGGCATTTTATAACTTGTAGGGGGAATTTGGAAGATAGTCTGAGAATTTTAAACAATTTGTAGGTCATTTTTGTAGTGTCGGTTCAATTTTCTTGTTGTAGGGCATTATAAAATTTGTTCTAAACTTGTTTCTTCCATGGAAAGGTATTGCTACCTATTATTGGGTATTGGAGAGCTAAACATTAAGAAAATGCACATTTTTAAAGTTAAAATCTTGCAAAATATTCATGCAACATATCATTCACCCATTGCATCACCAAGGGGGTTCACATCATTGCTTTACTTTGTGAAACCCCATCCAACTTATGATGTATGTGATGAAAGAATTTATTTTCATTTTACTTCAATCAAGAGTGGCATGAATAACAACTAGATATTCATCTCTATTGCCTAGTACTTTGTAGTTGAGTTGGGGCATTTTCAATTGATTTTGGGCATTTGAAACACATGTTGGGTTGTTGTGGATACTGCAAAGGCATGGGACATGAAGCTAAGGTAATTTGCAATACTTAAAACATGTTAAAACCTCATCTCTATGTGTTTGCATATCATTACATTGGTTCTCCTTCATGCATCATATTTTTAGACGTGAGAGGCCCTTTAATATGTATGATGGGTGATTAAAACTTTGTATTTGACATTTGAAATCGACACATGGGATTTTTTATTTACCTAGGCAATTTTTAATGCAAAATTATCATTATTCTATAGCTAATAATGTTAAAAATGACCCAAAACCCACCCTCGATGTGCTAACACTTTATTTCATCATTATCCTTCTCTCACATCATATTATGGATGCAAGAAGCTAAAGGGAATGCTTGATGCGTTATGTAACACTTTATTTTCGCTTACCCTTTCACATGAAGCAAGAATGCATAATTGGATGCCTTGGTAGGTTTACAAAAATAATGTCTTCATCTCTACATTCTCATGTGGAAAATAGACATAATGATATTTGGATGCCTCTCTCATCTTTGCATCTTTGAATTTTCCATGCCTTCTTAAGACTTTGACTTTAAATCACCCATATTAAAATACTCAAGGAATATGATGAGTATTTTATAAGCAATAATTTCAACTTGTATTCCAAAGTAAAACATTAAAAAATTATTTTAAGATTTCCCATTAAAATTTGATGAAGTTGATGATTAAATGTATTCTAGTTGAAATGATGGTTTTTCACCATGAGTTTGGATGGTGTCTAAAAGCGACAAATTTTTTTGAGGAGTCAGGATTACCTATAAATACCAAGGAACATTGAGCAATCATCAAAATTTGAACAACAAAACAATTTTTAGGGGCTCTTTTGCAATGGGGACTAATTTGTAGGCAATGCAAAAGAAAACTTTCCACAATAAAAAAACTCACCCAATATTCACAAAACTAGACATGATGACTCCCTATAAATTTATCAACACTTGTTCCATTACTGGAACTATGAAAAATTTCATTTTGATGATACTCTTTAGACTCACTAGCAGATGTTGGAATATTAAATTTGAGCTTGAAATTCACCCAATCAACCTAAAATTTGAAGTGGATGATTAGTTTGAAATATTTTTTTTTTGAAATGTCAAAATTAGAAAAAAAATTGTATTTGAAGATTTTAATGCATGAAGGTTTTTAGAAATACTATCAATTTGGGGCTTAAAATAAACTTCCTCCACCAAATTGAAGGTCGATTCACTTGGGGAATGAGGCATCAAAACTAGTTCCAACACAACTAACAAATAAACGAACATTGGATCATCTATACAAATGATTACACTCAATATTTGAGGTAACTACTCACATTCCTAAATCTTAACAATTCTCACTAAAAATACAAATAACAATATATCTTTCAAAGAAAATATAACTTACATTGGTAAATTGTGCAGATGTATTGAAATTTCAAAGTAACAAACCCATTTTCCATTCCATTTCAAGTAGTTTTCCCAACATGTAACTACAAATTTGACACTACACTACACTGTATACATAATGATGCTACCTTCATATACTACTTCCATTTGAAAGGCATTATAACAACTAAAAAATGGCAACATTGCATTGTTCTATTCGAAAATCCATTTTTCATCACTTATTCCTTTAGTTATAAAACACCACCTATAAATAATTCCTCCAAGAATAATGAGTAGTTGTCTCATCCTGCATGACTTCATTGAAAATGACACTTCACTCTTGATCAAAACATCATACTCAATGCAAATAGTATTCAACACAATAAACAAACACATTATCAAGTGCATTCATCTTCAATTTGAAAACATGGTATTAGAAAACAAATTTCATAATCATTTACTAACTATACATTTTATCCTATAATTTGCTTGCTTCTACTATTAAATAAAACATTACATGTTATTGACCTTCCCATTACAACACACTTTTGCATTAAATAACATATGTACAAGCTTGCAACAAATATTTTTACAATACATTTGTCAATACAATGATATATGGATTCTCACCTTACCCTAAATTTCATGAAATTCTTGTTCTTATTACTATATCTTATTGTTATATCAATGTTTACATCCCCTCAACCACATTATCTTCTAATGGTTTGCAAAACTTAAAATCTACCATCACTTAATAATTGTATTTGTATTGTCCTTTGTGATAGCCTTTTACTATATTTATTCACCTACATTTTATTTAATGTTTAAAATAAGAACCAATTGTACAAATAATTATGTTCTTACAAAAATACAATTTCTACACTTTCCTATCTTGCATTCAAAAAGTCCACCCACTTTACTATTTCTCTATAAACAACACTCACACTTTTTCATCATATTAAAGCTAAAAGAAAAATACAAATAATAGACTACATCTCCTCAACCAATGACGAAGTAGGAGACTACACATAATCATTGTTATACAATAAAAACAACAGAACAATAGTATAAAAATTACAAATTACACGTTAGACAATTGTAAGAATTCCTTGAACTAAAAGTTTTTCTTTTTTGTATTGAAACAAGCGATAATGTTACATAAAAGAGGCAATCAAAGGCTATCGAGAATGAAAATTTACATAGCCATAACCCAACAACCCATAATAAATTGAGTTAACAAACCAATGAGAACAAAACAAAATTTGTCTTCAAAGAACAAGTTACAACAACAATGAACAACTGCAAAATAAACCACTTCAGACTCTAAATTTTAACAATTGTTGTATTTGTTTAGAAGAACATATTACATCATCTTTTTTTTTTTTTGGTTCGGTAAGTCATTGCTAAGGGGCAACACCCATCGCTTTTGACTAGAGCTATGAACCAGTGAGACCACATACAAGGGACCTCATCCTCGATATCTCCATAACCACCACAACCACCACCACCTTAACCACTGCTATCGTCACCATATCCACTACCGCTGCCACCATATTCACTACTGCTGCCACCATATCCACTGTCACTGCTGCCTTTGTTGACCCCATTGCCACTTTTCTCCTTGCGGCAATCCCACTATCCACCATGGAATTCAAACCTTAGACAACCCAACTGTTGCCCTTGCAACTTAACTGTTGCACTGCAGGGTCAACCCAACATATTACATCATCTTTATGCAGTTGTAGTATTTGCCATTTAATCTTATCTAGGCGATTGTTGGTTGTCAGGTTTTCATTGGGAACTCCCTACAACTGTGAGCAAAGGAAAACTATTTTGCAAAATGATTTCAGAGGAAAACCTTAACATTTTTGATTCCAGATAGATATTTTCCATCACTAAACATAGTAGTTAAATGTATTAGAAATTGAAGAACGCCATAATAACCATACAAATAATAATCATATATTAGAAATTGAACTCTCCCTATGAATACTCACAATTAATTTACACAATCCAATTAATATTATCACATCCAAATCCAAACCCTCCAATAATCTCATTAAATTTAAATCCATAAGTAGAAGATGGAACATCCTTGACCACGAAGTATTACCTAATGCAATATGATTAAGAATGTCAAACTTTATCCTCTTTTCAAGTCCCCAACAGAAAAAGGGGCTAACCAACATGAATTTCACACGATGAGAATTGAAAAAGCGAAGACTTTATTGCTCACACTTTTCTTCGTTAAATTCATGCTCAAATACAATGAATTCCCAATACGTCCCACTTTACAATCCAAATTGTCAACCTTCGAGGAATACATTGAAACGAAAACCCCCGAAACATCCAAAAGCCAAAAGACAGCAAATGCATGACATCATTAAAGAAAAAAAAAAAATTTCACCAGTTAGGCGATTGAAAATGGGTTGAGATTTGCAGTTAAGTTACGTAAAAAATATTTGCAAGTTGGTTTGAAATAAATAGATGATTTGTCTGTTGGTGGGAATATTGGGCGAGCGTGTACATGCATCTGGTCGATTTGGTCCATGGACCCAGAAGCAGCGCTGGATCATATCCGCATCTGCTGTTTTTAATATTCTGATTTGACGTTAAACTGTTTACTAGGAATAATGCCTTTGGACCGGCGTGGCCTCGTGGGATTCGAACCGGTGACCAGTGGACGCTAAGTTTTTGATTTACATACAGTACTGCTTTTTGTGATATAATTCAAGAGGACGTTCCTTCACATGGGCGTTATTCCATTTATGCAGAATATTTGCTGCTCTGCAAAACTGGGCGCTTTGCATTTTTATCAAACCACCTGCAGGTATTTGTCTATGGATATGTTTTATCACGAGATAAACTTTATTCTTTTTCCAAGGTCAAATGGTGTGGGTTTTTGCGTGTTTAGAAGAGTATTTATGTGAATGTCTAGTTTTAAGATGCGCAGTTTCGATTATATTTATTTAGAATTTCATGTACCGGGTTATGATCTGGGTAATTGTGAGTGGGTTGCTATTTCTCTATTCACTATTTGTTGGGTTTTTAATTTTTCCCTCCTTTTTGGGCATGAAGATCTGGTGTAGATTTATATACTTTAGAAGGTTCGGGGGGTGGCGATTGCCTTGTTTGAGTCATGAAGGCATTATGAGGTTTTATTTATTTATCTTTCATAAATTCTGTTTATTTATTTTTGGTGTAGCGGGAAAAAAGGTCTTGTATCATGATGCCTCTGGTTTGATTCTTGTGGATTCTTTGGGTTAAAATTGAGAAGTTAGCAATTGGGTTGGGTTTGACGGTTCCTGCTTATTGCCTTGTTTGAGCCAAATGAGTTGCAAAATGATTCCCATTTGTAACAGTTTGTTGAGCACTCATCAGGTTGTATTGTGGTAGGCGGGGCTTGCAAAATGGTCTTTATTTTAACGCTTTTGTAGAGCACTTTATCAGTTTTTTTGCTATTGTGAAAAGAAGGGGCTGGTTCCCGGTTTGAGTCTTATACATTCCGAGGCAAATTATTTAGTAAAACAAGCATTCATTGTTTCATTTACTGTATAGCCATGGTAGCTGCCAGAAGAATTGTACGTCCATTTCTTACGTTCTTGCTTGGAAATTCTTCTCTCTGGATGAAAGAACCTACCTATGACTGTTGTGGCTGCTCTGCCACATTTTTTACCATCATCAATAGGGGGCTAATGATTGGATTTATTTCTTACTAGGATTGACACAGTTGAGTCATGTGACAGCATAGCAGACTATTGTAGATTTTCACATTACACATCATTGGTCTAGCCATTGTGATTTGTGATAGTATGCTTTTCTGGATTAATCTGCGTTAGTTTTTTTAGCATCAAAGCATACTATCATAGTTATGGACCGTGGAAATCTAATGCCTTTGATTGTGATTTGTACTAATTGGCAACTGAGAGCTTCCAAGATGCCCTTCTCCAAGGCCTCTTCAGATCCCTAATCTTATGCTTCCAACTTATAATTTTCTGGTACAGTCAGGCCACTACAATGAGGCATCTGATTGTACCTGAATCATGCTTCTCCTAGGCCACATCAGACCAATTAGACACCATTGATCTAACCATTGTGATTTGTACTAATTGGCAACTGAGAATTTCCAAGATATCCTTCTCCAAGGCCCCTTAAGACCAATTATGAAAATTATTGTAATTCTAGTGTGCTTTATGGTTGAATGTATTTTGGTAAGTATTTTGGAATCTGGGAAATACTGGATATATGACACACCGAGGAAGCTGATATTCTATTGCATTAAAGGTAGACAAGTTTGCTGAATCCCTGAATGGATCAACAGTTTTGGGAGAGCAATGCAAAAGAGTTAAAATTACATTGGGTGTGAAACAAAATCAATACTGATTGGTTTGGAATCCTAGAAATGAATTATCATATGATGATTCTATAAGCCGAGTCTAAAAGAATATTGGCCAGGAAACTTGAAAAAACAAATTGAACCTAAAACCTGTAAAACAATTTTACAACACTGAAAACATAAAGGAGAGGTATGTAAATGTAAATCAAGAAACTTGAGATCTAAGATTTAACTGCAGAAAGCAGAGTCATAGATAGCGTTTCTTTGGTGGTTATGCTTGACATGCCTTTGCAGTTTTCATTTCTGTGGTCCTTCAATAATTTGTTGTGGATGGCAGAGGACTTCCTCCAAATAACATAGTTAGAAGTCTGAAGAGCAATTCTTTGTTGTTTTTTATGTGATTGATGTATGCATGTTCACTAGCAAATATTGTGCCTATAAATCAAGTTTATATTTTTTGATGGGTAAAGAGGGATTTTACAAGGGACCCCACCCAAAACAATAAAATTAGCTACATAAAGTGTCCATGTGGACATTTACCTGGATGCGCGTGGCTGTAGACAAAAAAGTAATATTCTTATACAAAGAATATTACACAATTTTTACCAGAAGCTCACTAATTCATTTACAATTGACTCTGGAAAACTCATGTCTCTAAGTAACAGTTTTCTGTACAAAGGGAAGAATTGCATATTATATCTCCAATATCACCTTATCCACTAGCAAAATGAGGCACTGGGCAACAAAAGAATAAAAAAAATGCTGTAAACAAACATGCTTTGACCTAAGAACCATCTTTATTTGTCAAGGTGGGGTGCGGCTAGATCCACCACTACCATGGAGGATGGCACACATTCATTGTCAGCTGTAGAAGGCTTGTATAAGAAATTCCAATTGTTATGCCAACAGAAGGATTAATCAGTTCCAGATTATTCAAATGAGTTTTATGAGCTCTATGCACATCTGAATTTTTGCAAGCCTCTCTTGCACAAAAATCTGAGATACATTAGTGGGCATCATTCATACATTCAAGTCACGATTAAGTTTTTCCTTGTGAATCATTGGGGGAATGTTATTGATAAGCTGTCAATATTGAGGAATGAGCAAGAAGGATTTATAAAAGCTTAGTCTCATTCTCTGGCCGTCCTCTAAAGAAAATATGTTCATGAAGTCAACATGTGCACACTACACAAAAACAACTTTGCAGTGGCCAACATTCATTGAATCTCAGGTGACTACTCAACCAAATGGTATAGCTGTCACAAGGTTGACAGCTATGGCAACTAATAATGTTGTGCATAAAAAAACAGATACAAGAAAGAACAAGATACAAGTATTGGCATTCTAACCAGCTAGATTGTTAATGTTTAGCCTACAGCAGTTGATATTGAAGAAAGAGAGCATCTTTTCTGTACCAAGCGTTGGCTCCAAGGACATCTTCTCCATGCCATCATTAACACTAAAAGTTTGAATAACATAATTGCATTTTACATTGCAAATAATCTAGGTTTGGCAATGGAATCACACTCTCAACTTATTCACTTGGCTGGTTTTAGTAGGGTTGTGATATCAAAATTACTGCTCAATGCACCTTCAATTATATGTAATCTCATCCTTGCAAGATTTTTTTACTTGGGATGTTGCACCATTGAAAGTTTATGTATTCTTCTTGGTTAGTCATATTTGTAGATCAGGATGCAACCTACAAAGCTAAGCCACAACATTGGTTTTTCAAGATTAATAATTGCATCTATCATATTCCAAAGTCCCATCCAAAGACCACCATCACTTTAATATTTGCAAATCAATGAAGAAAGGTTTCCTATGCACAAAATTTCATCCTACTTATGGTGTATTGAGAGTTCGTGCAAAACATTTCCAAGAAGAGAACACTTGCAGTAAAGCCAATTGAGTTAGCAGCTCAACAACTACTTGATAGTCTCTTGCAATGATATGGTGATGTCTTTGAAAAAGCTCAAGGTATTCATATACATCTCTTTATCAAGTGTCAAATTCATTTCATTTTGGAATTATTACTTACTAGTGTTCCACAAGGATCCACCACTTCTATCTAAGTGACATCCTAAGGACTGGAGGACATGGAGGGTATCCCCTCTTTCTTAGAATGTTTTTGGGAGGTCCCTCTTTTTTAGAAAGTTTTTGGGGACACCCCTCTTTTTTTGGTCTTTTTGGGTACTTCCTAGTGTCCCTTAGCCATTCCCTTGACGTTTTAATGACCCCTTGCGGTCCTCAAGTCGTTAGGGTGTCTCACTTATCAAACACATAAAGAAAGCAAAAAAAAAAAAGAAACATTTGAAAACAAATAAAACTTGAATAGTGGGGCACACCAATGCCCTTGAACCAATTTTTTTTTAAAGCACATGGCCATTGCTATTTTGCATTCACCAAAAGGGAAGGGGAAAACAAATGAAGGTGAGTAGTTTCTAGATATCAATTGTATGATGACTCTGATGTTCGAGCTTGTTGCTCAATGTATTATGCATGAGGCAACATATCTTCTTTTGGCTTCTCTCAATATGATTCATGTTTCATGTTATATGTCCATGCTAAGTTATTGATCTTGGTATTGGTTTCGGTTTGGTTTTGGGGGTTCAATTCATAGATTTGGTGGAATTTTGTTTCGGGGTTGGGTTCACCCATACAAAAATTTATAAAAATAATAAATACATACATATTTGCAGCAATAATTAAGTTTAGAACACTCCATAGCATCATATAATAAACAAAACAACCATAAAAAATACTACAGTGTCAATTAGTTAAACTCAAATATTATGATATATATTCATTTTTCAAACTTCAATATTAAATATAAAAAATGATAATGTCAACAATCAATCATTAGGCTTCAATGTCATACGGGTCTTAAAAAATATTATCATCACCATCAATATTAATGTAGCTATATTAGAAGAACCACAAGTAGTGCCACCGACACTTGCATGCTAGCTAATTGGCTTATCCTCAACTTCAAGTGCAACAAATTGGGAAGTGGATGCAATCAAGCTAGTAGGCCTTGGCTTGATATCCCACTTACTCATGTCCCCTTTCTTGTAGCTAGTTTGTTTGTGTGAAAGGAGGTGCAGGTTGGAATGCACAAACACTAAGTCCTCTACCCTTCTTGATAGTAATTGGTCACACTTTAGTGAGTGGATGAAGGAGTATATGCTCCAATTCCTCTCATGTGTAGATGAATTAGCAACCTTTTAAAAGTTAGAGAGTTAGAATCATAATTTGAAAATTATGAATTTTCATTCCAAGATATTTAATTTTTTATTTTTATAAAAATTAGTGATTAAATTTTGATCACAAGAGGTTACAAGTATGGGAATGCTTGGCTATCAAGTACCCACCAACAATGAGCATCAACCTTAAAATTGTCATGAAGAGCTTCAATACTTTGACTTTTGGAGTGTACAAAAACCATGAATTCCATCCTAACAACATCTTGGAAATCAAGATTAGGGAAGAATCTATGAATTGTTTTCTTTTACCCTTCGTTGACTTCAAAATATTTATACGGGGTGTGTACATATAAATATGAGCATATATAAGAACTAATTAAAGCACTCAATTAACTAATTTAACCCACAAATATGCAACACTCAAGTTAAGACAAAAGAAAACCAAAACATATGTTTTCCACAGAATTTTGAGTGATTTGATTGGTTTGTTCATACAAGTGTAGGGTACACCAGTTGTTAATTAGTTGTTGTGGGTGCTATAGTATGGCATGGTTCATGTTAGCCCACGACAAGTTTGGGGGGCCAAAGTCATTGGTCACACTTAGTCAAAGGGGGCTAGAGATGCTAGATTGTCACTCCATAGCACTACCTCCAACAATTGTAGTAGCCACCATGCTCCATCACTAGCCAATGCCATGATCCATGGTCATCACTTTGCTTGGGTGGCCCTTCTAGTTGTGCTACTCCCTCTACCACCATCGCTTGGATCACACAAGCGGCCCCACCATTGCATCACCCCAATCGTGATGGGCTATTTTTTTGAGCCATTAAGGGACAATATTTTTTGGGAAGCATAACTTTCACCCATGGAGTCTATTTTTCAACTTATTATAGGCATTGTAAAGGTATTTTGAAGCACTTAACAGCCATCCACTTGGTTTTTCCAAATTTTGCACCAAATACTTGTTATTTCAATATAAAGTTAGATATTGTTCTTTGGTTTTGATTTTGGAAAAAGTGTTTATAAGTGGTCGTTTGTTCATGCTCAGTTGGGTTGATTGCTTGAGTTACAAGGGGGTTACACTAGTCATTTCTTTTTGCTGCACTACTCACTCTTTGCATCATGGATCAAAGTCTAGTTCGTCTTCTTACACCATACAACTATTATGGGTGGAAATCCACAATGGAGATCTACTTGAGATGATTGGGATTATACCAAATCGCTATGGGTATAGAAGGTGAACCATTACTTATTGCAACAAAATCAAAGTGGTGTAACAAGTATGATGAAGCTTGTGGAACATTGTGCATGTTAGTGTCTGCTGATCTTCACTTTCACATTGTACAACATCACCCAATCAGATCTGGACTACATTAGAGGGTTTGCTTGGCAAGCAAGATGCATTGAGAGTTATAAGTTGGAGAATGAGCTTGTTAGGTTGAATCCTACTGATTTTGACACCATCCAAGTCTTTTTTACCAAGCTCAAATCATTGTGATTGCAGTTGAAACATTATGGTATTGAGAAATAGTATTCCTAGTTGATTCTTTCCATTCTTGCAAAGCTTGTTCATGATTATTCAATTTTTGTTTCTACATTTCATGCTATTAAGGATGCTCTTGGAATTACATGGACCATGCCATCGCTTGATGATTTTGCTAGCTCGCTATCTAGGGAGTAGGCTGAGCTTGTGTCGATGGGTACCATGAAGTCTACAAATTCACATGCTCTTATTGCTAATCAAGGCACAAGAGAACATAAGGCTCCAAATAGAAAGGAAAAGAAAGAAACAAACAAGGACAAGTAGAATAATGAGTAGGACAAGGAGCATAAATTCAAAGCAACCCTTGAGTCCCCCTCCCCTTTCAAAGGGGAATCATCTAAGAAGGAGAGATCCAAATGTGCATATTGCAAGAAACTTGGGCATGATGAACATCAGTGTCAAAATAGGTTGATGAGTTGAGGTATATTCTACAACAACATAATATCAGATTGCCTTCAACTATGTTGGTTCATTTTATTCTTTTGCATCTTTATAGTTAGAGAACATGAAGGGTAAGGCACTTGTTGTAGTTGCAAATTTTGATTTAGGGAGATGAATTCTTGATTTTAGAGCTTTACATCATATGGCTTTATCACAGGTTATTTTCTCATCATTTGAGTTTTGGTCATCACCACACACCTTAATGGTATAACAACACATATGTGTGTTTGTGGGAGAGGATCTATTGACATGGGTGAGGGATCTTTCAATTATGTCCTTTGCAAACCATCATTGTCAACCAATCTCCTTTCTATCATATTAGATCACACAAGGTGGGATAGGGAAGAGTGTTGAGTTCAAATCAAATCCTGCGATCATCTAGGATTTGCATAGCAAAGACATTGTTGTAGTTGGTGAGGCACATGATTGGTCTAGTTTGTACACCTTCTCACATTTTGCCCTCAATGACCCTTTAATTACTATTCACATTTAGGCATCTAGCGTAGATAGTTTTTAGGAGGTGTAGTATGGTCATTTGAACCTTGGTATCCTTTTATCAATTGAGGTTCTAGAGATGTGTTGACATTCCATCTCCTACATCTCTTGCTTTTTAGAGTCTAGTGTTACCACATCCACGACTTCTAGTGATTTAGCACAGTATGATCTTCATATTAGTCTTCTAGACACAACTTCTTGGGATGAGTGCTTGATATATGTATATTAGGTTCATTTTGTAAGTCTCATCTTGCAGATTTGGCAAACACCATTGAGGACATTTATCTCCTCTTTGATGATAGCTCCTATAGAGTTATATCATCTTCTTCAAATGTCATGAGGACACATTCAAAACCTTCTTGTTCTTTCTCCACCTTTCATTTGTCACACTTTAGCATTGGCTTGGAGATTCTTGAGCAATAATTGGAGGATTCATCATCATCTTTGTATCTTGTTCTTCCTTGATTTTTAGATGGTCTTGGCTTGTCGCCTTCTTCATCAATTAGGCTTGGAGTTTTAGATTTGATTTTGACATCCTTTAGCACTGACAAGGTGACACTCAAGCAACTTTTAGAGACATGCATTTATAGTTTTCTTCTCTCATATTCCTTCACGGAATGGAAAGCTCTTTTGCATATATCTATGGATTTTGTTTCTTCCTAAGGGGAGAAATGTTGTTTGGTGGTTTTGGATCATCTAGAGCATTCAATGTCGGGCATCTACCATTAGTGCAAGAGATTCTACATTGAAGAAGTGCTGCATAGTCTCTCTTCTTCTCCCTTAAGGGGGGGATTTTTTCCTCACATAGGGTTTTATTCTTCTCATACTTTAGAGAGCATCTTTTGTACATTGGTGAAGGAATTTGTCTTTGGAGGGACATCTTGAATCCTTCCTTTGTTTCACTTCTCTCATGTTTTCTCTCTTTTGGAGAGGGGTTTTTTCCCATAGATTTTTCTCTATTTATGAGATTCTTTCGTACATGGGCACCTCATCAGACCTTGTCGTCAAGACCCATGTTTGCATGTTTTTTCATTCTCCCCTAAGTTGCACTTAAGAGTGGGTGTTGGTGTGAATGGGGTTTTCTACCTATTCATTTTTTTTAGAACTTTTTCGCACTAGTCAAGTTTACTTAGGGAATTTAATTTTTGTGTTTGAAATATCCCAAGCAAAATTTGTATGCAAATTTTTTTCAATTTCACATCTTCATGTGAACAGACATTTTGTCAAACAATTGTCACTTTGCTGTTCTGAACTTGTTTCCAGTTTGGATTTAATATTTGATAGATGTTTAATGAAGTACTTTCATTTTTTATGGATTTCCAGCATTTCATTACAATGAACACATATAAATTTCAAGCATAGAATGATATAGGAACACCAATGATATAATCTTACTTTTCAGAAATTTGACATTCCAAATCTTTATCTTGCAAACACTATAACTGGAAAATAATAATTTTTCTAGTTCTGACCTGAGGTCCCAAAAGGTATATTTTTTATATCGCAAGCTCCTCAAACGGTATGGTGCGCTTCGTTCTCTTCGTACGACATTGACTATTTACTATGGCGCCTTCCTTCCATATGTACGAACCATGCTGAAGCCTGTGGCTGTGGCAATGTGAAATGGTGTGACTTATACTATTCGCCCTTCCTTGTTGACTCTTCAAACCTTCCATGTCACCTTGGAAAATCTGTATGACAACTCCCTTCAAGCATTCAACTCATTCCAAAGCTACGATAGTAAAATGGGAATATTCAAACCTTCCAAAATAACATCGCCTCCTTTATTTGCAGCCGTTGGGAGTATAAAATAACTCTCCTCAGATATTTGGAGTGGTTCAGCTGGAATTGACAATAATATAATATTATTGTATTAACACCATATTTCTGCAATTTGGTCCAAATCTTGAAATTTGTCTCTATAAGAGACTTCACAAATTTTGTTATTTCCACTTGTAGAATCACCGTGAGAAATTTGAGCAATCTCTCCAACAAACTGGTTAGGGTAGAATTGTTGCACCACCGAATGCAATTATACCCGTAGGGTTTTCGTCCTAGGGTTTCGAGCTCCAAGAACTTTTCTAGAATCCACACAATAGAAAAATATTCAAGACTTTTGTATCTCTCTCTTCGATGATCTTTCAAATTCCCGCTTTTAATATTTTAATTAAACCATGAGAAATAAAGTGACTTTTTAAACTTCATTAAATAACCCCCCCTTTTTTTTCAAAAAAAAAGGAAGGGAAAAAATTTATTCAATCAAAACCGAGATACAAGGCAAAAGCCAAAGGCCCAATAAAACAGGAGTACAACCAACAACAACACTACATAGTCTTGTCATCCAGTAAAAATCTCTCCAAAGTTCCAAGATAATCTGGAGGTAACTCATCCCTTTCACTAATATCCCAGCCATCCCCATTCTCCGCCATCCCCATTCTCCGAGGCCCACTTCGCCAAGCAGTCAGCCACGCAGTTCCATTCCCTAGGAATGTGACAAAAAGAGATAGATTCCAAGGAACTGCAAACACTTAAAATCTGTCTGACCAACGAGGCTAAATGCCAGCTAACACCATCCAATCTCTGGTTATTCAACATATCCACAACAATCTGAGAGTCAGACTCACAGATAATCCTCCTCCAGCCTAAGGAGCAACCCCGCTCAATAGCAATCTTAATAGCAAGGGCCTCCATTAGATTATTAGAGTAATGTCCTTTATAGACAGAGAAGCAAAAAACAACATCACCATCTTTACTTCTACCAATACCTCCAATACCAGCATGCCCAAGGTTCCCACGAGAAGAACCATCAGTATTAATCTCTAGGACCCCAACCGGGGGAGGCGCCCACTTCCCATCACGGCAGACCCGTTTCTTGACATGACGAGGCTTAATACCAGCAGTGCAACCCCTACTACTATCCCCCAGGTTCAAATCCCGCACAACCGCAAGATCCCCAAGATCAATACTTTCAGACATATCACATTTAGCAGAAATAGTCTCTTGAAGCCTGCTGATAATCTTCGTCCACAATTGGCCACTTTCTAGTTTGGAATCACAAAAAACTCTACGATTCCTTTCCAGCCAAAGGTTCCAAAGAATGAAAATAGGCCCAATAGTCCAGGCCACTTGAAGAAAAAGAGTCTTTGCAGGAGGTCTGCCCAGGCTCTCCCAAAACTCAATAAGGGAGGAAGCATGAATGCAACCATGATGCCAAGCCTCCCACCATTTGTGCCAAATCTCACGAGAAAAGGGGCAAAGAAAGAACAAATGGGAAGAACATTCTTCACTGCACGAACAAAGAAAGCAAATGGAAGGTCCCTGAAACCCCCGTTTGCGGAGATTCTCCCAAGTGAGACATCTCCGTTGGGCAACCAACCATAAAAAGAAGTTACACTTGGGCCAAGAAAAGTTGTTCCAAACCTTCTTCCACCAGGGTACCTCAGCAGGACCATGTAAGTTCCCATCAAGCACAGCATAACCTTGAGCAACAGTAAATTTACCTTTTGGGCTGGGACTCCATGCCAACTTGTCCCTCTCATTCAGAGAGCTGCAAAGCCTGCCCTCCAAGATCTTAGACAGAGCAACACAATCCTCATCAGAACCGCCCACAGGCCACTCCTGTGGATCCTTCCAACAAGACACCTCCAATTGACCAATACGCTTAACTGTTTTAAAATGCTCCACCTTGATCCAACCAGCATCAGCGAACAACTGGCCAAGAGACTGAAGCTGAGGGAAGCAAGAGAGAATGGGAGGGTGGCCATCCCAAGAGTCCAGCCAAAATAGAGCATCAGAGCCTTTATTACAAATCCAGAAAAGACCATTCTTAACAAGTTGAGCCCCCAGCTTAAGAGTATCCCAAATGCAAGAACCTTTACCAATCAAAGCAAGCCGTGGCACATCCTGGCTCTCAGCACCAGGAAAGTACTTGAGAGAAAGAATCTTAGCCCAAACCTGATCCTGATTATTGCACCATCTCCAGTACAGCTTAGCCGCCAAGGCTTTAACCACAAGAGCCACAGACCTAAGACCAAGGCCCCAGCGTGCTTCGGTCTACAGACAGACTCCCACTTGACTAAACTCCACTTCGAGGAGAGAAGGTTGCCTGACCAAAGGAATTGCCGAGAAAGAGCATCAAAATCCCTCACAAAAGAGGCAGGGGGACTCTGCACACAACACCTATAAATAGGGAGAGACTGCACCACAGCTTTTAGGAGGATCACTCGCCCAGCTGAAGAGAGCCACCTGTAAGTCCAATGACTAACCTTACTCCGGAACTTATCCAAAATCCCCTGCCAAAAGTCTTTCCGTTGAGGTCCCAGAGCCAAAGGAATCCCCAGGTACATCAGGGGGAGAGAGCCAATTTGAAATCTAAGAATCCTAGCAATCTTGTTTTGAATGAGCCGAGGAGTATTAAAGAAATAAATGGAAGATTTATCATCATTAAAGTAGATGTCCAAAGCTCTCCTGAAGTTCACTGCCTCACTAATTCTTGCCAAACCCATCAATCCAGTATCATCCACAAATTGAAGATGAGAACATGGAGGGAGAACATTGTTCCAGCTCTAGCCGTGTATCCGACCTTGCTGCACCTGAGATTTAATAAATCTACCAAGACCCTCCGCCATGATAATGAAAAGATAAGGGGATAGAGGGTCCCCTTGCCGAAGTCCCCGAGAAGCACTAAACCAATTAGAAGGTTCCCCATTAATGAGAACAGAATAGGAGGACGAGGTCACACAACTGAGAACCCAATTCACCCACTCCTCCTCAAAGCCAAAAGCCAAGAGTATATTCTGTAAGAACTCCCAGCTCACCCGATCATAAGCTTTAGCCATGTCAAGCTTAATGAACATCGCCTTCTCCTTAGAGGAAGCCATAGAGTGAATAGCTTCCGTAGCAATCACAACACCATCCAAGATTTGTCTTCCTTCCACAAAACCTCCCTGCTCAGCAGAATTCAAAGCACCAAGGAGAGGTTTGAGTCTCTCAGCAATCAACTTGGTGATGATCTTATAGACAACGTTGCATAAAGCAATAGGCCTGAAGTGATCCATCTGATTGGCGCCCTCCTTCTTAGGTATGAGAGCCAAAAAAGTAGAATTCAAAGACTTAAGCATTTGTTTGTTCCTAAGAGATTCCTGAACCACCTCAAGAAGATCATACTTTATTATTTCCCAAAATTCCTGGAAGAACTCAATCGGAAACCCATCTGGGCCAGGAGCTTTACCTTTTTTCATGCTGAACACAACTTTCTCCAATTCAGGTAACAAGATTGGACACAAGAGAGCCCTATTCATCTCATCTGAAACCAAGCAAGGAATACAATCCAAGATGGCCCTCTCCTCAGATCTAACATCAAGATCCACCCTAGAAAACAGATTGGAAAAATAGTTGACAGCTTCCCTGGAAATTTCACTACAAGACGAGAGTTGGGCCCCATCACTCGAAACAAGAGTAGAAATAGAGTTCCCCTGTCTACGAGCCTTAACTGAGTTATGAAAAAAGGCCGTGTTCCTATCCCCCTCTTGAAGCCAATCAATACGGGATTTTTGCTTCTAGAAAATCTCCTCCCGAAGCTCCCACTCTTCTAGGCCCTTAAGAGCCAAGGACTCAGCATTCAACAGGGCAGAGGACAACCCATGGTCACGAATCTGACGAGTAATACTATCCAACTTGGACTGAGCAGCAAACTTCTGAGCATGGAGGTTCCCAAAACATTGTTTATTCCACCTCTTAAGCCTATACTTCACATGTTGAAGCCGCTTACTAAAATTGTACATAGCCCTCCCATGGGGAGGAAGCCCTTCTTACCACCAATCCAGCACAAGATCCCAAAGAGATTGATCACGTAACCACATCAACTGAAATTTGAAAGGAGGGTTTTTGGTGACTCCATAAGGGGAGACAGAGAGTTTGATAGGCCAGTGATTAGAGCCTCTCCAATCCAGAATTTCAGAACTGGTAGTCCACCTGTTGCTCATCCAGTAACAGGAAACCAAAAATCTATCAAGTCATTCAGAGATAGCCTCATCACCACACCTCCTATTATTCCAAGTAAAAACTCCATTGATTGGCTTCACATCAACAAGATTTAGGAAGCCAATATTATCTCTGAGCAAAAGAGAAGACGGATCCAACCTGGTTAACCCGCCACGTTTTTCATCCAAACTAATAACAGCATTAAAATCGCCAGCCAGAATCCATGGGAGAAAAGGGTCCAGAGAACGGACAAAACTGATATGAGCCCAAAGATGTGCCTTACCTGGAAGATCAGTAGGAGCACAAATATTGGAGAAGAGACATCTTTCTCCATTTTCAAAATTGGAGGCAACCATAGAGATGGAAGACCGACTAGAAATCCACCATAAAGGGGAGACTTTTCGCGGGTACCAGAAGCAAGCCACCCCCCCAGAACAGCCCAAAGCCCCCACCCCTTGACAGTAGCCTTGGGGCCAGATACGCAGAGCACAATTATCCAAACCATCCACAGTAAGCTTGGTTTCCTGAATAAAGACCACATCCGGAGCCTGAGACTCAATTAATCTACGAACAACCTTTTGTCTAGGGATGCTGTCCAACCCCCTTACATTCCATGATAAAACAATCATTTATGAGGATGGGAGAAGTGGGAATCAATGGGTTTCACAGACCCAGACTCAACCAAAGTATCACCCATAATCTTAACTTTGTCTTGATCAGTCTTCCTTCCACTCCTTGACAGTTTGTCTAGAGGCCCCTTTTTAAAAGATTTTTGTTGCAAGCCTAAGGCAGGAGGAGCCTTAAAACCCTTCACAGGATCCGTGGACCCCTTAGAAACAGGGGGACTAGGAGACAAATCAGTAGTACCCAACGAAACCTGTGACACCTGGAGAACATCAATATTCTGAACTTGAGGAGGCAAGTCCATAGCCGGCTGACCAACCTGTTGATCCCCTGAAGATGGAATCAGCTCCTCCTTCTTTGCGTCCGCATCCTGAATCTCTATCTGACCCTTAGCCCCAGAAGAGAGCTCAACTGGAATTCCATCTTCTTGGACCACGCTATCAAGAGCCTCAAACCTATTAAAAGTGCCATCATTCTGTCTATCCATCCAAGTTCTCTTCTTGCCTTTGCCTTTATTACGAGATTTAACTGGGGTAAATCCCTCCGTATCAACAGGTCCATCAGACATTGGAGCCTTTCCCTTGTCCATCTTAGGAGGTCCAGAGGCAGCCAAGGGGGAAGATTTCAATCTGGGACATCTACGGTGTAGATGACCATATTCATGGTAGATTCTGCATCTAAAGGGAAGGGTTTCGTAATCCAACTGCTGGATCCAAAAAGAAGAACCCATGCAAATTTCCATAGAGTTTGGTAATGGATTATTCAAATCAACTTCAACACAAATACGGGCATAAGAAATTAACTTACGATTTTGAGTCTGTGAAGCCAATCCAACAGGTTTCCCAAGAAGCAAAGAGATTGAGTGAAGGATATCTTCCCTCCAAAATTCCAACGGGAGCCTCGGCAAACGAACCCACATGGGCACCCGCGAGGGGATCTCTTCAGCAGAGTTGAAGTCCATATGCCAGGGCTTGATGAAGAGCCCAACCTGGTTAAAGAAATAAGGGCCACCTTCAAAAGCCCTATTCCTGTCCGCCATGCATGAAAAGATAACAAGGAAATAGTTATTAGCCGCTAAGAGAATCTCCATATCTCCTTCAGGGGTCCAAACCCAACGTGCCCAGGATTCCAGCACAGGAAGAGAAAGACGAAGGCCCAAAAATTTACAAATAAGGGTATGATTACACCAGTAATCAACATCCTCCGAAACTTGCTCAGGTTGAATAACCAAAACGGGTCGATCTTCTGATCTCTCCAAACATCCATTTACTTTTTTAATTTGAAACGTCCCTTTAGACGAGGAAGCACCCTCCCCAGAAGGAGGAAACTCAGTCCGATCCTTGTTACTGGCAAGCAACAAAGAAGATGGATCTACCATCTCCGAATCATGGGAAGAAACAAGACCCTGATTCTCCATGGCTCAACGAGCCCAAGCACCAATCAAAAGAGAGGAAGAGGCAAGGCAGTCGACCGCAAATGCCCAAACCGCCGCGCACCACTCGTTAAAAGAAACCCACGCACCAAAAAAGGCCAGAAAAACGACCAGCTACAGCAAGGAGGAAGCCCAACCCCTGTTTGACCACCTCCAGATCCCGGCGAACACAGCAAAGACCCCCCAGCGAGCTCCCAACGGATGAAGACGAGCACAGAGAAACGCCATAGAGCGAGCTAGGGCACGCGGGCCCTAGCCCGCAACAGAGCTCTGCGACGCGCCATCTTCTACCATAGTATCACTATTTGTCGTTTGTCTTTTTCAACCTCATTAAATAACCCCCTTAAAGTCACTTTATAAACTTTATTAAATTAATTAAATAATATTACCCTTAAGATATTTTTTGGTAAGATAATATTAAATAATTAAATTAAATATATTCCCTGATCTTTGATTTTATCCTATAGGAATAAGATAGGCTAATTGGTCACTCCTGATTACTCCTCGGAAGGAGACATTACAACGTCTCATTTTATAAGGTTAAGACACATGTCATCATCTTAGTTTGTCCTATATCTCATCCTTGCCTATATATGCAAGTGTTCCCTCATTGTACATGAATTATCAAATGCTTATAAAAGGTTATCCTATATTTTTCTTTAGTAAATATTGGATAATCATTGCTTCTCTCTTGTGTGTGTTGGTGTGTAGAGTTGTATGTTTCCAAATCCCTAAAGCTTGGTTGTTTTTTGAGTTGTCAAACTTAGATTTATCGACCTCTAACTTATGTTCAAGCAGGGCAACACTAGACCAATTTATTGGGAGTGGGTAATCTCTCCTTCACTTCAGTCTTAGCTATAAAACCCAAGGGGGGCTTCCCTAGAGGCATCCTTAACATGATTGATCACAATTGAAAATGTGCAAATAGACAAACATACAGTAGTACCCAATGTATGCTTGGTCACAAAAGCTGTCACTAGATCAAAGACTAATGTACTATGCATAATGCATAAGACCTCTTATTAAGTTGATAAGCACATCATTGTAGAATTGTAGGTTGTGGGCATGCATAACATGATTCTCCAAGATAATAACAGTTATGGATTATGCAGTACTTCCATGAATTTATAACACTAAAATCAGTGCATATAAACTACCTCTCTAATCTATTGGTAGATGATGTTTTAGTTTAGTGCATGGTGGATCATTACTTCAAGACTGGTGCATATTCATTTAGGTTGGAGAGGCCTAACCACAACATGAGAAACAACACAAAGAAATCAAAGGACTATGAGTTGTACAGAATACATTACACCACAAAATAGCGATATCAAGCAACTAAGACATTCTTCCAGTTATCAAAGCTTGTAACAAATTTATTTATTTGACATTCATCAAATCTTTAATTACATTCATATTAGTAGATGTGGCAAGAGCCCACAGCTAAAACTTCTCAAAATTTACAAATAGAATCGTGGAGACATTTAACTGGGAGTGTGCCTTAGTATTAACCCTTCTTGAAGTTACACAGCTTTTACACTCTAATGGTCACTAGATTTGTAAGGTGGAGCCCTAGAAATAGCACTCCATAGTCATGTGGAAGGAGATGGAAATGACCAATTTTTGGAAAATGAATTGGCATGTATAGTGTTGGTCTCCCTATCACTTTGGGAATTGAGGAGGATTAATAGGTCGTGAATATGTTGTGCAAGGCGAGCTTACGTTCTACGAAATCCACTAAATGAGTGATTTGGAATAGGCACGAGGACCATTGAGAGCCAGAAACCATTGCATTAATGATAGCATGGCTGTTGTCATCCTCCATTATTTGAAGTACATTTGAATCTGTGCCCTTAAGTTGGACAATTGTTTTTGGGCGAGAAGATCTTGAATGGGTAGTTGCAAGGGTAAAATCCGACATTAATGGTGTCCTAGGAGGTTCAAGGAAGTGGTTGGGGTGAACAAGAAGGAATGCAAAAGTTGGAAGTAGAACATGATATGAGAAATGGACATGTTGGACTTTTAGTTAGGATTAGGAGGTTAAGGTTTTAAGGATGGGAGAATGCAAGTCTTGAAGTAAAAGAACTTAAAAAATGGGTGGAATAGAAAGGAAAGCACTAAAGGAGGAATATAGGGAGAAAGAGGATGTAGGATGGACATTAGGAGCCAAGATGAGATAGAAGGATATTGCGAAGTCATTTTGGCTCACAAGAAGAAGAAATCCGAGAACAAAAGGCTAATGGGAGCTATTCACGAAATTTAGATCCTGAAATGGATGTCCGAAATGAACAATGTTAAATTTATGTGAACAGATTAAAATGCACAGAAAATAATTCAAAATCTGAGACAACAACACAGCAGTTACCCTGGGAAAACCCTCCTCTTGAGGGAGAAAAACCCAGCAACAAAGATCTCTCTTATATTAATATAGAAGTGGCAATAATTCACTTTACAATGAGGCCGAAACACAAGGCCAGAAATCAGTACCTTTACCAGATACAAAGAGCAGATACAGACCTCACTTTCAGACTGTATAATTCAGACCTTGCTTTAGACAGTAGTTCTAACTTCAAGAATATATTTGCACTTCAGTGTTGGATAACATTCGAACTCAGAACTGACAGAGGTTCGCATTTGGCATATTCGACTTTAACAAAATTCGCGTCCTTTGCTGATCTGCAATCTGCTAATATATGATTCGCAATATCATGCATAAAAGAGTTCGCCCTTTCCTAACAATGCGCACAAGGTGATCATTGAACTGCATATGATCACACTGAGACTAGTATTCGCACTTGATCAATATGATGTATTCGCACTTAATCATATTAGACTTACATGCATCACCGAACTGAAGAATCGATCCTTACAATGGACGAACTAATGTCAATATATACTCATGAATGGGAGAGACGCCTCTCTTAAAATCCTTCAAGTTGGCCTCTAAGAAATCGCGAATATTCCTTAAATGAGGTCGGCCTTGATAACTATTATAAGTCGGCCTGAATGAATATTGTATGTCGGCCTTCACACCTCTTCACAAGAGGTCGGCCACCTTAAAGAAATCGTATCCCAAGGAGATGAAGTCGGCTCCACATATTAAAATAGGTATATTTTAAGAACCAATAAATATAAATTGAATAGCCAACGGCTATCATTCAATTTATGTTTCCACGAAGGAGCTGGGCTGGAAGGAGCTACCGAAGCTGCTATATCATTAACACTCCCTCTCAACTAGGGAGAGAACTTCCAGCTACATAATACGAATCAACTCCATATGAGGTTCTTCTGCCATCATTGCCCGCAATCAGATATAAAGAGAGGAATATCACCTCAACGTGATATTAGATATCGTCTCGATATCAACCATCAAATGGTAAGTACTAGTGTTCATCACTTGCGTGATGTTGTCACCTCAACGTGACTTTCACCATGGCTCTCCCAAAGGGTGAAACACAAGTACAAGATCATCACGGACTCTCTCAACGTGATGTTGTCATGGAGTCACACACATGAAGGCATCACCATGACTGTTTCGAGGAGAATTGAAACAAGGGCTTTCACCTCAAATTCTTAGATCACGAGGAAGAATTACCACAATAGAAAGTACAGAAGTGTTTATCCCTTTGCATTGATGTGTCACCTCAAGTGACTCACCGCCTTGACTCTCTCGAGGAGGGTGAAACACCATTACAAGCATATATTGGGTAGCACATGACATCCACCATGACTCAGCTCAGAGGGTGGAAACAAGGGCTTTCACCTCAAATTCTTCCGTCACAGAAGAAAGTGCAATAGAAAGTACGAGTGTTCATCACTTGCGTGATGTTGTCACCTCAAGTGACTTTCACCATGACTCTCTCAGAGGGCGAAACACAAGTACAAGATATGTCATGGAGTCGCACACATGACATCCACCATGACTCTCTCAGAGGGTGGAAATGAGGGCTTTCACCTCAAATTCTTCTGTCACAGAAGAAAGTGCATTAACAAGAGCTCACTGAAATCACGAGACTCATGCTGATCAAAGAATTTGGATTCTCCACCATACCAAGCTTATCTACGAGTATACAAACTTTATCTGGCGAGGAAGCGAGGTAGGAATATCGCCATCGCTCATCAGTGCTAGTATGCCTCAAAATTGTCACTGACCTTCTGCTGATACCATGTCTCACGATATAGTGGTACTTGATCTCAACATGATTGGAGCTGTCATGAAACACAGGATTGATAGAGGGCTTCACACAACTCACAATGAATAATAGTAGACTCCATTGATTGTCCAAACAATCCTGCAAGGAGCTTACGAAGCCACACTGCTTCTCGAGTTGCCATGCAAGCTGCAATATACTCGGCCTCTGCTGTACTCAATGCTACAGAAGACTGCTTCCTGCTTCACTAGGAAATCATAGCAGAACCTAAACTGAAGCAACAGCCAGAGGTGCTCTTCCGATCTGTGGCCTGGCTTGCCCAATGTTGAGAGAATCAATTAAAACCAAGTAACTCCAAGTCGCATCAAGTATGCTTCCAACCCACTTATCAAGCATGCCCACGCAAGTATCTCAGGATATGTTTAGCTGCAACAAGATGTATCTGTCTCGGATCACACATAAACTGGCTAAGTGCACTCACTGCATAGCAAATATCAGGTCGTAGGATCCACCAAATCTGAACTAGCTGCAGCCTCCTTCAATTTATGAAGATTGGTCTCCATAGGAGCAGACATGGATTTGCAATCCATTATGCCAAATCTCTTAAGTATATCAATGGTGTACTTCCCTTGATTTAAAAATCATACCATCTGACTTCTGCCAGACTTCTAAACCAAGAAAGTAATGCATGAGCCCAAGGTCCTTCATCTCAAGTTCTGAAGTCAACTCCTTCTTACATTCAAGAATCAGGGGATCTTCTCTAGTAAGGATCAGATCGTCAACATATAAAACCAAAATTAATGCATCACCATTGATTACCTTGAAGTAGAGATTTGAATCAGCATCATTCTTCAAGAAACCCAAGCTTGATAGATACTGATCAATCCTTTCGTGCCATGCACGAGGAGCCTGCTTAAGACCATACAAGACCTTCTTCAGCTTGCAAACATGTGACTTCATCCCATGAACCTCGAAACAGTGAGCAACAGGAGCAAATGTTTCTTCATAAACAACTCCCTCTTTCTGTGAAAACCCACGAGCTATGAAACTTGCCTTGTACTTCTTCAATGCTTTCATCTGCATCTTTAAGTACGGGCTGTCCTCTCAGAACACTCTATTCTCACAACATTGCAATCTTTACTTCTTCTCAGCAAGTCACTGAACTCCCTCTTGATTCCTACTTCAGAGATTGCAAAGAAGACTTCTGGAAGTGAACTCCCTCTAGCCACTAACTCAGTCTCATGGCTGCAAGTTGTTTGAACATTTCTTTGGTCGGCATGACTCCCTCACAAGATGCCTCAAGCTTTTCATCACTAAGCAGTCTCTCATCTCCTTCTTGCTCCTAAATCTGTCCTGGAAGCATTTTTAGAGAGAGATTACTAACAATTTATAGCTATCCAAGGCTAGAATCATACAAAGTTTACTATATCAGATTATAGTGTGAGTACATAAGAATTTAAAACATGAATAAAACAACCTAAAGAGAAATATATAAAGGATCAGAATGAAGGGATAAAGAAACTTATCTTTATTGAATTCTGATATATTCTGCTTCCATCTTTTGCTCCTCTCAAGAGTGCTAAACTCAGCATCAACAGGAGACGGTCTGTACAAACTACAGATTTCTTGCATGCAGCCGTCATGTTCAATATAGGACCAGCCTTCTCAAGGCATCATTGCAGTCCATGAACATGGAGAAAGGTATCGATGTGACCATCACAACGAAATTTCATTTCACTTTTCCATCTCAGAGTCACACTCAGAGATCTATACAACGAAATGCAATGAATGATGACATTTGCCAATGATCTCTATCACACATGATTCAAGTAAGCAATTGGCAAACTAAAATTTCAACCTAGAAGGTGATATCAAGGAAGTAAATAAAGAATACTTATCTCTTTAAAGATTCACTGTACTCAATATACTTCACAGCTCTCACACTCGGATATGTTCACAACCTTCCTCTGTCAGGTTCATGACTGATCATAGGCCCATAACAGTAAACATAAAACTCTTTTACACTTTCATCAATGCCGCTTGACCCGAGAGCCTAATTTCAGCTTCTCAATTCATCTCAAGGTAGCATAGACTCCTTATGCAGGGGATCACAACCTGTTATCAGGCGCTTTGCTCTAGGGCTTTAGATTAATGCTCCATTCTAAGACTTGCAATCCAAATGCCTGACAGCACACAAAGCTCCACGAATTTTCTTGAACACTGCTTGATAATGCTGAATGGGACAGATATTCACTTGAATCCTCAACC
>VDFB02281492.1:127264845-127335629 GCA_007258455.2 Sequoia sempervirens
CATAAATTCAAAGCAACCCTTGAGTCCCCCTCCCCTTTCAAAGGGGAATCATCTAAGAAGGAGAGATCCAAATGTGCATATTGCAAGAAACTTGGGCATGATGAACATCAGTGTCAAAATAGGTTGATGAGTTGAGGTATATTCTACAACAACATAATATCAGATTGCCTTCAACTATGTTGGTTCATTTTATTCTTTTGCATCTTTATAGTTAGAGAACATGAAGGGTAAGGCACTTGTTGTAGTTGCAAATTTTGATTTAGGGAGATGAATTCTTGATTTTAGAGCTTTACATCATATGGCTTTATCACAGGTTATTTTCTCATCATTTGAGTTTTGGAGTTTTGGTCATCACCACACACCTTAATGGTATAACAACACATATGTGTGTTTGTGGGAGAGGATCTATTGACATGGGTGAGGGATCTTTCAATTATGTCCTTTGCAAACCATCATTGTCAACCAATCTCCTTTCTATCATATTAGATCACACAAGGTGGGATAGGGAAGAGTGTTGAGTTCAAATCAAATCCTGCGATCATCTAGGATTTGCATAGCAAAGACATTGTTGTAGTTGGTGAGGCACATGATTGGTCTAGTTTGTACACCTTCTCACATTTTGCCCTCAATGACCCTTTAATTACTATTCACATTTAGGCATCTAGCGTAGATAGTTTTTAGGAGGTGTAGTATGGTCATTTGAACCTTGGTATCCTTTTATCAATTGAGGTTCTAGAGATGTGTTGACATTCCATCTCCTACATCTCTTGCTTTTTAGAGTCTAGTGTTACCACATCCACGACTTCTAGTGATTTAGCACAGTATGATCTTCATATTAGTCTTCTAGACACAACTTCTTGGGATGAGTGCTTGATATATGTATATTAGGTTCATTTTGTAAGTCTCATCTTGCAGATTTGGCAAACACCATTGAGGACATTTATCTCCTCTTTGATGATAGCTCCTATAGAGTTATATCATCTTCTTCAAATGTCATGAGGACACATTCAAAACCTTCTTGTTCTTTCTCCACCTTTCATTTGTCACACTTTAGCATTGGCTTGGAGATTCTTGAGCAATAATTGGAGGATTCATCATCATCTTTGTATCTTGTTCTTCCTTGATTTTTAGATGGTCTTGGCTTGTCGCCTTCTTCATCAATTAGGCTTGGAGTTTTAGATTTGATTTTGACATCCTTTAGCACTGACAAGGTGACACTCAAGCAACTTTTAGAGACATGCATTTATAGTTTTCTTCTCTCATATTCCTTCACGGAATGGAAAGCTCTTTTGCATATATCTATGGATTTTGTTTCTTCCTAAGGGGAGAAATGTTGTTTGGTGGTTTTGGATCATCTAGAGCATTCAATGTCGGGCATCTACCATTAGTGCAAGAGATTCTACATTGAAGAAGTGCTGCATAGTCTCTCTTCTTCTCCCTTAAGGGGGGGATTTTTTCCTCACATAGGGTTTTATTCTTCTCATACTTTAGAGAGCATCTTTTGTACATTGGTGAAGGAATTTGTCTTTGGAGGGACATCTTGAATCCTTCCTTTGTTTCACTTCTCTCATGTTTTCTCTCTTTTGGAGAGGGGTTTTTTCCCATAGATTTTTCTCTATTTATGAGATTCTTTCGTACATGGGCACCTCATCAGACCTTGTCGTCAAGACCCATGTTTGCATGTTTTTTCATTCTCCCCTAAGTTGCACTTAAGAGTGGGTGTTGGTGTGAATGGGGTTTTCTACCTATTCATTTTTTTTAGAACTTTTTCGCACTAGTCAAGTTTACTTAGGGAATTTAATTTTTGTGTTTGAAATATCCCAAGCAAAATTTGTATGCAAATTTTTTTCAATTTCACATCTTCATGTGAACAGACATTTTGTCAAACAATTGTCACTTTGCTGTTCTGAACTTGTTTCCAGTTTGGATTTAATATTTGATAGATGTTTAATGAAGTACTTTCATTTTTTATGGATTTCCAGCATTTCATTACAATGAACACATATAAATTTCAAGCATAGAATGATATAGGAACACCAATGATATAATCTTACTTTTCAGAAATTTGACATTCCAAATCTTTATCTTGCAAACACTATAACTGGAAAATAATAATTTTTCTAGTTCTGACCTGAGGTCCCAAAAGGTATATTTTTTATATCGCAAGCTCCTCAAACGGTATGGTGCGCTTCGTTCTCTTCGTACGACATTGACTATTTACTATGGCGCCTTCCTTCCATATGTACGAACCATGCTGAAGCCTGTGGCTGTGGCAATGTGAAATGGTGTGACTTATACTATTCGCCCTTCCTTGTTGACTCTTCAAACCTTCCATGTCACCTTGGAAAATCTGTATGACAACTCCCTTCAAGCATTCAACTCATTCCAAAGCTACGATAGTAAAATGGGAATATTCAAACCTTCCAAAATAACATCGCCTCCTTTATTTGCAGCCGTTGGGAGTATAAAATAACTCTCCTCAGATATTTGGAGTGGTTCAGCTGGAATTGACAATAATATAATATTATTGTATTAACACCATATTTCTGCAATTTGGTCCAAATCTTGAAATTTGTCTCTATAAGAGACTTCACAAATTTTGTTATTTCCACTTGTAGAATCACCGTGAGAAATTTGAGCAATCTCTCCAACAAACTGGTTAGGGTAGAATTGTTGCACCACCGAATGCAATTATACCCGTAGGGTTTTCGTCCTAGGGTTTCGAGCTCCAAGAACTTTTCTAGAATCCACACAATAGAAAAATATTCAAGACTTTTGTATCTCTCTCTTCGATGATCTTTCAAATTCCCGCTTTTAATATTTTAATTAAACCATGAGAAATAAAGTGACTTTTTAAACTTCATTAAATAACCCCCCCTTTTTTTTCAAAAAAAAAGGAAGGGAAAAAATTTATTCAATCAAAACCGAGATACAAGGCAAAAGCCAAAGGCCCAATAAAACAGGAGTACAACCAACAACAACACTACATAGTCTTGTCATCCAGTAAAAATCTCTCCAAAGTTCCAAGATAATCTGGAGGTAACTCATCCCTTTCACTAATATCCCAGCCATCCCCATTCTCCGCCATCCCCATTCTCCGAGGCCCACTTCGCCAAGCAGTCAGCCACGCAGTTCCATTCCCTAGGAATGTGACAAAAAGAGATAGATTCCAAGGAACTGCAAACACTTAAAATCTGTCTGACCAACGAGGCTAAATGCCAGCTAACACCATCCAATCTCTGGTTATTCAACATATCCACAACAATCTGAGAGTCAGACTCACAGATAATCCTCCTCCAGCCTAAGGAGCAACCCCGCTCAATAGCAATCTTAATAGCAAGGGCCTCCATTAGATTATTAGAGTAATGTCCTTTATAGACAGAGAAGCAAAAAACAACATCACCATCTTTACTTCTACCAATACCTCCAATACCAGCATGCCCAAGGTTCCCACGAGAAGAACCATCAGTATTAATCTCTAGGACCCCAACCGGGGGAGGCGCCCACTTCCCATCACGGCAGACCCGTTTCTTGACATGACGAGGCTTAATACCAGCAGTGCAACCCCTACTACTATCCCCCAGGTTCAAATCCCGCACAACCGCAAGATCCCCAAGATCAATACTTTCAGACATATCACATTTAGCAGAAATAGTCTCTTGAAGCCTGCTGATAATCTTCGTCCACAATTGGCCACTTTCTAGTTTGGAATCACAAAAAACTCTACGATTCCTTTCCAGCCAAAGGTTCCAAAGAATGAAAATAGGCCCAATAGTCCAGGCCACTTGAAGAAAAAGAGTCTTTGCAGGAGGTCTGCCCAGGCTCTCCCAAAACTCAATAAGGGAGGAAGCATGAATGCAACCATGATGCCAAGCCTCCCACCATTTGTGCCAAATCTCACGAGAAAAGGGGCAAAGAAAGAACAAATGGGAAGAACATTCTTCACTGCACGAACAAAGAAAGCAAATGGAAGGTCCCTGAAACCCCCGTTTGCGGAGATTCTCCCAAGTGAGACATCTCCGTTGGGCAACCAACCATAAAAAGAAGTTACACTTGGGCCAAGAAAAGTTGTTCCAAACCTTCTTCCACCAGGGTACCTCAGCAGGACCATGTAAGTTCCCATCAAGCACAGCATAACCTTGAGCAACAGTAAATTTACCTTTTGGGCTGGGACTCCATGCCAACTTGTCCCTCTCATTCAGAGAGCTGCAAAGCCTGCCCTCCAAGATCTTAGACAGAGCAACACAATCCTCATCAGAACCGCCCACAGGCCACTCCTGTGGATCCTTCCAACAAGACACCTCCAATTGACCAATACGCTTAACTGTTTTAAAATGCTCCACCTTGATCCAACCAGCATCAGCGAACAACTGGCCAAGAGACTGAAGCTGAGGGAAGCAAGAGAGAATGGGAGGGTGGCCATCCCAAGAGTCCAGCCAAAATAGAGCATCAGAGCCTTTATTACAAATCCAGAAAAGACCATTCTTAACAAGTTGAGCCCCCAGCTTAAGAGTATCCCAAATGCAAGAACCTTTACCAATCAAAGCAAGCCGTGGCACATCCTGGCTCTCAGCACCAGGAAAGTACTTGAGAGAAAGAATCTTAGCCCAAACCTGATCCTGATTATTGCACCATCTCCAGTACAGCTTAGCCGCCAAGGCTTTAACCACAAGAGCCACAGACCTAAGACCAAGGCCCCAGCGTGCTTCGGTCTACAGACAGACTCCCACTTGACTAAACTCCACTTCGAGGAGAGAAGGTTGCCTGACCAAAGGAATTGCCGAGAAAGAGCATCAAAATCCCTCACAAAAGAGGCAGGGGGACTCTGCACACAACACCTATAAATAGGGAGAGACTGCACCACAGCTTTTAGGAGGATCACTCGCCCAGCTGAAGAGAGCCACCTGTAAGTCCAATGACTAACCTTACTCCGGAACTTATCCAAAATCCCCTGCCAAAAGTCTTTCCGTTGAGGTCCCAGAGCCAAAGGAATCCCCAGGTACATCAGGGGGAGAGAGCCAATTTGAAATCTAAGAATCCTAGCAATCTTGTTTTGAATGAGCCGAGGAGTATTAAAGAAATAAATGGAAGATTTATCATCATTAAAGTAGATGTCCAAAGCTCTCCTGAAGTTCACTGCCTCACTAATTCTTGCCAAACCCATCAATCCAGTATCATCCACAAATTGAAGATGAGAACATGGAGGGAGAACATTGTTCCAGCTCTAGCCGTGTATCCGACCTTGCTGCACCTGAGATTTAATAAATCTACCAAGACCCTCCGCCATGATAATGAAAAGATAAGGGGATAGAGGGTCCCCTTGCCGAAGTCCCCGAGAAGCACTAAACCAATTAGAAGGTTCCCCATTAATGAGAACAGAAAAGGAGGACGAGGTCACACAATTGAGAACCCAATTCACCCACTCCTCCTCAAAGCCAAAAGCCAAGAGTATATTTTGTAAGAACTCCCAGCTCACCCGATCATAAGCTTTAGCCATGTCAAGCTTAATGAACATCGCCTTCTCCTTAGAGGAAGCCATAGAGTGAATAGCTTCCGTAGCAATCACAACACCATCCAAGATTTGTCTTCCTTCCACAAAACCTCCCTGCTCAGCAGAATTCAAAGCACCAAGGAGAGGTTTGAGTCTCTCAGCAATCAACTTGGTGATGATCTTATAGACAACGTTGCATAAAGCAATAGGCCTGAAGTGATCCATCTGATTGGCGCCCTCCTTCTTAGGTATGAGAGCCAAAAAAGTAGAATTCAAAGACTTAAGCATTTGTTTGTTCCTAAGAGATTCCTGAACCACCTCAAGAAGATCATACTTTATTATTTCCCAAAATTCCTGGAAGAACTCAATCGGAAACCCATCTGGGCCAGGAGCTTTACCTTTTTTCATGCTGAACACAACTTTCTCCAATTCAGGTAACAAGATTGGACACAAGAGAGCCCTATTCATCTCATCTGAAACCAAGCAAGGAATACAATCCAAGATGGCCCTCTCCTCAGATCTAACATCAAGATCCACCCTAGAAAACAGATTGGAAAAATAGTTGACAGCTTCCCTGGAAATTTCACTACAAGACGAGAGTTGGGCCCCATCACTCGAAACAAGAGTAGAAATAGAGTTCCCCTGTCTACGAGCCTTAACTGAGTTATGAAAAAAGGCCGTGTTCCTATCCCCCTCTTGAAGCCAATCAATACGGGATTTTTGCTTCTAGAAAATCTCCTCCCGAAGCTCCCACTCTTCTAGGCCCTTAAGAGCCAAGGACTCAGCATTCAACAGGGCAGAGGACAACCCATGGTCACGAATCTGACGAGTAATACTATCCAACTTGGACTGAGCAGCAAACTTCTGAGCATGGAGGTTCCCAAAACATTGTTTATTCCACCTCTTAAGCCTATACTTCACATGTTGAAGCCGCTTACTAAAATTGTACATAGCCCTCCCATGGGGAGGAAGCCCTTCTTACCACCAATCCAGCACAAGATCCCAAAGAGATTGATCACGTAACCACATCAACTGAAATTTGAAAGGAGGGTTTTTGGTGACTCCATAAGGGGAGACAGAGAGTTTGATAGGCCAGTGATTAGAGCCTCTCCAATCCAGAATTTCAGAACTGGTAGTCCACCTGTTGCTCATCCAGTAACAGGAAACCAAAAATCTATCAAGTCATTCAGAGATAGCCTCATCACCACACCTCCTATTATTCCAAGTAAAAACTCCATTGATTGGCTTCACATCAACAAGATTTAGGAAGCCAATATTATCTCTGAGCAAAAGAGAAGACGGATCCAACCTGGTTAACCCGCCACGTTTTTCATCCAAACTAATAACAGCATTAAAATCGCCAGCCAGAATCCATGGGAGAAAAGGGTCCAGAGAACGGACAAAACTGATATGAGCCCAAAGATGTGCCTTACCTGGAAGATCAGTAGGAGCACAAATATTGGAGAAGAGACATCTTTCTCCATTTTCAAAATTGGAGGCAACCATAGAGATGGAAGACCGACTAGAAATCCACCATAAAGGGGAGACTTTTCGCGGGTACCAGAAGCAAGCCACCCCCCCAGAACAGCCCAAAGCCCCCACCCCTTGACAGTAGCCTTGGGGCCAGATACGCAGAGCACAATTATCCAAACCATCCACAGTAAGCTTGGTTTCCTGAATAAAGACCACATCCGGAGCCTGAGACTCAATTAATCTACGAACAACCTTTTGTCTAGGGATGCTGTTCAACCCCCTTACATTCCATGATAAAACAATCATTTATGAGGATGGGAGAAGTGGGAATCAATGGGTTTCACAGACCCAGACTCAACCAAAGTATCACCCATAATCTTAACTTTGTCTTGATCAGTCTTCCTTCCACTCCTTGACAGTTTGTCTAGAGGCCCCTTTTTAAAAGATTTTTGTTGCAAGCCTAAGGCAGGAGGAGCCTTAAAACCCTTCACAGGATCCGTGGACCCCTTAGAAACAGGGGGACTAGGAGACAAATCAGTAGTACCCAACGAAACCTGTGACACCTGGAGAACATCAATATTCTGAACTTGAGGAGGCAAGTCCATAGCCGGCTGACCAACCTGTTGATCCCCTGAAGATGGAATCAGCTCCTCCTTCTTTGCGTCCGCATCCTGAATCTCTATCTGACCCTTAGCCCCAGAAGAGAGCTCAACTGGAATTCCATCTTCTTGGACCACGCTATCAAGAGCCTCAAACCTATTAAAAGTGCCATCATTCTGTCTATCCATCCAAGTTCTCTTCTTGCCTTTGCCTTTATTACGAGATTTAACTGGGGTAAATCCCTCCGTATCAACAGGTCCATCAGACATTGGAGCCTTTCCCTTGTCCATCTTAGGAGGTCCAGAGGCAGCCAAGGGGGAAGATTTCAATCTGGGACATCTACGGTGTAGATGACCATATTCATGGTAGATTCTGCATCTAAAGGGAAGGGTTTCGTAATCCAACTGCTGGATCCAAAAAGAAGAACCCATGCAAATTTCCATAGAGTTTGGTAATGGATTATTCAAATCAACTTCAACACAAATACGGGCATAAGAAATTAACTTACGATTTTGAGTCTGTGAAGCCAATCCAACAGGTTTCCCAAGAAGCAAAGAGATTGAGTGAAGGATATCTTCCCTCCAAAATTCCAACGGGAGCCTCGGCAAACGAACCCACATGGGCACCCGCGAGGGGATCTCTTCAGCAGAGTTGAAGTCCATATGCCAGGGCTTGATGAAGAGCCCAACCTGGTTAAAGAAATAAGGGCCACCTTCAAAAGCCCTATTCCTGTCCGCCATGCATGAAAAGATAACAAGGAAATAGTTATTAGCCGCTAAGAGAATCTCCATATCTCCTTCAGGGGTCCAAACCCAACGTGCCCAGGATTCCAGCACAGGAAGAGAAAGACGAAGGCCCAAAAATTTACAAATAAGGGTATGATTACACCAGTAATCAACATCCTCCGAAACTTGCTCAGGTTGAATAACCAAAACGGGTCGATCTTCTGATCTCTCCAAACATCCATTTACTTTTTTAATTTGAAACGTCCCTTTAGACGAGGAAGCACCCTCCCCAGAAGGAGGAAACTCAGTCCGATCCTTGTTACTGGCAAGCAACAAAGAAGATGGATCTACCATCTCCGAATCATGGGAAGAAACAAGACCCTGATTCTCCATGGCTCAACGAGCCCAAGCACCAATCAAAAGAGAGGAAGAGGCAAGGCAGTCGACCGCAAATGCCCAAACCGCCGCGCACCACTCGTTAAAAGAAACCCACGCACCAAAAAAGGCCAGAAAAACGACCAGCTACAGCAAGGAGGAAGCCCAACCCCTGTTTGACCACCTCCAGATCCCGGCGAACACAGCAAAGACCCCCCAGCGAGCTCCCAACGGATGAAGACGAGCACAGAGAAACGCCATAGAGCGAGCTAGGGCACGCGGGCCCTAGCCCGCAACAGAGCTCTGCGACGCGCCATCTTCTACCATAGTATCACTATTTGTCGTTTGTCTTTTTCAACCTCATTAAATAACCCCCTTAAAGTCACTTTATAAACTTTATTAAATTAATTAAATAATATTACCCTTAAGATATTTTTTGGTAAGATAATATTAAATAATTAAATTAAATATATTCCCTGATCTTTGATTTTATCCTATAGGAATAAGATAGGCTAATTGGTCACTCCTGATTACTCCTCGGAAGGAGACATTACAACGTCTCATTTTATAAGGTTAAGACACATGTCATCATCTTAGTTTGTCCTATATCTCATCCTTGCCTATATATGCAAGTGTTCCCTCATTGTACATGAATTATCAAATGCTTATAAAAGGTTATCCTATATTTTTCTTTAGTAAATATTGGATAATCATTGCTTCTCTCTTGTGTGTGTTGGTGTGTAGAGTTGTATGTTTCCAAATCCCTAAAGCTTGGTTGTTTTTTGAGTTGTCAAACTTAGATTTATCGACCTCTAACTTATGTTCAAGCAGGGCAACACTAGACCAATTTATTGGGAGTGGGTAATCTCTCCTTCACTTCAGTCTTAGCTATAAAACCCAAGGGGGGCTTCCCTAGAGGCATCCTTAACATGATTGATCACAATTGAAAATGTGCAAATAGACAAACATACAGTAGTACCCAATGTATGCTTGGTCACAAAAGCTGTCACTAGATCAAAGACTAATGTACTATGCATAATGCATAAGACCTCTTATTAAGTTGATAAGCACATCATTGTAGAATTGTAGGTTGTGGGCATGCATAACATGATTCTCCAAGATAATAACAGTTATGGATTGTCGAAGATACTTCCATGGTTATAACACTAAATCACGAAGTGCATATAAACTACCTCCTCCTAATCTATTGGTGAATGATGTTTTTAGTTTGAGTGCATGGTGGATCATTACTTCCAAGACTGGTGCATATTCATTGGGTTGGAGAGGCACAACACAACATGAGAAACAACACAAAGAAATCAAAAGGACTATGAGTTGTGCAAATACATACACCACAAATAACGATATCAAGCAACTGAACATTCTTAGTTATCCAAAGCTTGTAACAAATTAGACTGTTGTGACATTCATCAAATCTTTAATTACATTCATATTAGTAGATGTGGCAAGGGGAAACCCACAGCTAAAACTTCTCAAAAATTTACAAATAGAATCGTGGAGACATTTAACTACAAGAATTATTTGTAGTATTAACCTTCTTGAGATTTACAAAAGCTTTTGCTCTAATGGTCACTAGATTTGTAGGAATTGAAACCCTAGAAGCTCCTTCGCACTCATAGTCATGTGGAAGAGATAAAATGACCAATTTTTGGAAAATGAATTGGCATGTATAGTGTTGGTCTCCCTATCACTTTGGGAATTGAGGAGGATTAATAGGTCGTGAATATGTTGTGCAAGGCGAGCTTACGTTCTACAAAATCCACTAAATGAGTGATTTGGAATAGGCACGAGGACCATTGAGAGCCAGAAACCATTGCATTAATGATAGCATGGCTGTTGTCATCCTCCATTATTTGAAGTACATTTGAATCTGTGCCCTTAAGTTGGACAATTGTTTTTGGGCGGGAAGATCTTGAATGGGTAGTTGCAAGGGTAAAATCCGACATTAATGGTGTCCTAGGAGGTTCAAGGAAGTGGTTGGGGTGAACAAGAAGGAATGCAAAAGTTGGAAGTAGAACATGATATGAGAAATGGACATGTTGGACTTTTGGTTAGGATTGGAGGTTGGGTTTGGATGGGAGAATGTAAGTCTTGAAGTACAAAGGAAACTTCGCAAAAATGGTGGAATGAAGGAAGCACTAGGGAGGAATATGGGAAAAGGATGTGGGATTGGACATTAGGACGAGATGTCTAGGTGGAATGAAGGATATTTAGAAGTCATTTTGAAGCTTGCACAAGAAGAAATAGAAGGCAAAAGGCTATTGGAGCTGTTGCGAAATTTGAATGCGAAAGTGGATGATGGAAGTGAACAATGTTAAATTTATGTGAACAGATTAAAATGCACAGAAAATAATTCAAAATCTGAGACAACAACACAGCAGTTACCCTGGGAAAACCCTCCTCTTGAGGGAGAAAAACCCAGCAACAAAGATCTCTCTTATATTAATATAGAAGTGGCAATAATTCACTTTACAATGAGGCCGAAACACAAGGCCAGAAATCAGTACCTTTACCAGATACAAAGAGCAGATACAGACCTCACTTTCAGACTGTATAATTCAGACCTTGCTTTAGACAGTAGTTCTGACTTCAAGAATATATTTGCACTTCAGTGTTGGATAACATTCGAACTCAGAACTGACAGAGGTTCGCATTTGGCATATTCAACTTTAACAAAATTTGCGTCCTTTGCTGATCTGCAATCTGCTAATATATGATTTGCAATATCATGCATAAAAGAGTTCGCCCTTTCCTAACAATGCGCACAAGGTGATCATTGAACTGCATATGATCACATTGAGACTAGTATTCGCACTTGATCAATATGATGTATTCGCACTTAATCATATTAGACTTACATGCATCACCGAACTGAAGAATCGATCCTTACAATGGACGAACTAATGTCAATATATACTCATGAATGGGAGAGACGCCTCTCTTAAAATCCTTCAAGTCGGCCTCTAAGAAATCGCGAATATTCCTTAAATGAGGTCGGCCTTGATAACTATTATAAGTCGGCTTGAATGAATATTGTATGTCGGCCTTCACACCTCTTCACAAGAGGTCGGCCACCTTAAAGAAATCGTATCCCAAGGAGATGAAGTCGGCTCCACATATTAAATGAGTATAGTACAAGACAATGAATATAAATTGAATAGCCAACGACTATCATTCAATTTATGTCTTCCACGAGAGAGCTGAGCTGGAAGGAACTACCGAAGCTGCTATAACATTAACACTCCCTCTCAGCTAGGGAGAGAACTTCCAGCTGCATAAAACGAATCATCTCCATGTGAGGTCCATCTGCCATCATTGCCTGCAATCAGATATAAAGAGAGATATATCACCTCAATGTGATATTAGATATCGTCTCGATATCAACCATCACATGGTAAGTACTAGTGTTCATCACTTGCGTGATGTTGTCACCTCATCGTGACTTTCACCATGGCTCTCCCAGAGGGTGAAACACAAGTACAAGAAGATCATCACGAACTCTCTCACGTGATGTTGTCATGGAGTCACACACATGACATCCACCATGACTCAGCTCAGAGGGTGGAAACAAGGGCTTTCACCTCAAATTCTTCCGTCACAGAAGAAAGTGCAATAGAAAGTACAAGTGTTCATCACTTGCGTGATGTTGTCACCTCAAGTGACTTTCACCATGACTCTCTCAGAGGGTGAAACACAAGTACAACATATGTTATGGAGTCGCACACATGACATCCACCATGACTCAACTCAGAGGGTGGAAACGAGGGCTTTCACCTCAAATTCTTCCGTCACAGAAGAAAGTGCAATAGAAAGTACAAGTGTTCATCACTTGCGTGATGTTGTCACCTCAAGTGACTTTCACCATGAATCTCTCAGAGGGTGAAACACAAGTACAACATATGTCTTGGAGTCGCACACATGACATCCACCATGACTCAACTCAGAGGGTGGAAACGAGGGCTTTCACCTCAAATTCTTCCGTCACAGAAGAAAATGCATTAAGAAGGCTCACTGATACTGAGACTCATACTCAGTCAAGGCTGGATTCTCCACCATACCAAGCTTATCTCGGAAGTATACAAACTTTATCTGGCGAGAGGCTTGGTGAGAATATCTGCCATCTGCTCATCAGTGCTAATGTACCTCAACTGTACTTCTGCAGTACCATGTCTCGATATAGTGGTACTTGATCTCAACATGCTTGGAGCTGTCATGAAACACAGGATTGACAGAAGGCTTCACACAACTCACAATGAATAATAGTAGGCTCCATTGATTGTCCAAACAATCCCGCAAGGAGCTTACGAAGCCACACTGCTTCCCGAGTTGCCATGCAAGTACTCAACTGCTCAGCTACTCTTCCTTGCACAGGAAATCATAAGAACCCAAAACAAATAGCCTAGGTGCTCTTCCGATTTGTGACACAACCGCCCAAATCGAATCAGTGAAACCAAGTAACTCCAAGTGCATCGAAGTATACTTCAACCCATATCCAACTGTGCCACGCAAGTATCTCAGGATATGTTTAGCTGCAACAAGATGTATCTGTCTCGGATCACACATAAACTGGCTAAGTGCACTCACTGCATAGCAAATATCAGGTCGTAGGATCCACCAAATCTGAACTAGCTGCAGCCTCCTTCAATTTATGAAGATTGGTCTCCATAGGAGCAGACATGGATTTGCAATCCATTATGCCAAATCTCTTAAGTATATCAATGGTGTACTTCCCTTGATTTAAAAATCATACCATCTGACTTCTGCCAGACTTCTAAACCAAGAAAGTAATGCATGAGCCCAAGGTCCTTCATCTCAAGTTCTGAAGTCAACTCCTTCTTACATTCAAGAATCAGGGGATCTTCTCTAGTAAGGATCAGATCGTCAACATATAAAACCAAAATTAATGCATCACCATTGATTACCTTGAAGTAGAGATTTGAATCAGCATCATTCTTCAAGAAACCCAAGCTTGATAGATACTGATCAATCCTTTCGTGCCATGCACGAGGAGCCTGCTTAAGACCATACAAGACCTTCTTCAGCTTGCAAACATGTGACTTCATCCCATGAACCTCGAAACAGTGAGCAACAGGAGCAAATGTTTCTTCATAAACAACTCCCTCTTTCTGTGAAAACCCACGAGCTATGAAACTTGCCTTGTACTTCTTCAATGCTTTCATCTGCATCTTTAAGTACGGGCTGTCCTCTCAGAACACTCTATTCTCACAACATTGCAATCTTTACTTCTTCTCAGCAAGTCACTGAACTCCCTCTTGATTCCTACTTCAGAGATTGCAAAGAAGACTTCTGGAAGTGAACTCCCTCTAGCCACTAACTCAGTCTCATGGCTGCAAGTTGTTTGAACATTTCTTTGGTCGGCATGACTCCCTCACAAGATGCCTCAAGCTTTTCATCACTAAGCAGTCTCTCATCTCCTTCTTGCTCCTAAATCTGTCCTGGAAGCATTTTTAGAGAGAGATTACTAACAATTTATAGCTATCCAAGGCTAGAATCATACAAAGTTTACTATATCAGATTATAGTGTGAGTACATAAGAATTTAAAACATGAATAAAACAACCTAAAGAGAAATATATAAAGGATCAGAATGAAGGGATAAAGAAACTTATCTTTATTGAATTCTGATATATTCTGCTTCCATCTTTTGCTCCTCTCAAGAGTGCTAAACTCAGCATCAACAGGAGACGGTCTGTACAAACTACAGATTTCTTGCATGCAGCCGTCATGTTCAATATAGGACCAGCCTTCTCAAGGCATCATTGCAGTCCATGAACATGGAGAAAGGTATCGATGTGACCATCACAACGAAATTTCATTTCACTTTTCCATCTCAGAGTCACACTCAGAGATCTATACAACGAAATGCAATGAATGATGACATTTGCCAATGATCTCTATCACACATGATTCAAGTAAGCAATTGGCAAACTAAAATTTCAACCTAGAAGGTGATATCAAGGAAGTAAATAAAGAATACTTATCTCTTTAAAGATTCACTGTACTCAATATACTTCACAGCTCTCACACTCGGATATGTTCACAACCTTCCTCTGTCAGGTTCATGACTGATCATAGGCCCATAACAGTAAACATAAAACTCTTTTACACTTTCATCAATGCCGCTTGACCCGAGAGCCTAATTTCAGCTTCTCAATTCATCTCAAGGTAGCATAGACTCCTTATGCAGGGGATCACAACCTGTTATCAGGCGCTTTGCTCTAGGGCTTTAGATTAATGCTCCATTCTAAGACTTGCAATCCAAATGCCTGACAGCACACAAAGCTCCACGAATTTTCTTGAACACTGCTTGATAATGCTGAATGGGACAGATATTCACTTGAATCCTCAACCTTCAAGTCATACACCATCTTGACAAACTGAACAAATGGAATAATCTGAATGCAATAATCTGATCACGATCCTCAAACCCGCTCTGATACCATGTTAAATTTATGTGAACAGATTAAAATGCACAGAAAATAATTCAAAATCTGAGACAACAACACAGCAGTTACCCTGGGAAAACCCTCCTCTTGAGGGAGAAAAACCCAGCAACAAAGATCTCTCTTATATTAATATAGAAGTGGCAATAATTCACTTTACAATGAGGCCGAAACACAAGGCCAGAAATCAGTACCTTTACCAGATACAAAGAGCAGATACAGACCTCACTTTCAGACTGTATAATTCAGACCTTGCTTTAGACAGTAGTTCTAACTTCAAGAATATATTTGCACTTCAGTGTTGGATAACATTCGAACTCAGAACTGACAGAGGTTCGCATTTGGCATATTCGACTTTAACAAAATTCGCGTCCTTTGCTGATCTGCAATCTGCTAATATATGATTCGCAATATCATGCATAAAAGAGTTCGCCCTTTCCTAACAATGCGCACAAGGTGATCATTGAACTGCATATGATCACACTGAGACTAGTATTCGCACTTGATCAATATGATGTATTCGCACTTAATCATATTAGACTTACATGCATCACCGAACTGAAGAATCGATCCTTACAATGGACGAACTAATGTCAATATATACTCATGAATGGGAGAGACGCCTCTCTTAAAATCCTTCAAGTCGGCCTCTAAGAAATCGCGAATATTCCTTAAATGAGGTCGGCCTTGATAACTATTATAAGTCGGCCTGAATGAATATTGTATGTCGGCCTTCACACCTCTTCACAAGAGGTCGGCCACCTTAAAGAAATCGTATCCCAAGGAGATGAAGTTGGCTCCACATATTAAATGAGTATAATACAAGACAATGAATATAAATTGAATAGCCAACGGCTATCATTCAATTTATGTCTTCCACGAGAGAGCTGAGCTGGAAGGAACTATCGAAGCTGCTATAACATTAACAAACAAGAGGAGTGATGTGTAGGGGAACCCCACAAAAAGGGAAGAAATGGAAGACTTGCGAGAATGCGGGAATGTAAGGAAGGTTGCAAGGTAGAAGGGAGTGGGGGATGTTTGAATGGACACCAAGAGTTCACAAGGTAGTGGGAAAGGGACATGCAGGGGAACTTTGTGGAAATGGATGCAAGAAGTGGATGAGGTGGAAGAAATGTTTGGATCCACAATGAGATCCCACAAAGGGAGGAAGTGAAGGAAAAGGGGAATGAAGGGATCCATTGGGAGCTAGGGATTGAGGATAGCAAGGAAATCATGGCACAAGGCATCCAGGCAAGAGGATGATTGAAACTCTAGCTCCGAAAGATAACATAGTGTAAAGTGTCGAAGTGCAGGGGTCGAAAGAAAGGCATGCTGGTAAGAGTAAGTTTGGAACTCGAATAGGGACAAGGGAAAGAGTAGGGTTGGGGAAAAAGGTACGTCAGAATGGGAAGGTACGATATCTTGACAAGGACAAAGGAAAAGGTAGGGTTTGGAGGAAAGGTATGCCAGGAGGGGAAATTTCGAATCTTCACAAAAACATATGGAAATGATCAAAACATATCCAAACTTAGAATACTTTTGGGTTTTGCAAATTCCAACAATTGATAGGGACATGGAGGATGAAAAGGAGCAACACTTGTGCAAACTTGACTAAATGAGACCTATTGGGAATTATCTCAGGATGGTTATAAATGATGCGCAAAATGACATCAAATGCACAAAAGGGGGCTCAAACCAAGCAAATTAGACATTGTGAAATTGGGTGCCAATATTGTGGAAGGTAATTGGTGTTGTTGTAGGTAATCCTTAGCTCCTATGAATCCTTGTGGTTTCTCTTGCAAACCATTGGTTTTTCTTGGCTTATGCATCTATGGTTTAAAAAAGCAAGAAGGGTTTAGGAATCATTTGACATTGCTATTGAAGTGTTCAAGATAGGGTAGGAGTAATTTAGTGAATCTTTAGTGCTGATCAAAAAAGAAAGAAAACAATTTTTATAGCAACATCAATAGCATATTAATACAAGAAAAATAAGTTCCAAATAGTGACCAATTTCACTGAATGAATTTGCTTCTTCCCTTGAGCATTGAAATGTGTAGTGGGCAACCTAGGAGATATGCAAATTGAATGGGTTTGGATCTCAAAGGTTTGTATATATGCTAGTCAAGCAACTACAAAGAGACATTTTGTTAGAAATCTAAAATAGATTGAATAACCAAGATCTTTTGAGAGAGATAAGCTATAAAACTGTAAATGAAATAACACAATTACACACCAGAGATTCCAAGAGATATGCAAATGTCAAGATGACAAAATTGCATTAGGAGCTCAAAGCAAATCTGTAGAATAGTGACTGCATGCATCAAGGTATTGAATGAGATGATGGAGGTGGCAAATCCAACCAATAGGAGATGATGGAGGTGGCAAATCCAACCAATAGGAATTAACCACCAAAAGTGGATATGGACCACCAAAGGTGGAGATGGCCACCAAAAGTGGAAAGTGTTCCACCGTTTAAGGAAGGGGACACCACATTACTTATCTCCTAGTTAATAAATGCTAAACTCACTTTATTATCCTAAACAAGCTTAATAAAAATGTAGGAAAAACCTAGGACTAAGGGAAAATAAATTAACCCACTAGGAAAATAAAAACTTACACCAACACCCCCCCTTAAGCATAGCTTAGGTGGATGCAAAAGATGATGAGTCTTGGCAAATGAAGCCATGTTAGGCACCCATGTACATATAAAATTTCCCCCCAAAGAAGAAGCCCCATCCCACAAAGATGAAGTGGAAGGACAAAGAAGGCCCCCCCTCCCCCAAAAAAAAAGAGATCCAATGGTAGATGCCCGAAACTGGATGTAGAAGATGGCCCATGATCATCGAACAACATTCCTCCCTTTAGGAAGAAACAAAACCAAAGGTGTATGCAAGCTATCTCCCCACTCTTGAAAGGAATGTGTAGGAAGAAAACTCAAGATGTGTGGAGTCTTTGAGCTTTAGCTCAAGTGTCTCCATGTCGATGCTGAACGCTTCCACAATCAAATCAGGCGTTCTAGGCCACATTGCTGAAAGTGAAAACTCAGAATCTCCTAAAGAGTGATGTAGAACGCAAGCCAAAGACTCAAGTATCTCCTTTGAAGATGTCTCCTCCAAATGATGATTCAAAGTATCCACACTCATGTCAAATTGTGATGAATGTTCATGTAGAGAATGAACAAGAGGGTCAAAGTGTTCTCTCACAACAACTAAAGAAGAAACAACTCCATCAAAGAGAAGACGAATACAATCAATAGTGTCTCCCAAATCTGCAATATGTGTCTCCATAAACAAGTCTGAAATACCTGTCAAGAGATCATACCAAGTTGAATCTGAAAGACAATGTATGTCTTGCTGCAAAGAATCGTTGGAAGCTTTTGAAAAAGCAACATTGAACATTGAATTAGCAATAGTATGTGGAGGAGATGGAATGCAAGATTCAAGAATTTGATCACTTGTGAGAATACCCAACTTCAAGTAACCAAAATTCTCCTCAAAATCAAGATCCACACCAGATGTGTGCTCATCATCCAAAGGATCAAAGCCATCATTAGGAACAAAATCTGAAAAGGTGTACAACCGAGATGCATAATCAACCACCCTAGTAGCAATTATCTCTTTGATCTCCAAATCTCTGATGAGAACTGAATCATGAGTAAATTCCAGTCTTCCCTACTCCACTATGAGTAATCTGATAGATGGAAAGAAGATTATTGGACAAATGAGGTACGCACAATACATCATTGAAAGTACCTTCCCCTATATCAACATATCCCTTCCCAATTACATTCATATATATATATTGTTACCCATCAAAATAGGTGGCATAATACAAGGCTCAAAAGAAGAGAAAATCGACTATAAAGAAGCCATATGATGAGAAACTCTTGAATCTAGAAGCCATTTCCCTGATCCAATACTCGTAGAAGCACACAAAGCTTTTCTTTTATCTGCTTGGCCTTTTTCCTTTTTCTTAGTATATTCTTGGTTTGATGAAGATGGAGATTCAATGACCCCTTATACTCTTCTCAAAAAGATGTGTGAGGCGATCAATTTGTTTCTTCATATATTTGTAGTCATCATGACCAAGTTTCTTACAATAAGCACATTTTACCTTCTCCTTCTTAGATTTGCTTTGATTTGAAGAAAGTTTATTGTTACATTAGAAGTAGACGAAGATACATCTGGAGCATTCTCTCCTTGATTCTTTTGTTTCTTACTTTGTTTGCCATTATCTTTTTGATCTTTAGTGCCTTGACTTGCAACCAAAGCATGAGACTTAGAAGATTTGATAGTGCCCATTTGAACCAACTTGTCCTATTCTTTTGTGAGTTCATTAGCAAACACATTGAGAGAAGGCATTTTTGAGGAAGCTCCTAAGGCACTTTTAGTGGCATGGAATGTAGAAACAAAGATTGAATAATCTGGACCAAGTTTAGAGAGAATACTTAAGATCAATTGTTTATCATCTTTCTCAATTCCACACTGTTTCAATTGTAATCTTATGGCCTTTAGTTTGGTGAAGAAATCTTGTATTGTATCAAAACTTGAAGGACTTAACCCTATTAGCTCATTCTCCAATTGATGACCCATTAATTTATCTTGTGCACCAAAGAGTTTTTCCAATGTTGTCCAAACTTCATTTGGTGTAGACAAAGATTCAACATGAAAGAGAAAATCTGGAGATACAAACATACATAAGGTTCCAAATGCTTCATCACATTATTAAACCATTTTGTCTTTTTTGCATCAATTGTTGGTTTAGTTTCTAGTCCCATTGTTACCCTATGCAATCCTTACTTTTTCAAGTGGATTAACATTTTACTTTTCCAATCAAAATAGTTGTAGGGTGTTAATATAGGGAACTGTTGATGGATCCATTTTAGGCAGAAAAGAAGATTGTTTGTGAGTGCACGAAAAGAGAAAGAAAATTGCGAAAGAGACACTCCCCTTTCCACTAGTCTCAGAAATTACCCCCCAAGATATTACAATGTTGGCACTTTATGATTAGAGCGTTTACAAAGCTTTTTCCAAGATACAATGCTTAATAGGCCAACAATGACCAAACTTACAAATTTTGAGACAAAATGAGCGAAAGTTATGGCCTACCCCACTTTCCACTAGTCTCAGAAATTACCCCCCAAGATATTACAATGTTGGCACTTTATGATTAGTGCGTTTACAAAGCTTTTTCCAAGATACAATGCTTAATAGGCCAACAATGACCAAACTTACAAATTTTGAGACAAAATGAGCGAAAGTTATGGCCTATTGAAGAGAAAATGCAACAATAATAGCTTCAATCTGCAATATTTGATAGAAAATGGATTTTTTTTTTCAATACCTCTATGGATAGAAAGTGCTCATCTCTAGCTTTCCAACAATATCTCGTTTGCCAAAAACGGACATTGTGGCAAAAAGTTATTATTATTATTTTTTAAATGGCCGAATTTAGCCTTTAGTGACGACCCCCCTAGCAAAATAAAAATTTGCCAAAAATCAAATTCGTCTAAAATAGACAAATTTTATACGAGAATAGGGGTTTTTGGGTCATCTGAGCACAATGGCAAGGTCCGTTTGGGCCGAAAATGCTCTTGCAAAAAGCTGTTCACCAGATCTGAGCTTCAAACCTTTGTTTGCTACTATGTCATATGGTGGCCAAATTGAGTGAAACAAAAGCCAAAATTGACTTTCTTGAGCCTCCCAGATGCAATGGAACAGTAAAAAATGCTGCTACTAGCTAGAATAGTTGCAATCACCAAAAACACACGTGCAAATATAGGATTAACAGATCTTTATAATTCCTTTTTGATTCTCTAGATCGTATTGAAACACAAGAGAACAACATATGGGAATTTACAAGATCATACAAAAACTCCAATCTTTTAATCAGGAACCCAAGTTCTTAAAACTCTCAAAATCTAAACTTTGATACCATGTTAGAAATTTGAAATAGATTGATTTTTGAATAACCAAGATCTTCTATGAGAGAGATAAGCTATAAAATTGTAAATGAAATAACACAATTACATACCAAAGATTCCAAGAGATGTGCAAATGTTAAGATGACAAGATTGCATTAGGAGCTCAAAGAAAATCTGCAGAATAATGACTGCATGCATCAAGGTGCATGTATGTCAAAGTATGCAATAATGCAAGAGAATGAAAGAAAATACAAGCTAGGTCTTGAGTTTATATAAAAAAAAGGAGATGATGGAGGTGGCAAATCCAACCAATAGGAATTAACCACCAAAAGTGGAAAGTGTTTCCCCCTTTAAGGAAAGGGACACCACATCACTTATCTCCTAGTTAATAAATGATAAACTCATTTTATTATCCTAAGCAAGCTTAATAAAAGTGTAGGAAAAACCTAGGATTAAGGGAAAAAAAATTAACCGACTAGGAAAATAAAAACCTACAACACACTGCACCAATCTTTGAAACATCAATTGAGGCCTTATTAATCTCTGCATTTCTCCTTTTTGTTATTGTTTAATTTACACTACAATTCTTGTAGTCTATCTTTTGATTAATCTGCATGTATTTACCTTTTTGGAGATCTTGACCAAGTACTTTGTTTTGAGAAGCTTTATTTTTGTTGTTTTCCAACAATACATGGGCCCTTGTAATATTTCCCCATTACCATGTGCTTCAAAGGGGTTTTTGTAACTCTTATTAATATTAATATTAATATATTTTCTTTTTTATTATCCAAAAAAGAGCACAAGAAGCTTAAAGACAACAAAGCAACAAATTGGATGCGTTGACCTACAATCACTTATTTGCTCACAATGCTTGATACTTGAGACCACAACATAGTGGATTGGATTATGTAGGACTTTAATGATCCAAATTTTTAACTTATATTTCCTTTTCTACACGGAAATTGGTTGAAAATGTATACCTACATTATACTTACAAATAAGATTTTTTACAAGCTTCTGTATGGTTGTACTTCTTTAAGTATACCTCATGTAAGGCTCATTTGGGAGGTATAGTACAATTCAGTTGGTCATTTGGACTTATGAAAACATCGGTAGGACTTCAAGGACATTTATATTGGCCATAGCTGTTCAAAGGCATTGAGGCTCACATCAAGCCTTGTGTTCCTTGAGGCATTATCGAGCTATCAAATTGCAAATTGGACTTGTACACACCTCTTCCATTCAAGCAAGAGGAATCCATCAATGTGAGTTTCCTATTTGGTCTCTTGACTATTAAAAATCATCACAACTTATTTTCCTTGTTTTGGATTGTCTTTGTAAGATTACAGTCATTGTTCCTTGTTAGAAGATCATTAATGCACTTGAATCAACTAAGCTATTCTTGCAATAGTTTTGGTTACAGTTTGGAGATTCTCCATTGTGCTTAATCAAAGAAAAGTGAGGAGCCTAAACAAAATTGAGGAGCCTAAACAATTGGAGGAGCCAACTGATTTATAATTTCACCAACAATTTTACATGTGAACAAATAATGGATATCTTATTTTTACTCACTATCACTTAAATTCATTTCTATTTGTAGCGGTTTAAGAGCTCATTGGAAAAGTAGAATGTGCTTTAGTGTTAGTAAGTCAAATTGCAATCTATATGCAACTAGAAGGAACAAAAACAAACTAAATAACATGGGGTTTTAAGTTGGAAACCTTAGTCTTAGAAAAACTAGCTAGATTGGGAATTGTCAAACTTTCTTTCCTTTAGCAACATGGCAAATACAAAGAGCTTATTGAGACAAAAAAAATTCTCATTTTAAATTTATAAAGTAATCCTTATTCTCTCCTAAAAATTAGTATTAAAAGTAGAGTTAGATGTAGTTTTAAGAATTAATGGCTTATTTTAGATAGAATATAGAGTATATTTGGTTTACTTTTTAGAAGTTTATTGCAATCTAATTGTTAACATTTTCTAATATTTCTTAAAAAATAGATTGTAATATGTTTTGAGTATGATGCGGCATTAGCTCCAAAGTGTTTCAACTTTATTCTAGCCAGCATTGGAGCATTCCAAATTATTGTAAAATCAACTCGAGTATTTGAGAACTATTCCAACTAGCTTTAGAGTATTCTAGATTGCTACAAAATTGACTCTAGAGTATTCTATATTTGAGAGTATTTTAGCATGTCCCCAAATGACTTAGTCAACTCTTGAAAATGTGGCAAGGTAACTATAAGCACTTTTATGACATGGCACAACTCTGGAGAAAACTCAAGGTCAGCATGTGGAGTACATCATACTTGGAAGAAAGGACTGTTAGTGTTTTGTAGCTTCGGGAGCTATTTTCTCTTAAATAAAATCATCTCAAGGCAGGTCGACCTTTTGCTTCATAAATAAAATTATATCTTTCTAGAGTCAACCTAGAGAGGAGGTTGCTCAACTTTGTATTTAAAGAGGATGAAGTCCTCTCATTTGATCAACCATTCATTCACTCTCCAATTTGAATCTTCTAGCAGCAGAAGCAATTCGCCTCCTAGCAGTAGATCAAACATTGAAGAAGTGTTATCATTAGTGCATTTAAGGTTTGCTTCAAGGAGAAGTACTATTTCTCATTGTATGAGACTCGGCGTATTCTAGGGCCTGATTTTGTATGCAGTTTCTGCACTTATTCTTTTGATATATAAGAAAACATTTTTTGCTGGGTTTTTCTCCCTCGAGTAGGAGGGTTTTCCTAGGGTAATCATTGTGTTCATAGTCTATTGTGTTGTATTTTCTGCTTGTTTACATTTTTGGTCTAAAAACTAACATGGTATTAGAGCGGGTTTAGAAAAGATTTGATTAGATTTGTTTAAGTAGTCAAGACAACTCTTCATCTAGGGCAGATCTTTGAAGGTGAATTTGTGCAGAAAAAAGAAGATGGTGACTGGTGTCAAGGTAGAAGATAGGCTTGATGGAGCATCAAACTTCAACTCTTGGAAACCCAGGGTACTCATTCCATTAGAGGAGAATGATCTTCTTGAATTTGTAGAAAATGATATGCCTGAGCCGTCTGAAGACACAGAGAAAATCCAGTGGAAGAAAAATGGCACGAAGACTAGAAAGATCATGATAGACTTCATGATGGATCACCTAGTACCGATCATTTCAGAGATGAAGACAGCTAAAGAAATGTTTGATACTCTAAAAGGATTGTATGAGATCAACAATACCAACAAAGCCCTTGCTTTGAGACAACAGCTTCATCATGTAAAAATGGCTAAAGAAGATTCAGGTATCCCTCTTCATTTGAGTGATGTATTGTTTGTAGCTGGGATCAAAAGGAACGTTGTCTCCATTTCAGCCTTGGAGGACAAAGGGTACAAGGTTGCCTTCTCTGAAGGAAAGGTTCTTGCATGGTCGAAGAACTCTAGCATAAATTCAGCTCGTGTGATTGGCACTCGTCAGGAGAACCTATACATATTATCATTGTGATCAGTTTCTTCAAAGAGGAGGAAATGACATTAAAAGGGAGTTTGACAAACCAACAAAGGCAATCTTGGACGAGGAGGTCAGAAGGTTGATGTGGGTACTTGGAGCTTCAGAGGGAGTCACATCATCATGAAGATTTGTTGTAATGTATATTTCTCCAAGACGGAGAAATATGAGGTGAAAGCCCTTGTAGTGTATATTTATCTGAGATGGAGAAATATGAGGTGAAAGCCCTTGTAGTGTATATTTCTTTGAGACAGAGAAATATGAGGTGCAAGCCCTTGTTCATCTCTGAGACTGAGATGAGACATCATGTTGAGAGACTCCATGACGAGGATATCCTGTACATCTCTGAGACTGAGATGAGACGTCATGTTGAGACTCCATGATGAGGATATCTTGTACATCTCTGAGATTGAGATGTGTTTCTTTCCACAAATGGGAGTAGCCATTGTGGACGTCATGTTGAGAGACTCCATGACGAACCATTGTACATCTCTGAGACTAAGATGTGTTTTCCACAAATGGGTGTAGCTATTGTGGACATCATGTTGAGAGACTCCATGATGAACTCTTGTACATCTCTGAGATTGAGATGTGTTTTTTGTTCACAAATGGGTGTAGCCTATGTCACCATATTCGACCGAATTTCATGTTGAAATTCGAAATTCGTCGAATTTCAAAAAAATGTTTCAAATTCGTCTAAATTCGACCAAATTCGGCAGTCAAATAAGGGCATTGAAAATTTTCATAAAGCGATTTTTTTTTTAGGGTTTTTTTAAGGGTTTTTTTGTTATATCTCTGACGGCCGACATTTGATATTATTTCGTCTCTTTCTCGCGCGGCGTCTGCAAGTCATTTCGTTTTTCAGAGTTCGCTTTTGCTTGTCAATTGTTATCTATCGCGGCTTCAGATCTCTACTTCGACGACTCCAGTGGCCGTCACTTGCGTTGGCGTCGGCTTTAACAGTGGCCGTCACTCTGCGTCCCCCTGTAGGTTGCGGGCCTGCGGCCATCAACAAAGTTTTGCTTCAACTTCGGCATCTCCACAATCCGCGCCGGTTCCTTTGCAGCTAATCCACAATCCGCGCCGTTTTCTGCAACGAAATCACCCGACCTCAGCCATCGAAGGAGGTAGAACGTAGAAGCTGATTTTTTGTTTTTTTTAAATTTAGGGTTCCATAATTTTATGCGAATGATTTTTACCTAAGTCACCAATATTATTATTATTAAATTTAGGGTTCCATAATTTAAATTTAGGGTTCCATAATTTTATGCGAATGATTTAATATTTTATTTTGTATTTAATAAATTAATATTATGTTTACAAATTACAGTTTACTTATTAGTAAATAATGTGTCCAAATCATTTTTATTGTAAATGTAAAATACGAAAATGTAAATTATATAAATATATTTATATTATTATAGACTTCAAAGTTTCAGTTATTAAGTTTATTAATATTTAGTATTTTTTATTAATATTAAAAGCTTCTTAATATTTTAGTATTTTTATTATTTTATATTTTATAGAATTTAGGTACTGTAAATTATATTAATAAAATTATAGATTTCTAGTACTTATTAGTTATTATTTATTAATATTTAGTGTTTTCATTTTATTTTTATGTTAATAAAAATATGTTAAATATATTTATGTTTATTAAAATTAAATTTAGTATTTTTTATTTTGTTTTTAGATTTAAAATAAGAAATCTATATATTTTGTCTCAATGTTTGAAATAAAATTGTGGATGTTTTAACTTTTAAATATTAAATATTATTTTGTCATTCAAACATGCAGATTATGTCTCCCAAGAAATCAACTGCGGAAGCATGGAAATATGTCACTCGCAATGGAACTGACCTCAAATGCAACAAGTGTCAGAAACCTTTTATTGGCGGTTTAACAAGGGCAATGGACCATTTACTTGGTATTACAAATGGTGCAGGAGGAGGTGTTACAGCATGTCCTGACGTTACCCCACAAATGAGAGCTGCTTTAGAGAAAGAACAGTCCTCTTCAATTAGAGGAAAGATGATGAAAACACACAAAAAACAGAGAATTGAAGAGGATATGTCTCAATCTAGATTCTCAGCATCTATTATGTCTTCCTCTTCTGGTTTATCCAAACCGGTGAGGGCATCAACAGAGAGTGGAACATTGAAAAGCTTCTGGAAACCAGTAGAGAAACAGGAGGTGGATGATGCTGTAGCTGATTTGTTTTACACAAGTGCTATTCCATTCAATGTTGCAAGAAGTCCACATTTTCGTAATGCTGTTCACAAAATTGCAGAGTTTGGCAAAGGGTACACTCCCCCAGGTTCAGAGACTATCAGGACAACTCTTTTGCAGAGGTCAAAAGATAGAGTGACTGATAAACTAGCTACTATCAAATCCTCTTGGAGGAAAACAGGTTGCACTATATTGAGTGATGGATGGTCAGATATATGTCAAAGGCCATTGATAAATATTTTGGTGGCTTGTCCTGAAGGTGTTGTGTTTTTGAAAGTGATTGATGCCATGAACCACAAGAAAACTTCTGAGTACATTTTTCAAATATTAGAGGAAGCCATTCTTGAAATAGGGGTGGAAAATGTGGTTCAAGTGGTAACTGATAGTGCCGCAAATTGTGTGGGAGCTGGGAAGCTGATTGCAGATAAATACCCACAAATATATTGGAGCCCATGTGCAGCCCATTGTCTTGATTTGTTGCTTCATGACTTGGCTAAATTCCCATGGGTACATGAAGCTATTCACAGAGGAAGAGCAATTGCAAATTTCATAAGGAATCATCGTCTCACATTGAGTCTTTATAGGCGGCATGCATCCAGGGAGTTGTTGAGGCCTTGTGAAACAAGATTTGCTTCATTTTATATCACTTTGAAAAGAGTGGTTGAAGAAAAGGCAGCTTTGAGGTCTGTAATTTGTTCCAATGAATGGGAACACTCAGTGCTTTCTAAAGGTCCTAAGGGGAAGAACGTAGAGCAAATCATTCTGAATAGCAATTTCTGGGAAAGTGCAGCCAAGGTTTTACTCATATGTGAACCAATTGTTGACGTGCTTCGTATGGTTGATGGTGACACTCCTTGCCTTGGCATGCTTTATGAAAGCATGGACCGTTGTAAGGAAACTATTCAAAAAGCACTCAATAATGTAGAAGCAGAATATATGGAGATATGGGAGGTAGTTGATTGCAGATGGAAAATGATGCACACACCTTTACATGCAGCAGCTTGCTTTTTGGAGCCTAAATTGTTTTCTATTGATAGAGAAGGTGACACTGAAATTATGGGAGGGCTTTTAGAAGCTGTTGAAAAGTATGAATCAAATCCATCAATTTCAGCACTAATCAGAAGTCAATTTTGGGTATACAAAAGAGGAGAAGGGATGTTTGGAATGTCAGCAGCCAAATATGACATGACACATGTACCTGCATATACATGGTGGATGACCTATGGAGCACAAACTCCTGAGCTACAAAGGTTTGCTATTCGAGTTTTGAGTCAGGGAGCAAGTTCGTCAGCTTGTGAGAGGAACTGGAGTTGCTTTGACCACATCCATTCCAAAAAGAGGAATAAATTGTTGTCCGGAAAGTTGGGAGATCTTGTCTATGTTCGCAGCAATTTAAAATTGCTCATGAACAAATCAGCAAAGGACTCTTCATCACAACAAATTCGTGAAGACATAGCAGCACTAGATGCAGATGAGCCTGACTTTGCAGATGAAGAATTGAGTACTGATACAGATGATGATGATTTAGCATCTCAGCCAAGTGCTCTTGATGACTTGGAGCTTTTTTGAAGTTCTAAAGTCTTTACTGTTATTGTACCTTTTTGACAAAAGAACATCTTCACAATCGTGATTTCACATGTTTCTTATGGTTTATATTTTATAAATGTGTCATCTTTTTGTAATGATTCAAATATATGTATCAATGTTAAACTATTTAGAGAATTGTATGGAGATATTACTTATATTTATAAAAAAAATAAAAAATTTACATAAGTCGAATTTTATACTTTTCGAATTTTTTCCTTGTCGAATTTCATTCGAATTTCAATGTTGTCGAATTCGAATTCGAATTCGAACCTGGTGACTTAGGGTGTAGCCATTGTGGGCGTTATGTTGAGAGACTCTATGACAAGGATATTTGAAAGCATCTCCCTAGCTAAGAGGGAGTGTTAGTGTTTTGTAGCTTCAGGAGCTATTTTCTCTTAAATAAAATCATCTCAAGGCAGGTCGGCCTTTTGCTTCATAAATAAAATTATATCTTTCTAGAGCCGAACTAGAGAGGAGGTCGCCCAGCTTTGTATTTAAAGAGGATGAAGTCCTCTCATTTGATCAACAATTCATTCACTCTCCAATTCGCATCTTCTAGCAGCAGCAACAGTTCGCCTCCTAGCAGCAGATCAGACTTTGAAGAAGTGTTATCATTAGTGCATTTAAGGTTTTCTTCAAGGAGAAGTACTATTTCTCATTGTATGAGACTCGGCCTATTCTAGGGCCTGATTTTGTATGCAGTTTCTGCACTTATTCTTTTGATATATAAGAGAACATTTTTTGCTGGGTTTTTCTCCCTCGAGTAGGAGGGTTTTCCCAGGGTAATCACTGTGTTCATAGTCTATTGTGTTGTATTTTCTGCTTCTTTACATTTCTGGTCTAAAAACTAACAAGGACAATGGCAACCTCGAGTTTTTATGGTCTCAAACAAACAAGTAGAAGTGTGATTTGATCAGGTCCATGAATTTAACAATCTCTTAACATTTTTTTCTAAAAGGTTGAAGATGAATTGTTGTATTTAAAATTGACAAAAACAATAAAAGCAGCAAAGGAATAAGAAGATACCCAACCTTTTATTGTAAAAGGTTGTGGATGAGTTGTCATTTTATAGTGAGAGAATAAAATATGTTGTTCCTTCAGCGTAGGAGTAGTGTAGAGAATAAAAGAAGTTGTTTCTTTCACATAGGAGTAGGAGAGATAAGTGTAGAGAATAAAGGAAGTTGTTCCTTTATGATAGGAGTAAGAAAGACAAGCGTACACCTTGTATAGTGAGATGCTTTCCAAAAAATTGGTGAGTTGGTTGAGATCTTCCATGTATAAATAAACCTCTCAACTCCACCCATAAGAGAGTTTTTAGAGTAGAAATAAAATACAACAGTTTTAGAATATAAATAGTAGAACAACAGTTTTTAGAAGTTGGAATGTTTTGTTGAAGTAATTAAATTTGGAGCATTGAACCCAACAGTTGGGTGATTGATTCTAGTCTGATTCCAAGTGAGGAGCAGACCACTTATCCCAAGGAAGAGGACAACATATGTTTATATATTTGTTTCTATTTTTTCAGTTTTACATAATTCAATTCGCAGTATTTTTATTTATTTTAATGTATGTTAAATTGGATCCATAGTGCAAAGGTTGTTTAGTTTCATTTCTACAATTTTAATTCATGCAAGTGTGTTTCAATTCAACAATTAGATTGATTTAGTTTTCTGTTTTCATTATAAAGAACTGTTAGCCAAATGCTCTTTAGGTTCCAATTGCAAATAGCCTTTGAACACCACTTCAGGTTGATATAATATAAATAAATGAAGAGGATTACAATGACCCTCATCAAATCTCTAAGGAGCATTACATCTCCTAATCTTTGTTTTCTTTTATGTTCTTATTGTCTCAATGGAAATATTGCAAGAATCATTGAATAAGGAATCAACCATAAATGACTTACTGCTCACTGCTATTCATTTGCATGAAAAGATCTCCCCAATTGCCCTAAATGATAAGAGATATCATATTCTGTTTTTAATGAGTTCTGTGTTTGAATCAAATGAAACTGCCATGTGTGAAATTGCCATGACAATACAAAAGTCATCATGATATTTCAAAACTGCCATCCCAACAACATAAATGCCATCTTGATGTATCTTTTGCTCATTGATTCTTTTTTTGCCAATTATGATGTGTTCTTGAAGCTAAATAGAGTTTGACGTTTTTCCTAGATCCTTATGGATCATCCTTTTCAGGTGGATTTTATCCCACAACAAGTTAGTTGTTTACAAGATGCAGAAAGGTCTATGTCTTTACCTCATAGAAACTTTTGTATGGTTTTTGGTGTTTTGAGCTTGACCTAAACTTGCTTGTTGTTTGAGCACTTGCTTTGTTTTCTTTGAAGTATTCCTACAAAACATCTCTTCCTTACACCTTCCTCACTCGTCCCAAGGTGATCTTCCTGCATTGCTTGCTTATCCCAAGATAAAATATTTGAGGTAGTGTTGGCAAGACAGAGCCAAACCTCTCCCTTAGGTTGACAATTTGGTAGAGTGGCCTAATGGAAGATGGTGAAAACCTGCAAGGGTGCCAAAGGTTGGTGGTAGATAGACAAACTAGACAGAGCAAGCTAAACCTACCTCAAGTCAAGTGCGACACATCCAGCCTATCTGCAACAAACCTAAAAGGCATATCAAGGGTGAGGGACATGTCCCTCTATGTGATTATATACATATGAGTAGAAGTTAAGAGAGATAAGATAGAGATAAAACAGATGTGTACTAAAGGGAAGAGATTAGGAAAGATACAAAGTGTAAGGAATGATATTTAATGAGAAGTTTGTAATTGAGATAAATGATATGGAAATAAAGACATTTATATACTGCATAAAGATATATTGAGTATATGATGAGTTATGCTATGTGATGTAAAGTTGAAACAATTTGTGAACCATATGTTTTTCTTATTTATGCATGTTCTATCCTACCACATCTTTTTGTAATATACTGCATAAGCCCGCAAACCTTATTTTACCTCTTTTATTGGGGGGTATAAATACAACTCTCAAGATATATCAAGTATATGATGAGTTATGTTGTGTGATGTAAAGTTAAAACAATTTGTGAATACATGTTTTTCTTATTTATTTGCACACATGCTTTGGCTTCTTTGAGCTTTTCCTACAAAACATCTCTTCGTTACCCTTTCCCCACTCATTCCAAGGTGATCTAACCACTTTGCTTGTTCATCCCAAGATAAAGTATGTAAGGTAGTAATTTGATTGCCCTCTTCATGTAACATGAAAGCTTCTTAAAGATATGTACATCCCTGAGAAATCATAATTGATACATGCACTTGTGCCTCCTTGTAGAAAAGTGCCAGCCAATTCTTCCTCCTATGGGAGAGTGAATTGATTCGCCTCCCATAGAGATGGCTGTTCCAACCTTCTTGCCTTGTTGTAGTTAGATTGTTTTTGTGGTCACAGCAGAATCCTTTCTCAAACGGTGTCTGCTCATAGCTGTCCCTTGATGCCTTCTCTGCTCCAATAGGATAGCGAGCTATGACAATGTGTTGTAGGTCCTCTTATTGACATTTTGATGATGCCTAATGAACTTGGAGCCATGTTTGCAGCTTCCTCCCTCTGGCGGAAAGAGTGATGAGATGTGCTTCTTTCTTCTATTCTTGTCTCCCCAGTAGATAATCTGCCAAAAACGGAATGCATTAGCTACATGTTTTAGCTGAAATATGTATATTACAACTTCCTTTGGATATCAATCATTGTTCTGTTGTAGCTGCCATTTTCAATTTACATTTATTCTTCCTATAACAACTCATTAACATACATTGCAAATTTGCACAACTTATCTTTACATGGCTCTCTTGAATCTCTCAGTGGAAATTTGCATCATTTCAATATAATGCATCATGCACTATAGAAATTATTTCAATGAAGGTGTGTGTGCCAAGTACACCCATGAGTATGATGTTAGCAGTCTTTGAAGTGCTTACACAACCTTAACCATTGGCCATGCATTATGATTTTATGTTTTTAGATGCTGCTAATCATGTGCAGTATATACTGATGTCTTTCAAAATTTAGCTTTGAGACCTGTTGCAACCATATCCAATGTGCATAGAACTGAAATATGGATGCTCCATATAGCCATATCTACTAGGGATACTCATGTGTATGCTACTTATACTGATAATAGTTTATTACAATTACTCTGATGCCCATATACATACTACAACCACTGCGTTAAAACTAGTCCCATTTATCAATAATAGAATCTTTGAAGTGCCCATATGCATACTACAATTACTCATTGATGCTGAAGCAAACACTTCCTCATGTTACAGTCATCTGCCCTATTTGCATATAACAATGACTTTTATGAGAGAGATTGTACAAACTAAAACAATGGTAAAGATCCAAATCAGTTTGCTACCCACTGAGTGATGCTTCTTATTGCTAGAAGTTTCCTAACCCCATGCCTTAGGTGTTTCCTCTCTCTTTTGAGTGCCTCTCTCTTCTTTCCTTGCTATGCACAAGTGGCTGGTAAATGAAAATGGTAATGGCTAAAAACACACAACTTTTTGATGGTGTTGGCTGCCCTCATTTGTTCTATTTAATTGGATTTCCTTCTCCAAGCTCTCCTTTCATGTGCAAAAGGCCACCTATGCTTGCCCATACAGATGATGTTGGTTTAAGTTTGCTCTACCAACAAAACAAACCATTCAACAATTTGAAGATACATTTGGAGTGCTTCTCAATGTAGGTGACGCTCATACATGTGAGTGCAACTGAACCTCCTCTTTGCAAATCATCCAAGTGCTCCATCTAAGAGTCAAAAGACACATCTTTACATTTACTTGCTAGCATTGGTGATGAAGTTAAGTTTGAGAGTTGTTCTCTTCTTGGTTTTTGCGCACTTGTAGGCTCTTCTTCCACTCTTGCTTGCGGTTGCCTATTCTTGTTTTTGCCTATCTATGGGTGAAGATTTGGATGTAGTTTCAAATTCATACGATTTCAATGCATGCCAACCTTGTAACGAGTACAAAAATTACTAGATTTTCACATATTCATCAAGTGGCATTTTACCTCCTTCGAGTATGCTTCAAGCTTCCTCTTATTGACTTAAAGAGTGGAATCTTCATTTCTCATCTTTGCTAAAGAGTTCAGGATCCTCAGCGAAGGATATATTATTTATTTGCATATTGCCATCCAATGGATAGTCTTTACATGATATCTACAAAAAGTAATAAATTGACATTTCGTTAGAAGACAAAGGTTGAGAGAATTTTGCGGCACACACTTCATTGTGTGTCTATCGTATTTTTTAACATATGAGGAGGTTTAATTGGTGGTTCTACTTACGTAATTTACCTTTTTAGACAATTAATGTGCGTTATTACATCATTATTTTAAGCAATAAATGCCTGTGTATATGGTGTTTTAACATTATGTTATATCTAATAACCCCCCTCCCCCTTAAGACTAAATTGTAGACAACTTCAATTTTGTGTCTTGAAGTTTGACAATGAGAATAAAACCAAGAGGTATAGTCATTTAGATCAACAATTGGCTCTTGAGATGTGCAGTAGAATAGAGAAACATCTCCAAGATCAACTAGTTGAATATAGTGACAATGAACCTAAATGATGTTTGGTGGAAGCATGATAAACTCATTTTTTTGCCAATTTCAGAACACTCTGATTGTCACAAAAAAAGTGGAGTTGCCATAGTCTCAAGAAGTTGGAGATCACATAAATCGCATTGCAACACAACTAACAACCGATCAATTTTGGTGTACCAAGCTTATGGAGCCTATATAAAGATGTAAGGAGCCTCTAAACTAGATCATTGCTAGGTACTTGAAATCCTTTACGTTGCACCATGTAGACCTCCTCGATAGAATTCCTATTCAAGAAGATGCATTTCACATCCATTTGATACACGCTCTAACCAAACTAGGTGGAGAGAAGCAACTGAAATATAACCATGTTTGCTATGGGAGCAAAAATCTCTTTATGGTCTATCCCTTCTTGTTGGGAATAACATTTGGCAACAAGATGAGCTCTGTATTTGTTCAAAGTCCCATTAGATTTACATTTGGTTTTGTATACGCATTTGCAGCCTATGGGTGTTTTAGTCGGAAATAATTCTGCCAACCCCTAGGTATGGTTCTTCATCAAGGCATCATGCTCAATTTGTTTGGCAGCCTCCCATTCAGGTTTTTCCTTCGTTTTCAAATATCACTGTGGTTTAGGAGCCTTGAAATAGTTATAAGAGAGAAAAATGAATGTCTTCATACAAATTGTTTTCCAGCTTGTTGGGTTCAAGCATTAGATACATATTATGGACAGTGGAATAGTATCACTTTGGTCTCTACTATTGTGGGACTTAAGTTTTTGTTGCTGATAACCATTTAAATAAAATTATAAAACACATTGGTGGTTGGGATGGAGTACAAGAATAACTAGAGCCCTCTTCTTTCAAAGAAACCACAACACTAGTTCTTGATTGATCATTGACAACATATTGGTTAGGATTACAACTAAAGAAAGGTTTAATTTCTTTTACATCAACATCTCAACTAATGATGATTGTGAATAGTGGAATTATCAATGAGTCTATATGCCTTAGATTGTTCACTATACCCAGCAAAGAAATATCTAATGCTGTTATAATCTAGCTTACTCCTTTTAATATCAAGAACTAATGCATTTGTATTGGAACTAAAAACATGAAATGTGTTACCTGAGTTTTGGGCATGGAATTGTTTAGGAGATAAACCATTGTGTTTATTGCTTCACCCAACTATTTATAAGACATGTCTCTTTTACACATCATGCATCTCACCATTTCCATAATTGGTTTGTTTTCCCTATCGATCATCCTATTTTTTTGAGGGTGTATGTGGTTTTCAATTGCCTTTGAATTGCTTATTCTTGCAATGGTCTTGGAATTGCTTGGGAGTGAGTCCACCCTGCTATTGGATCGCAAAGTTTTGATTTGTATATTTGTTTAATTCTCAACTTATGCTTCGAAGTTGACAAATGAACCAAAGCAATTAGATTTGTTCTCCAGAAATTAGACCTATATTTTCTTAGAGAACTCATCAATGGACCAAAGAAAATAACTTGAACCAAGAATTGTGCATTACTTCTATGATGACTTACACAAATTTGTATTGATGAGAAAAAATCCCTTTTGCATGTAATGCTTTTTTAGTAGAATGTTTACTTGCCAACCATCCGACACACATGTTGTCCTTCTAGATAGATGGCAATCCTTGAACCATGTTTGGATTTGTGTGGTTTGGCCAAATATTGAATGTCGAGATGTTACAATGCACTTTTTACCATGAAAATCTACAAAAGTGTTTTGATAATCTGTAAGTTGACTAATAGATAACAAGTATTTGTTCATTTTTGGAATGTACCTAACATTTGTAACTATGAATTTTGTAGAATCACTCGACATGGTTTTTACATTCCCAATCCCCTCTATTGCATGTGATCTTCCATCACTTAGTGAAATGGAATTTGTAGAATTGAACAGTAGTAAATATGGTATACTAGTCTCAATGGCAAGTGAAACGATGTAGTACACTATAATCAAAGGACCAACAAATGGTTGCATTACTGTTGTTTGGAAAAGATGTCATAAAAGTGTACTCTTTGATCAATCTCACACATAGTTGGAAAACTCAGATTTCGGACTCGGCAAATCCCATAAAAAAATTATCACAAAAAAATCATAATTACACGAAAAAACAAAAATTAATGCATTTAGCGAACACATAGTCTATTTCCAAAATCACAATATGGGGTCATGAACTATGGTAGAAAGGAGCTTGTATCACTCAACCCAACATTGCTAGATCTATGTGGAGTTATGCACTTGTATCTCAAACAAGTCTACAAATGTTACTACATCCATAGGGGCATTACTTAGGATAGAGATTGACTCAACAAACCAGAAATATAAATTCAATTCAATTACTTGGGATTTAATTAGAAAAAAGTCAAAAGAATAAAATAATGTTGCTTTTCTGTCCAACATGGCCCAAAATGTTTTTTATTTTTTTCTTTTTAAAATTAGAACAGGGGTTTGGGGGCAGTGCTCAAATTGAAGCCCTCAAGACTAGATAGACCTTCATGGCATATGCCATTTTTTTATAATTTTATTGCTTTTAACCAACCTTAAAGAATCCTTCAAACGAGAAGAATGCTTGACTTTCATGCTCTTGCATTTGAGTGCCTTCATTTTTTATTTTTATTTTCCTAATTTTCATTGACTTGGCTGAGTCTTCCTGGTAGGACTAGTCAAGTTTGGCGAGTTTTGCAAGCTTAGTGAGTCTGTTTAGACTTGTTGGGTACTTGAGTCACGTGTCCTTAGGCCTCATTTGGGTTTGCTTGCCTTGAAATTTGTTGAGTCTAGGCGAGTCATTAGGCAGGTCTTGTAACACTAATTTTAACCTATAGATTTATCCTCTTATAGGAATTCTTGGAAAAATTACAAGTCGTCATGCCCTGGTTTCCCTTGCTATGCCATGCTTCCATGTAGCTTCTCTCTCGCCACTAGCTTGCATTGAACTTGTTTTTATTTTGTACATAGAAAAATAATAGTAGAGTGTTGAATTAGTGGTTTTTAACACAATTTTAGGGTGATTTAAACCCTCACAACATCCCTTTGTAGACATGCAAATATTATGACGCGTTTTTGGTGTGATTTTGGCTTATAAAAACTTTGCAGTCGACCTTAAAATGGTTTGTAGGATGAAGTTTTGTGTGGTTTCAAAGGCCTTAATTTGGGCTTGGTGGTGGGGGTGCTGTCCCTAGACCCATGAGGGGTGTTGCCCCTCAACCTCGCTAGGGGCATTGCCCCTAGACCCGGGGTGCTGCCCCTTGACCTCGCTGGGGGCAACGCGCTGCCCCTCGATCCCATTGGAGTCGTTGCCCCTAGACCCCCATTAGTGGTGCTGCCCCTCGAATCCGCTAGGGGCATTGCCCCCATGAGGGGCGCTGCCCCCAGACCCTTGCACCCCACTGGGGGTGTTTCCCCCCAAATCCTCACCAAACTCATTTGATTCATCTTGTAGCTATATTTTGCATAAAGTTTATTATTTTTTCAAAAAACTATATATTTTTTTTAAATTTAAGTGTTTTTTAAGGTGCCGAGTTTTGTCGAGTACTCTCCAAGTCTTTTTTTTTTGGCTTGACGAGTACTCTTTGAATCATTTTTTTTTGGCTTGCTGAGTACTCTCTGAGTCCGAGTTTGCAAACTATGATTGTAAGTATAATTTTGGAGCTGGCACGTTAGAAAGGACAAATTTTAGATCTGACCTCCATAATATCTATTACCTGGTGCAACTATTGACCAGTCTGATTGCCATATCACTTGCTACCTGGGTGTCTAGGGTCCAGATCTGCAGTTAACAACTGTCCTAAACATCATAGGAAGTATGAGGAAACAACAATATCCTCTAGGGCTGATCACACCACTGCAGGGCAGCATTTGGGTAGCTGATCGGGGTGGAACTCCTAACCCTTGGATGGCAGAAATAGATCAACCTTCACACAGGGCAACTGTAGACCTATACACCTACAGTCACCTACAACCGCAAGCTATTCGGGAAACCCTAACCAGGGGTTTGTGTTGGTATGTGGGGCAGTCAAACATAGACTCATTCTCAATCTATGCTATCATTTATATGTTTCCCTACTGCACTTTGCTGTTAAATAAAATTGTGAAAAGTTGTTGGATTTCCTTTAGATATAGGAATGTGATGTAATTAGGGTTATGGCATAGCTACAAAGTGGTGTTCATAACCTTAGGCTACTTATGGGTTAATTTTTTTATTCCAAGTGTTATCAGATTCTAAGCTATGTAAAAAGAGGTAAAGGTTATGTGTTGGGTAATGGCCAAGCTACAAGTCAATTTGGCTGGCGAATGAGACATCCATGTGGAAGCCCACAAGTTGGTTTCTTTACATTTACCTTATATTGTTCAAATTTTGTACCCTTGGGTTTTAATCACATTGCCAAGTTTAGGAGTAAACTAAACCTTGCCAATCAACTTCATTCGGAATCCGGAATGAGCAAAGGAAAAGGTACAAGCATTGACTATTCTTGGGTAGTTGTGGAAATTAAAATCTAAGTTAAATTAATTAAAATTAAATTGAAGTTGGAGTACTCTTATATACACCCACTTCAGTTCATTATCATTGTTTGAGGTTTTGATTTGTATCTAATTTCTCATTGAGGGACCTTTTGTAGTGTGTCTTTCCTTGAGGATTATTCTATGGTAAGTTTTTTCTTTTTTTGAAAAAGGGGGTAAAAATTTATTAAATCAGAAAGTCAACCATACAAGATAAAAGGGTCCAAAAAGGCACCCAGATAAAACCAGAACCACATCCACCATGTTAGTGTTTTATAGCTGCGGGTGGTATTTCCCTAAGAGAAATTAATCAAAGGCAAGTCGGCCTTTCTTTTTGTAAAACAAATATTATATTTTCTAGGTTGGCCCTAGAAGAGAGCTCGCCTAGCTTACTATTTAAAGGAGAAGGTGTCTCCACTTTAATCATCAATTCATTCCATTCCAATTCGAATTTCTTCAGTAGTAGGTTCACTATCAAGAGCAACAGATTTGCTTCAAGGAGAAGTGGTATTATTTTGTGTATTCAAGGAAATCGCACTATATTCAAGTGCAGATTCATTGTATGAGATTCGACCTTGCTAGGGCCTGATGTTGAGTGCTATTTCTGTACTTATTTATTCTGATTTATAAGAGAATATTTTGCTGGGTTTTTCTCCCTCGAGTAAGAGGGTTTTCCTAGGGTAAATTCGGTGTTCATTGTTCTCTGTGTTGTATCTTCTGCTTATTTGCATTTCTGATCCTAAAATTAACACACCAAACACCCAAACCCAAGAAGGGAAAACCGCAAGTACCAACTTCAGCCCGCCATATCCTCTGCAGTAATCCTCTCTAATTCGCGGCAATAATCCGGAGGGAGCTGCTCCCAGCCTCCGACCTGCCAGCTACCATCCTATTTCGAAGCCCACTTGGCCAAGCAGTCAGCAACCCTATTCCACTCCCAAGGTATGTGAGTAAAGAGCACATAATCCATCATAGAGCATATCCTTAAAATATGCCTAACAACCAAGGCAAGCTGCCAGTTCACCCCCTCCAAATTACGCCCATTCAACAGATTAACCAGGATTTGAGAATCAGATTCACAAATGATCCTGTGCCAACTAAGAGCACAAGCCTGCTCCAAAGCCCAAAGAATCGCCGCTCCCTCCATAAGGTTATTAGTTTGGAACCACTTTTTAACATAGCCCAAGCAATCTCTACCCACACCGCCAATCCCAGCAGCTCCAGGATTACCTCTAGAAGAGCCATCAGTATTAATCTTAAGAACATCCAACGGAGGGGGAGACCAACCCCCATCCCGTTGAACCTTGTTCTTAGCATTTCTCCCTCTTTGCACACAAAAGGAATCAAAAACATTACTCTGAAGGTCCAAAATGTTCACAATATCCTCATCGCTCCTCCCCAAAGGGAAAGAAACAACACATTTGGCTTCCATCGTCTCCCGAATCATACAAACAACACGCTGCCAAACCTATTGGATCATCAACTTTGCCCCACGAAAAATCCTGCGATTCCTTTCCAACCAGATTTTCCAAAGGATGAAAGCAGGACCAATATCCCACACAATCTGAAGGAACGAAGCCTTAGTCGGAGGTCTCCCCAAGCTATTCTAGAAATCAATCAGAGAAGAGGCATGAACACAAGGGTGTTTCCAAATACCCCACCAAAAATGCCAAAGAAGCATAGAAAAGGAACACCGAAAGAACAAGTGAGTCGAGTCCTCATTGCGGACACAAAGAACACAAATAGAAGGGCCATGGAAACCTCTCTTCTGAAGATTATCCCAAGTTAAGCATCTGTTCCAAGCCAGAGTCCACAAAAAACAATTACACTTAGGCCAGGAAAATTTATTCCAAACATGCCTCCACCAAGGAATCTCCATCCCACCATACCGTTGAAAGATCAACTCCTAATAACCACTAGCCATAGTGAACACCCCCTTAGGGTCCGGATACCAAGCCAAAGTATCCCTCTCCCTGAAAGAACTGCACTCTCTACCAACAAGAATATTTCTAAGCTCCATGTGATCCCCTTCCGAACCACGAGCGGGCCACTCACTTGGGTCCTTCCATCTAAACACTTCCACATGCCCACAGAGATAAGAAGTTTTGAAATCCACCACTCGAGACCAACCAACCTCTAGAAATTGCTGACATAGGTTTTGCAAATGAGGGTACTTTCCCATGATTGGAGGGAACCCATCCCCATAATCAAACCAGAAGAGAGCACCAACCCCCTTATTACAAATCCAGAACAGGCCATCCTTGATCAACTTAGCGCCTTTTTTAAGCATGCTCCAAATCTCCGAACCTTTTCCCACAAGCGGATACTGAGGAACCTCATCCTGAGGAACACCTCTTAGATATTTATTCATAATAATCTTAACCCAAACATGATCTTGTTCAGTGCACCACCTCCAATACAATTTAGCAGATAAGGACAACCCAACAAAAGTGGACTGTCGAAGCCCAAGACTACCAAGATGTTTAGGCCTGCAAACCATATCCCATTTCACCAAACTCCACTTCAAAGAAGACAAACATCTAGCCCATAAAAATTGTTTGGCCAGAGAATCCAGCTCCTTAAAAAAACCAGCAGGGGCCACCTGAAGCATACATCTATAATTGGGGAGAGCCTGCACCACCAACTTAAGAAGCTGTACCCTACCAGCGACGGAAAGCACCTATGTGTCCAGTGGTTCACCCTCACCCTAAACTTATCCAAAATGTTTTTCCATGAACCCCTAGGCAGAGTACCAGTAGAGATAGGAATGCCAAGATAAGTCAAAGGTAGATGACCTATATGGAATCTCAGAATACGAGCAATCCGTTGTTGAATGAGCTCAGGTGTATTAAAGAAAAAAATAGAAGATTTATCCTCATTACTCAACTGACCCGAAGCAGCAAGATAGATGTCCAGAGCCTTGCATAGATTAGTAGCCTTACGAATCTCGGCCATGCCCATCAGTGCAGTATCATCAACAAATTGCAAGTGAGACTGAGGAGGCAAACCATTACCCCAAGCCCAACCCTGGATCAAACCTTAATCAAAATGGCTCTTAATGAGCTTGCCCAAACCTTCAACCAGCAAAATAAAAAGATAAGGAGAGAGGGGATCCCCTTGACGAAGACCCCTAGATGCTCTAAATAGAGAAGACGGTTCTCCATTAACCAAAACTGAGAAGGAAGTGGTTGAAACACAACTCATGGCCCACTCAACCCATTTAGCAGCAAAACCAACAACAAAGAGCATTTTCTGCAAGAAGGACCACTTAACTCTATCATAAGCCTTTGCCATATCCAGCTTAATGAACATATCCTTTTCTTTCGAAGACGCCATAGAGTGAATAGTCTTAGTAGCAATCACAACGCCATCAAGAATTTGCCTATCAGCCACAAAGCCACTTTGTTCCTCTAAGATCAACCTATCTAAACACCTCTTCAATCTCTCAACAATCAATTTAGACAAAATCTTATAGACAACATTACAAAGAGCAATGGGCCGGAACATATTCAACCTATCAACACCATCACACTTAGGGATAAGTGCCAAGAAAGTGGAATTCATAGCCCTCAACATTTGCTCGTTCCTCTGAGATTCCCGCACCACCTCAAGCAAATCCAACTTAATAATGTCCCAGAACTCTTGAAAGAATTCAATTGGAAAGCCATTTGGACCAGGGGCTTTCCCTTTCTTCATCTGAAAACAATTACCTCTAACTCCTCTAGGGAAATACAACAAAGGAGATGCTCATTCATTTCTTTAGACACCAAAGAGGGGATACAAGACATAATATGGTTTTCCTCCACCTACGCATCCAGAGAATCCTCCCTAAACAAATAGGAAAAGAAAAGAGAAGCCTCTCTAGAAATACCTTCCAAAGAGGCCACATGATCACTCCTATCATTCACAAGAAAAGGAATAGAGTTCCCAAATCTTCTAGCCTTCACAAAGTTAAAGAAGAAGGCGGTTTTCCTATCCCCCTCCTGTAACCAATCCACTAGCGCCTTTTGCTTCCAATTGATCTCCCACAACTCACATTCCTCAAGAGCTTTTAAAGCCCTTACTTCCTCAACAAGAGACTCCTCAGAAAGGCCAAACTCTCTAATCTCCCGAATAATAGCATCCAAACGAGCCTGAGCAACAAATTACCTCTAACTCCTCTAGGGAAATACAACAAAAGAGATGCTCATTCATTTCTTTAGACACCAAAGAGGGGATACAAGACAGAATATGGTTTTCCTCCACCTACGCATCCAGAGAGTCCCTCCCTAAACAAATAGGAAAAGAAAAGAGAAGCCTCTCTAGAAGTACCTTCCAAAGAAGCCACATGATCACTCCTATCATTCACAAGAAAAGGAATAGAGTTCCCAAGTCTTCTAGCCTTCACAAAGTTAAAGAAGGCGGTTTTCCTATCCCCCTCCTGTAACCAATCCAGTAGCGCCTTCTGCTTCCAATTGATCTCCCACAACTCACATTCCTCAAGAGCTTTTAAAGCCCTTCCTTCCTCAACAAGAGACTCCTCAGAAAGGCCAAACTCTCTAATCTCCCGAATAATAGCATCCAAACGAGCCTGAGCAACACCCTTAGCATGGAAGATGTTGCCAAAACATTGCTTGTTCCACTTTTTCAGCAAGTATTTCACATATTGCAGTTGCTTGACAAAAGAATACATCGCTGTACCAAAAGGAGGTCTACCATGGTGCCACCACTCAGTCATGAGGCCCTGCAAAGAAGGATCTCGTAGCCACATAAGTTGAAACTTGAAAGAGGGGGAGCGAGTCACTCGAGCCACAGAAGCAAAAAGCTTGATAGGCCAATGATCAGACCCCCTCCAATCTAGAATCTTAGAACAAGTAGACCATGACCCACCAACCCAGAAGGAGGAGACCAGGAACCTGTCTAGTCTTTCAGCAATACAGTCTTCCCCTACTCGTCTATTATTCCAAGTGAATTGACCATTACTGGGCTTGATATCCACTAGATTTAAGGCAAATATATTATCCAGAAGGAGAAAGGCCGAGGGCTCCAACCTTGGAACACCTCCCCTCTTTTCAGCCAAGTTAGTAATAGTATTAAAATCACCAGCTACAATCCAAGGAAAAAGAAGAGTAGTGTTGCAAATGAACTGAAGATGGGACCAAAGACACTGCTTACCAGAAAGATCAGTAGGCGCATAAATATTGGACAAGAGGACAATTTCCCCAATTTCCAAACTTGAGGCAACAATCGCAATAGAGAACTTACCAGACATCCACCAAAGAGGGCAAAACTTTAGAGGATTCCAAAGACAGGCCAGACCTCCAGCATTACCTTGGGCTCCAATGCACTGGCATTGACCACGCCCCCAAATCCTAGGCACTACACCACACATATTCTCAACCGAAAGTTTAGTTTCTTGAATGAAGAGCATATCAGGAGAATGCTTACGAACCAAATCTTGAACAACTTTTTGTTGGGGGCCACTACTCAAGCCCCTCATATTCCATGAGAGAATGATCATTTCTGGGAACTAGAGAAGTGGGAGTCTAGAGTTTTAATAGAACCAGACTCCACCAAAGTTTTCCCCATCATCTTGATTTTCTCCAAATCCTTCTTTCTTCATACTTTGGATGGTTTCCTCATAGCCCCCCTTCTTGGGGATATTTTGATGAAGCCCTAAGGGAGGGGTAACCTTATTTCCCTTAACAACACCTGTCACCACCTACTCCACAGGAGGAGAGGGCTCACCCTCAGTCATAGCCGGAACACCAGAAGCCCCAAAGACCCTGAGACCACTAGATTGAGATCCGTGTCCATATAAGCAAGAGCTAACCCTTCATCAGGAATACTCTGCAAATCACTTGGAGAAGGGACCTCCTGACCTGCCCCCAAAACCTTTGATTCCAAGGCCAACAAACCTGGATTTACCTCCTGCTGGCTAAGGTCATCTAACACATCAAAGTGATTAAAGGTTTCCTCTTCATGTCTCTCCTTGAAGGTTCTTTTCATACCTCGGTTCTTGTTACGGGCCTTAGCAAGAATAAAACCCTCAACTTCCGACCCAACACCAAGGATAGGAGCCTTCCCCTTGTCCTCCCTACTAGGCTTGCGCGGAGGAGGAGGGGGCCGAGGTTTAGAAGAATGAAACTTCGGACATCCTCGCTGTAGATGACCATATTCATGACATAGTCGGCAGTGGAAGGGAAGAGTCTCATAATCAAGCTACTGTACCCAAGAGCTCGAACCAACACGAATCTCCATAGAATCTAGAAGGGGTTTACTCAAATCAATTTCCACATAGATGTGAGCATAAGTCATTACTCTTTAATCCTGCATGCGCTGTGAGGGACCCATTGGTTTTCCCAACAAAAGTGCAACCATATGCAAAATATCATTTTTCCAAAATTCCACTGGAAACCAAGGAAGGCGGACCCAAACCGGGACTCGGCTCGGAAGCTCCTCTGAAGGATTGAATCTACAGTGCCACGGCTTCAAGAACAATCCAATATGATTATGAAAATATGGGCCTCCTTCAAAAACCCTATGACGATCTGCCATACAGTTGAAAACAACCATAAATAAACTATTAGCCAATAACATCACCTCAAACTCCCCTTTAGGGTTCCAAGATCTTCTGATCCACGAGTCCAAGAACGGGAGCGAAACTCTCATTCCCAAAAATTTACAAATCAAAGAATGGTTTGTGAAGTATTCGACATCCTCAGCAATAGATTCCGGTTGCAGCACTAGAATCGGCCTAGCTAGGCAATGCTCCAAACACCCATTGATCTTCGGAATACAAGGGCCACCAAACGAGGCCGACCCTTGAAACCCCACATCATTAAATGAAGACTTGAACTCAACATGTCGCTTGGATGAAGAGGGAGAAGAATTGTGCAAGGAAGCACGGTAATCCATGGTAATCCATGTTTTGCTTGAAGCCAGGAGATTCTCTTGAAGCCATTTGCACAGAGCACAAAAAGGACGAGGCACCTGCTGCCTCCCAAACACAACACACGAAAACCCCAAACACCCAACCGCACTTGCAAAAAAATCAGAACTGAAAAACCTCCCCCTTGAATACAAAAAAACTCCACCCCCGACACACTGCAACTTGCGCACACCACCCACAGGCACCAAACTTGCATGCACGCACTGAAGATAGCATGCAGGCCGCGGGCCTGCACCCTGCCGCCTTCCTCACCCATGCGATAGCCATCATACTCCTGTAGTCAAATCTTCAATTGTTCTTCTATGGTCTAAGTTTGTAACCCTACCTTAAGGCTATTTCTTTCTGTTGGACGTTTTGATAGATTGGTACATTCCGTATATCTTGTGTGTACTTTTTAAAGCATATTTACAATTCTGTTATTTTGTTTCATTACATGTCATATGGAGTGATGATTTGTTCAAGTGGATTTGTATTAGACACTTTTTTTTGTCTGCAAGCTATTTGGCAATATTTTGGGGTGACATGACTTGTTCTGTAACTAAAACATCTTTATGTTGGAGCACCAATTTAGGGATAGATCAATATAGTTTGAGGTAGAATATTGTGCCATCTCATAAATGATAGTTGTTGTCATAATAGCCATTCTAGGCAGCATTGCAGGAGCTATGACCTTAGAGAGTTATATGTCTTTTTGGTTTAAAATAGACTCTCTTGTGATGTAGTTTTTTCTCAATAAGGTATTGGATTGGTGGTGTCTTTATTGCTGCTTGAAGGAGAATTTCTTGTTGTCTCTAGAAAATGGTCATAATAGAGATTTTGAGCAATATCAATGGTGATACAGCCATTTCAAGTTGGCATTCTATCAGCCTTAAATCCTTAGTAGAAAGGGGAAAAAATCACAACTTGCTATTAGGGTAAGCAAATTATTATTATTTTTTTAATAATATTTGTGGTTTGAAGGAAAAAATTCTAGATCTACCATTTGTAGGGATTCATAATTAATTTTTAATCAGAAAAGGAGATACATTGGATGCATGTTTGCTTTTTGAATAAAATTTCAACTCAGTGGAAATGGGGCTCAAATTGGACTGGGTTTTAGCATTATAGGTAAAGCTAAGCTTTGACTTTTTCCAAAGTGGGTTTTAGTAAATATAGGTGAAGTTGAGGATGGGAGGATAACCTTTAAGGAAGTAATTACTTCTCTTGGAAGAAATTGAAGTCTTCATAGTATATGAGAAAGGAAATAAGAAAACATGAGAATCTAAGTAAGAAAAAGGAGAGGAGCATGGGATTAATGGAGAAGAAATTGAGGAAGCTCTATATTTGGATCAAGCAAACCATAAGGATGAAATTAGTTGAAACATTTTGTTTCTTGCTGATGAAGCTTCAGTATTGCAAATTTGAGGAAACATTTAAAGGAGAGCATCCTTGTATTGATGGTTCCTAGCAGTAGATATAATTTTGTAATATTGATTTGGAAAAGTAATTGCATAATATATGAGAGAAGATCAATGAAACATGTTTATGGTGAGAAGGGTATAGTATATGCAAATTTAAAACGCACTATCACAAATGTTTTGTATGGTGATGTTTATGCTTTATCAATGAATGGCCTAGTTCTTGTTCTTGGTTTATATTTGTTTGAAACTTTGGGAATTGGCAATTTTAATGCGCAAAAGAAGATCATGGAGCTTTCATACAAGGAAATGAAAGTAACTGTTTAAGGTGTTATATATCACGAGGAATCAGTCGGTAAAGAATTACATTGTTGTGTTTACCAAACACAAATCTTCTGTATGCTAAATAATCCAAAGAAGAGCACAAAGAGGACTTGTGTACATATGAAGGAAGCTTGACCCTTCGTCCACTTGAAAAACTGAGGATGTTTTGGTCGCATGTGAAGGAAGCTGAAACCCTTAATCTGCTTTAGAGCCAAAGGAACAAGTGGAAGAGAAGGTTGAAAATTAAAAGAAAGTATAGAGGAGTTTAAGTCTACAAAGGTTGAAGCATATTAACATCCACTCTACTGCAATGGAAGCATAGTGTGGAGCAACAAAACAAATGAGCAACAGCTATTGGAGTACACTATGTTAGAGGCGTGACAACAATGGGCATACATGGAATCATAGGAGCACCAACCACAAAACATGGCACCACCAAAGCCCATCACCTGGGAAGATCACATGTAGATGGATTGACTACCAAATCATGATACCAATTGTTTGCAATATTAATAAAGTCAAAACATCAAAACAATTCCTTTGTGTTCTTCGAGGAAATATGCTAAAGGGAAATGTCATGTTAGGTACCTCTGTCTGTGCCTTAACAATTAAACCAGGATTATGGAGTAAGTGACGTGTGGTGTGCATAGACTCAGATTGATTATGAGTCGAATGGGTAGAGTTGTTGGTTAATGGTATATCCTTATTAAGGTTCAGGCTATATATCTGAGATTGATATGATTTCAGTATCATACGAGCTATTCATTTATATCAACTTACAAGTTTTTTTATTTTTTGGAGCGTATACTGAGAATTTTTGTATGGTATAACTCTAAACCTATCTTATGGTTTTTTCTTTTTTGGGAGGTACTGAATATTTGGGTCCATTTGCATACTACATTTATCTTTTGTGGTTTGTATCATTTTCAGTGTATTTATAGTGCTGTTATTTTGTTACTATTCATGGACATTCAAGATAAATTCAGAGGATGCAGGTAATTAGATAAAAGATACATTCAATGCAATCAGAGATGGAGCAATATCTTCAAGCGGGTTTACTGAATATTTGGATCCATTTGCACACTACATTCATCTTTTGTTGTTTTTGTCATTTTCAGCATATTTATAGTGCTGGTATTTTGTTTCTATTCACAGGCATTCAAGGTAACTTCAGAGGAGGATACGGGTAATTAGATAGATGATACATTGAATGCAATCATAGACGGAGCAATATCTAAGAGTCACCTTGGAGATTATATGGATCATCATATCTTTGGTACAACGATTAGACAACCGTGGCTCCAGTTTCTATATTATATTAAGTATCTGCTCTATTTAAATCATACCTTATATTTTATTTAAATTTTAAGAATAAAATAAAATTTATTATATTAGTAAGAAATACAAATTTATGATAGTCAACATGTGAAACAAAATCATAAGTTCCATATGAATTTCACATATATATATATATGCTTGGATAATGCTTTAGAGAAAAGATGGTTGCCATGCCTTGAACTATGAATGTGTGGGATGTTATTCCAGATCATACACTTCTTTTATTTGTTCTCAGACCTGTAGAAGTAAAGTGCATGCCACATGGTTCAGAAGTTGTAGTTCTTGTTCTCATAGGTGATATTTCATTGTTCTTGTTGGTTACTGTTCAAAATTCAGTTTGAACAGTCTCATATATTTTGTCTCTATTATTTTAGGAGCCTTCAGATAATGCAGAATTTAGATAGCATACGAGACGGGGATGCCAAGTTATGATCTTCAAGGCCTAACTAGATGTGGATTATGCGTTTACCTTTATTAGGGTTTAGGCTAAACATTTGAGATTGTTATCATTTCATTATTATGTGATGTATTTATTTATATTGATTTTCAAATTTTGTGAGTTGGAGTGTATCCTAAGGATTATTATATTGTACAACCCTATCTTAAGGGTACTTTTTTGAGTTATGTATATTTGTGTACATCAGCAACTTCCAGATATTTTTTGTGTTCTAAATTTCTTTCTTAAATTGTCAGCATAATTACAGCACTGTTATTTTTTTAAAACTAAAGGTATCATAGAGACGTGAGGCCTTCTATTGATGGACATTCAAGATAACCGTGGAGTTTGATGCAGGTAATTGGATATGCATGAATTTCAATGCTATCAGAGATGGAGCAATATTTTCTACAGTCACTTTGGAGATGATGTGGAGCATCATTTTTTGTTTTAAATGAAAATTAGAAAGTCGAGGTGTCATTGTTATATTAAATATATGCTCTATTTTAATAATATCTTGTTTTTAATTCAATTTTTTTCATTGTGATAAGGTTAAATGTATTATATTAATAAGAAGAAAATTTTATAATGACCAAAATGCGAGAAATAGTCATTAAGGTCCATATGAATGTTGTACTTTGTTGTTATTGGTGACATATTGGTGAGTATATATATATGTATATGTTTGTACTTTGTATGTATGGATGCATATGTATGTATGTATATGTATGTGTGTATATATATATGTATATGTATGTGTATGTATGTATATGTGTGTATATATGTATATGTATATACATATATGAATGTAAGTATGTATGTATGTATGTATATGTGTGTATATATGTATATGTATATACATATATGAATGTAAGTATGTATGTATGTATGCATACATACATACATACATTTATATATACACTCACTAATATATCACCAAAATCCTTTATTAATTTATTTGATATCCCATAAAATTTAAATATTTTTAATTTATTTATATATCCCACAAAATAAAATTCAATGGCATTTATGCTATTAATGGCATAGTGCAATGGTTAAATTGTGGGATTGCTGTTGTAGCCACCAAGGTTCAAATAATTGTTGGGCCATTGTGATTGTGGGCATTGTGCTCTTGTTGAACCATTGTGCTCATGGGTTTGAACCTTCACATTGAAATTGTTGGCATTCATGTTGGTGAATTAATGTTCCAAACCCTTGCTGGGCTAGTGTGCTTGCAAGCTTTGTGCTCTTGGTGGGCAATTGCGCTGTAATGAGCCGGACCAATTTTTTTGTTTTTTTCAATTGTGATTACAAAGCAACACGCACCCATTAAGGTTAGCTTCAAAACCAAAACGATGCGGAAGTAACTCTAACCAAGAATGTGCCCAAGACGAGCGAGCATGTGGTCAGAGGATCTGATGCAATGCTGAACTGAAAGGGAACTCTAACCAATAAATGCGTCTAGGAAAGACGGGCATATGGTCAGAGGATCTTATGCAGGCTGAGCTGAAAGTAACTCTAACCAAGAAATGCGCCGAGGAGTGGCGAGCATATGGTGAGAGGATCCCTATGAGCTAGTTGATTGGAAAGTAACTCTAACCAAGAAATGCGCCAAGGAGTGGCGAGCATATGGTTAGAGGATCCATGAGTTTTTGCAACTAGAAAGTACAATGACTTAGCAAGATAATAACATTGACTGACAGTACTACTGTACAGCCTTACAATAAAGATAATATCCTGCAAGTATATTGCATTAGTGAAACATAACAAGCTGCAATTGTAAATACTATCTCTCAAATGCTTAATATGACCTCCAGTACTCAATCCCAGCCCAAATGATGATTTTCCTAATTCTGATATGACAGAGCAGCAACCTTAGAATGCACTAAAATGCTCACAAGTCACTCCGCACTCACCCAAAATGCATGAAACTGAATGCACTAGTCCCTAGGAATGATGGCACCCCTTTTCCAATGATGAAAACTCACACACAACCCTGTATTTATTTCCTTGCACAACTCCCAATGCTGCTTGAAGTGGTACGGCCCTAGGAAGGGCGATTTGCTATAGATAAAATCAAGGAAGCCTCCAAAAAATCTGCAAACTTGCACAATGGGTCGCCCCTAGCAATAAACCACAATGGTGAAACACCCATAATGATATTATTTTTATTTTTAAATATATGAATGAAACTTACAATCAGCTATGGCAAAACCTGCAACCCAAAATATGACTGAAATGCAAGAAACTGAACTACATGATGCTAGAAAACTCAACTACAATGCTCAACAACCCAACTACAATCTATCTCTCAGCTAGTTGCTATCTTTCAAGCAAAAAGATGAGCCAAGTGCTAGGAGGTATGCTTTCCTCGAAGCTTTGCCTGAAATCAATCCAGCAGCATAACAGTATGGTAGACAAGAGATGCCAAATGAAGAGTAGAGGCTTGCTTTTATAGAATTGAGAGGAAACTTCTAGAAGCTTCAAAAAGGCACCCAATTTTCAAATTTGAATTTGCTTTCTTCTCCCTCCAAAGATGGCATCCATTTTCTAAGGCAATATTTGACTTTTTAATTTAAAATAACCTTTCCCTCAAGTAGGTGTCCCATTTCTCCAAGCATAATTTTGACCTTTAGAAAATATTTAATCACCTCTTGATGAGGCGTCCACCCTTGAAATCCCCCTTTCCAAAACAACTTTAAGTCATTAAGCTAGGCCAAGGGGTTAACATTAAAACATAACATTAAAATATAACATTATTTAAATCAACTCATCTCTCCAGAAAATGCATCCAAATGCCAAAAATCAAAATACCAATTGAACTGGCTGAAGAAGAGAGCCAATTGCACCAAAGCCAACAGGACCACAGAAATGGAATTTACTAAAAATAGCAAATTCTTGAAGTTGCTCAGATCACCATGCATGCTATACCACTGTGAAGCTCTTTGGAAACCTAGAAAGAAACCGCAATCCAATCTCCAAACTTCAAGCAACAACCTCCTCAGAAACGGGAAACCCTAATTTTCACCCTCCGAGTAGCCTACGGGTCTCCAGAATAGGCCAATGGTCAACTGAATTGATCACAATTGAGAAGGGGACATTACATGCGCTCACAAGTTTGGAGTATTCGTGTTAATGTAGTGTGTTTATGCCGGGGATGAGGTACCTTGCTTGTGGCCTCACTTGGCTTGGGCTAGGCTAAAAATTTCCATGTTACCGATAAAATAAATAAATAAACTTCAACAGTGTTTGCACCAAGCTTGTTTCTCACTCTCGTTGAAAGTTTGATGCCAAGAGACAATGGAAATGTGTAAAGAAACTCCTTGGTCTAGAAATATGTAATGCCCTTTTTGTAGGCGAGATCAATTGGCAGAGACCCTTAGTCTATTTTAGTTCCCATAGGCTAGTTCGGTCGTGGTAAGGAAATAATCAATTAATTAAATTAATTTGTCTAAAGTCATTCATTTTACAGACAACTCATAATTAATTAATTATTTAATTAATATTGAACAGTTTATTAAAAAAATGACTTTTTAGGGGGCCCAAATGTAAAAGTTAAATTTAAAAGAAGTCACTTTGAGAGGGAAATGAAATATAATATTTCAAATATTAAAAAAGAGGTATAAAAAGGAGAGCTTGCAAAGAAAATTCATTCTTGGCATTTTATTTTCAAAAAGCCAGCTTTGGAGATTGAGCAATTGTTCATCTTTCTTGTCCTGGGACAAAAACCCTATGACAAAGATTGGTTTTGAGAATGGAAACCCTCCTAGCCAATTTGTGAGTGGATTCATCCAGGATTCACAGGTGTGTTGAATGTTAGGAAATTTTTGAAGAATTGAAGTTTGACAGATTAATATTTATATATTTCATTTCTAGGTTGCAGTAGATTGAAATATTTGAATAGCAAATTGTTTGTGAAATGTGGGAGTATATATTATATTTATATTGCTGATTACATCATCAAAAAAAGGCAGACTGTACAATTTCATTTGTCATAGACAGCAAACTTTGAGAATGGCAGCTGTTAACAAGTTTGTACTAGTTTGAAATTTGCTGCAGCAGAGTGGGAATGACTTAAAATTTCATTTACAGTAGTAGTGCATCGGTTTCAGATCAATATATCACCCATTCTACAACATAGGGCAGTGTTGACATCATCTTTTTTCTGTAGCCAACAGTCTGGTTATCATTTTATCTAGTATTCAGTTTACATGACAACTGTTTGACAGAATGTTACTTCATCAATTTTTGGTCATAGGTTAAAAATAGTAGTAATTGTTGTATTTTGGCTTGTAAATCAGTCATGGAATATATATATGAATGTAAACCAAATATTTAGTGTAAGAGATCAGCAATGGCATATGCTTGCAATCTGTTTGTTAAAATTCCTATGTATTGTTCAATGCATGCCCATTGTTTGTAAATTTTTTATGATTATGAAAGCAGAAAGATAGTTGCAGCTGTTTCTAAGCACAAACCTCAGAAAATTGAATGGTTTAATGGCCGCCAACTATTTGATGAATTGTCACTGAGTGGGATATCAATAAATTTGCAAGTTGGTTGAAATATTTTGGTAGGGATGTTACATGTTTGCACTGAGCTTGTTGCTTACTCTCGTTGAAAGTTTGATGCCCAGAGACAATGGAAATATGTAAAGCAACTCCACGGTCTGGATCATGGACTCCCATCACTTTAGGAACATCAATACACAGCTGGTGATTGCCAGTCTTAGAAATGATGCCCACCCTTTCAGGTATTCTATTGATAGTCCCAAAAATGTATCCTTGTTAAGTCCTGACAGCCATATGTAGCATGTCATGCGTGTCACAATGTTAAAGTTTGTCCACATGGCAGCCAGGGTGATGCCGTAGACAAGACCCACACTTCTTGAGACCATGAGTGGAAGGGTGGAGCTCTGAGTTAGGCAATCCTTGATGAATGAAGAAATGACTGTGTGATGAGATCGTGCCCTCAAAAATCTGCTTTTGCCCTCAAATATCTATGTGCTGTCATACCAAGCAGTGAATCCAGGGTGCTTGGGTTGGACCCTGGGCAAACCTAGGCCCATCCTAACCCTGGATCTGGACCTGAATTGAACACATGCAATTTCAATTTGCCATCCGTTTGTGCCAAATGTAGCTTCATAGCAATCATTCTTTCTCAGACCCATGGAAGAAAAGTAGCTGTACTTCATGTTCTTAGCGGTTATAGTCCCTTGTTTTCCTTGTTGGGACGGCTCAAAATATCAACTTGAATGGTCACACACATCTCCTACATGGAGTCTCCTTTTTCTGAGCTTTTAGATTATGTATAATCTAAATAGCTCAGGAGTTGGGGATTGAAGGATTCCACATTAGGAACTCGAGATAAATTCTTGTATGCAAATTATAACCATTTTTCTTCAGTGGACCGGTACTGCCAGATAATGTGATATGTAGGTTTGGATCCACTCTTTTCCCTGTCTGGATTTTTCAGATTTGTTTGGAAGACAATGGATCACAGATCAACAAGCTCACGTTTCAGGTCCTAACTTTCCCAGTGATGTTGTTATGGCATACTTAAGGAGTGAGGACAATCATGTATAGCTATCCAAGCTGAATCTATTTTCCACTACTCCCCAAGAATCATATATTTCACTCCTAATGTTTGTTTTGGGCAAATTGTATGTCATTTTTTAGTTTCTTTTGGTTGTATTGGATCAATTTCAGATTTCTTTTGAGGCTGTAGGCTTACCAATGTCGATCTTTTGGTTGGGACTGCTTTCTTGTATGGCATAGATTACCCATACATAATCTGTATGTAATGAAGGTGGCGATACACAAATATGGATTATTTATCAAGACTAACAAATGACTGTTTTCTTACTTCCAAAGACAATAGAGTGATCTACAATTCTAATGAAAGAGGGTTCTTGATACAAATGTCCAAATAATATGATCCAAATTACAAACTTGCAAGTTCATCTTCTTGCAAATTTTTAAATGTGGTTCAAGCATGTTCTGTATTCTGTACAAGTTTACAGTATTATCCAGATTCCAGATACCTGATATTATGTTTTCCCTTGAAAATCTAAAATCTTTAATGTTCTGAATCTGCATCAGGAAAGTTGGAGATACAGAATTCTGTTGGGAAATTCATGTTAGTGTTCACATGTGAGTTAAAGTAATAACTCACGTAGTAATTATGAGTGTTAGGAATATTAAGTATTTGTTAGGTTAGTTAGTCATATGTTTGAATTATCTTGTTGTACGTGTGAGTTTATTTGTTTGTATTTGGATTTGTTCAAACAACTCATTGTAATTAGGAAATTTTAGAGAATTTCCTATAAAATAGGATGTTAGAATCCTATAAATATGTAATATGCATTAAACAAGGGGGTATGAATTAAAACTATTATTTTTGTGTGCTGCTCTGAAAGTTAATATGGTATCAGAGCATTGCTTTCCCTGAGTGCCTGTGTCGATCTCGTCAAAATTTCATTGTAGCATTTTGATATACGTGCAAGGCATTTAAACATAGGGTAGGCATTTCTTTTTATGTGATTCCTTTCTTAGGGTCGTAGAGTGAAGGTCTGTGCCTTGCACAGATGTATTATCTTTGTCGATAAATACTTCTGAACAGAAACACTTACTGCTTATCTGAAGACAGAGGAGATTGATTCCTGAATTGCGAATCATCTGCATTAGCATTGACGGGAGTCACAACATCATCAATCATTACAGTGGCACTGCAACATATTAGGTCTAGCAAAGTTCAAGCTATCATTGTGGATTAGAATTGCTGGAAATATTAATCAAAGCTATTGCAGATCGGGTGCGATTGAACGAGGGGCATCACGCATCTTAAGCAGTGGCACGGCGGAAGTGTGTCTCTTTGTATTGATTCACATCTTTATTGGTTTTTATTGGCTCAGACCCCCAATAGCACTTCTTAGTGCTCCATGCATATGTTGCAAATGATTTGCTCACGGTGATCTTCAGCGGCCTCATATATTCAGCTACCCAACCAAAACAACTTGGATCCTTTTTTTTTGTGTGCCTTCATATATTGATCAACAGGTTATGTTTTGATCAACAGGTTATGTTTTGTGTCATAATTTAGAAGTTAAGTAACATTATTATTATTTTTGAATAGAGTCCTTTCACACAAGTCATTAGTACTGTCTTAGATTTACTGTTTAATGATAAGCTTTTTCGATTAAAAAACAATTTTTCTTGTGTCAAAAGTGTTATAGTCAAGGTGCATTATCGGTTGAGCCCGACACCTTTGATTAAAAGAGTAGTCATGGATAAATTAAGTTTCATCGAGAAATTCGATGGTAGAGACTTTCATACATGGCAGATACAGATGTAGCTACACTTGATAGAAAAGGATCTTTGGGATGTTGTCAAACCGAGTTTAGTCACACCAACTGATGCATATGAACTAGCTAAGTAGAATATCAAAAATCAGAAAACCTTGGGAACTATTGGTCTCGGCTTATCAAAAGCATATTTACATCATGTGGATTTTGCAAAGTCAGCAAAAGAGATTTGGGAATCATTGAACAAGCTCTTCAGATCTGAAGTAGAAAGTGCCAAGACAACATTGAAGCAGAGATTGTATGGATTGAAGATAGAACAAGGTACAAAAATGGCAGATCATATCAATAAGTTTCACTCTCTCCTAAATCAGCTAGCTGGCATTAATAAAAAAGTAAAAGATGATGATGCCAAAGCAATACTTTTGAATAGTTTGCCTAAGCATATGTCTGGAATGGTGTTCACATTAAGCAAGGTAAGCATTAGTCTTGAAGGAGTAATCTCTACTCTATTTGACAATAATGAAGACTCAGAATTTGAAGAAGTCTTGTTTGTAGAAAACAAATCAAGAAAAGGAAAGTACAAATCCAAGAATATTTCTTCAAAAGGAAAAATCAAATGCTCCTATTGTAATGAAATAGGACATGTAATTTTGAATTGTACAAAGAGGGCACAAGATCTACTAGATAATAAACTAGATCATCATGCTTCCTTAGCTGAAGAAACTGACTGGGAAAAACATACTAATGATGAAGAGCTATCATGTCCTAGTGATGAGGAATATGTGCTTTAGATAAATTCAAGGTTGGAGGTAGGAGACAAAGGAGGAAGGAGGACAATCAATGTCCTCTCATTAGTCACCAACGACGGGGCCACTTATCAGCTCTAGTGGAATTTCATTTTCTATGTGTGAGTTATTTTCTTATATAATCCCTAGTGTAAAATATTGTAATGAACAAAAGCACAAGTGTGATGCAGTTCATGGGTCTTGAAAGGGTTTGTGGGAGGATCAGAAAACCACACGAGGCGGATAGTTGGTGGGTTCCTGTTCATGTCCAGGTTTTTGATAAGCCTATATGAAAACCATGAAAGGTTGATGGGATGTGCCTTTCATTTTGAATCAAGATCATGAAGTCACAAGAGTTGGGCTTACTGCAGATGTAGGGCGTGAGTTCTTACCATGTTCACACTAAGGGGGGGAATGTTGGGAAATTCATGTTAGTGTTCACATGTGAGTTAAAGTATCGCGTAGTAATTATGAGTGTTAAGAATATTAAGTATTTGTTAGGTTAGTTAGTCATATGTGTGAATTATCTTGTTGTACGTGTGAGTTTGTTTGTTTGTATTTGGATTTGTTAAAACAACTCATTGTAATTAGGAAATTCGTTTAGAGAATTTCCTATAAAATAGGATGTTAGAATCCTATAAATATGTAAAATTCATCAATAAAGGACGTGTGCCAACAAGTCTATGTAGCCTCATCTACTTTCTTACATCTCTTCAAGGACATAAATTATACATTGGTCTATAGTTATGTACGTCACATGAAAAGAGGTACAATAATTTCTTAGATATCATCTGAAATGATATATATATTATAAATAACTGTTGTACAAAAGTCTCATAAATTCTATGTTCCATGGTGTTTTGGGGTTGGGGACGGGGACGGGGGATGGTAGGGGACGTGTTTCTAGGACGTTTCCTAGGGGGCCATTTTTAGGGGACGGTAGGGGACGGCAATATATATATATATATTTCAAAATTTATTAATATATGAAGAGAGAGAGAGAGATGTAAATAATTGATCACAACAATATCAATATGTAAATAAATCACGAGAGCAGTAGTATTACAGCATAATCAATGTCATTAAAGCATTGTAAAATTTATAACAGCAGTCTCAAACATCAATAAAACCATGGTCTATCAATATCCAAATGTCTCAAACATGTATCCAGAAGTCTCAAAGTTCAAACACGGAAATCAAAATACTAAATGCAATAGTCTATGAAATTAAGCCTCATTCGGGCTTGAATATCCAAAAAGAAATTTAAAAAAAAACTGAGTTTTTTTTGTTTTTTTTAATGCTGGAAGTGTCCTTGACCGTGGGGGATGGCTTGTCATCCCGCTATGACGAGGGACGCTTCCCATGTCCCCCAGCCATACCGGGGGCGGGGAGCTGTCCCCAAACGGTCAGGGACGTTTCCTACTGTTTCCTGCTCTTTGGCTTGTTTCAGGGTCGGCAAGGGGACATCCCCTTTGCGTTCCCCCATCCCGGGGACGGCTGGGGATGGGGACAGTGCATTTTGGGGCAGGGGATGCGTCCCCATGTAACATAGCATAAATTACTATGAATGAGGGAAAATAAGATGTTACATAAATCAGGGTAGATCTGAAGGCCTTTCCATCTATTACCCTAGCGATGGGATATCATTCTCAATACATTGAATTTTATGGTGAAAATATTGCTTCCTTCAATATCACTTTATAAGCTGCTTCAAAAACACGACATTGATCAATAAGAAGAAAAGAAGAGATCATTGAGAAAAGAGATTTTAATTGTTAAAGCACTATACTTGCTAATGCTACTGGCACTTCTCCTCTCCATCCTCACTGCACTTGTGACTGCCAAAGGGTGTTCAACCAAAGATGTCGATGCCATTGGTTATCCAAAACAAGCATAAATGAGCTTTGTGTATGATCTATTATGACTACAAGAATACATATCATTCATCCATTCATTGTTGATAGAAGGAGGAGATATAATCAAGGATTCAAGAGGTTTGGTCTCTTAAATTAGTGGGGCAATCCTGATTGCAAGGGCCTTTAGGACTTGACTATTTGAAGAGCAAGGGGCTTGAGGGGTATTAGCACTCAGCTGATTGGAATATTGAGTGCATAAATATTGCTTGAGTGCATTAGTCTCCATGCTCTATCGTGATTTTCATTTCTTCTGATCTGAAGTTTTTTTTTGAACATTATCTAAAAAATGATATACAACAAACAAGTTATAATCCTTTAGATTCTTTAACATCATTCTACTGAGACACTGTTTTTAAGATTTACCCTTTTTCAGAAAGACATACGATTATATAAAATCCCTATAGTATATCTCTTGTCATCTGAACTACTGGACACAAATAGAGCAAGCTATTACTAACTTGTTGGTTCCTTTGTCATGGGGTTTGTTTATCATGGTGGTAAACTGAATTTTCAGATTGTGTTGGAGGGCGATTGGTTCCAATTAGATGATTGCTAATTTTGACTTTTAGATTTGCTGGCATATATCAGACAAAAGTTAAAACCAACAGTTTTCTGTTTGTTTTTCTTGAACCCTGTCATTTAGCTTCTGCTTGAGTAACCCACACTCTGCTCTCTGGGTATGGAAGCTTAAGTTTCAAAATGTTCTTTCCTGTCAATATTTCATCAAATGTTTTTGCTTTTCTGTTTCCCCATTTTTACTCTGCCCTGGAATAACATACAGCTCACAATTTTGGCAATCAATGTGCTTGTATTCTTTCTAAGCCTGATCTAGAAGACAACTTTTAATGGCCATGCTAAATCAGAAGTAGACATTAAGATTTACACTCTTCTGCATTTTGTCAATGTTATATCATGATAGGCTAACTAATCTTAGCTGTCTTTTGACATGTTGGTCCCTGATTGTATTCGATTTTGATATTGGACATCTGGCCTCAATTTTATACATCCAACTTCGTTAAATACTTGTCAAATTGTCATCCCTTGTAACCAGGCTGCACAAGTTTAGAGTCACTTTCTACCATACTTCAACATTCCAGTTAATAAAGTTTATTTTCTTTAATTATTTCTTCTAAGACTACTTAATTATTTGATTTTTTCCCAAGTCTTCTCCATCATTCATTATTGCTTTTCTATATGTAATCTGTCACCACACTACCATATCCATTTTTTTCTGGGTTACCTCTCGAGGATTAATTGAAATTTAGCTTTGCTAATGTTGCTTAAGGTGGCTCCCAAAACGGGCTGTCTATCAAGAGCCTTAAAGCTGCTTCCTTAAGTAGGGATGCCTGCGTCATGGGATCTCTTTTTATTAAGGAATTATGATCTTGTTGCTGAGAGTTTCTGGATTTGATTGTGTTAGAATTTTTGTATCAATGTTTCGGATCACACTCCATGATTCTACTCCTTATGCTCTCTTCTATCCTGATGATGGATCATGGAGTGTGATCCGAAACATCGATACAAAAATTCTAACACAATCGAATCCAGAAACTCTCAGCAACAACTTCATGGATTGTGGAAATCTATTATCACTAATTATGATCTTGTTGGTTCTGGTGAGAGCTGCTACAGATTCAGATTGCAGCCCTACTGCAACTATAAATCTATATAACTGTGAGCCAGGTGTCTTGAAAAGTTATTTTTCTTTCTGTCTGTATATGTCATCAGACAAGAAAGGTCCACTGTATCATATGTTTTAGCTTTGTTAAAGAAAAGTGTTTATTAGGCTTGCTAGCAAGGAATGCCAAGAGCATGAGATTAGGACTCATTCCTCTTACGGTTAGGGTTCCTCTTCACGAGAAAGATTCTTGGGTTAAAATTTTCCTTTCACTGCCAGCTGAACTTAATCTGTAATGTCCATCTCTGAATACCTTTTCCAAATTAATTGCTATTTATTATCCTTGTTCAGGGTGAGAGGTCTGTAAACACATTTGATGTGGCTCTGAGCAGGGTGTTTTGTATGTACTATGGGCTACATTATCACAAAAATAATAAAAAATTTATTTGCCAATCAACAATAAAAAGACAATGTAGAGGTTCAGTATAAGATGTACAAAAACATAATAGATTTGCCAAAATTTACAAATATAATGCTATTTCTCAAATATTAGCTTATAAATATCATACCTTAAAATTTCCTTGGCCTTGTGTTTTTATAAAATTACCTTTCTATACCTCATATTGGATTCTTCAAGACGATGATCAGAAAGTTATTCTCTGCTACATTTTTTCAGCTAAGGGTGGGGAATGGTCTATGAACTTGGAGACTTTTTCCTTATATTTGGCTTTACTGCTTGGTGGTACCAAAGAATCTTATTCCTCAGGAGTTGGATATCTTTTGCCATCTTAATTTTTGATGGATTTGCTTAAATTGTGCTACAACTCAAGAGCAGTAAGGTGGTTATGGTTATCCTGACAGATTTGCTTTTGCTCCTATTTCTGAAAATAAGTGCCTGTAATATTTTTTTCTAAAACAATGGTTTTCAAGTTGCTGATTGTCCAGGCTGCTATCTGAATCTAATTCTCTCGTCTATTGAGAAATTTTATAGATACTTGTAACTTCATGCTACATAGCATGTTGTAAACATACGTCTGTTTTTAATCTTCACAGTTAGCTGCTGTTTGATTATTGAGTGCACACGTTCAATATTGTGATGGATTATATACATGTATTACTTATAAATTAAAGCTTTTTCCATTTTAGTAGGACCACACAGACAAATATCTTAAATTTTATTTATTGATGTTATTGGGCAGTTTTATCTGGGAATGGTTTCTTTAATCAATCATGTCAAGATTTGATGATGGGTGATTGCTGTCTTGAGTATGGGTGATTTGCTGTTTTGAGCATTTTCTCCTTTCTTTTTAAGAATAGGTTGCTGCTTACATTTTGATATCTGAATCGTGACTGTGTCTAGCAAACAGTAATGCAATGTTCTGGAGTTCAGAAAGAACAAGTCAAGGATAAATCTAAATGCTAGCTGTTTTTCCTATGCTACTTTGAAGGTTTTATATACTTGTCAGACACCTAAATTATGCACTACATTATATCCATGTTTTCCAATCTCATACTGTCAATGTGAAAAAATTTCATGCATTGACACTATGTTATTTGTTGAAATGAAGGGACTTGCATGGTATGTGTTGAAAGAAAGCTATCACAATCTCCTAGGCTGGGAAAGCGAGGAAAGAAAGTTGTTAGGACTAAACTATCCAAAATAATGGAAGGATCCCATGATGAGGATGAAGAGATGTGTCTTAATGATAAAAATTTCCATGAATCCTTACCACCAGTCACACAAGTGAATCCTCAACAGTCCAGGTTTCCTTGTTGTGTGGTATGGACACCACTGCCAATAGTTTCATGGTTGGCACCATTCATTGGTCATGTAGGTATCTGCAGGGAGGATGGTGTCATTTTGGACTTTGCTGGATCAAATTTTGTGAGTGTTGATAACTTCACATTTGGTGCAGTTGCCAGATATATCCAACTTAGCAAGCAACAGGTTTGCATTTTCCATTAAACTTATTAAACTGGTTTTTGAACATATATAACCCTTTTTCTGGTTACTTAAATATGCGTCTGTTAAGTTTTGTTGGCCGATTTATACAACTTTGATATGATTCTGTTCTTTGTACTCATGATAAATCTCTTAGAAATGGGCATGTTCCTTTTAGTTCCACGATATGGGAAAGTAAACAGTTTATGTTTCTGTAAATGTTTTGCAGTGCTGCTTTCCTTTGCATTTATCTGGACATACTTGTAAAAGTGGATATAGGCATACAGAGATTGGCACGTCACTTTCATGGGATGATGCTCTCCATAGCTGTACGCAACATTACCAGCATAAATCATATAACTTGTTCACATGCAATTGTCACTCCTTTGTGGCTTCATGTCTAAATCGTTTTTGTTATCGAGGATCCATTGCGTGGAATGTCATCACTGTGGTTCTTCTGGTTATTTTGAAGGGCCAGTGGGTGAACAAAATGGCAATTGTCAGGTCATTTGCTCCTTTTACTATAGTAGTATGCATGGGCTTATATATGGCTAGTTGGCCCTTTTTAGTTGGGTTGGCTCTCTTTTCTTTCCTGTTGGCAGGATGGTTTCTCATTGGAACTTACTGCATTAAGAGTCTTATTGAATGCTGAATATAGTTTTTTTCTCAAAGTTTTGGTCAAATAAGCTTTCGACTGAAGGGATCTGAGAACAGGCTCTCAAATATTAGCAGAGGTTCTGTTTTCTATAAGAGAGTGAGGTGTAAGCATCCTTCGTTTTTGTGATTCACAAAATGGGTGTGTTGCAGATCGATACAAATGAACATTCTAAGCAAAGTAATTGACTCCCATCTTTCAGTAATCTCTATTCTATTTAGTTCATAAATCATGGGAATTGTTTCAGTTTGAAATGCTGATCTTTATTCCAGACAAATAAAACTTGTGTAGAGAAGTATTATGCCACCTTTTATAGGAGTCAAGAATGATGGATAGTAACAGTAATGCTTGCTGGAAGGTATTGAATTGTTTGACAGCTTGTCATTCATTCCAAATATTAATGATGTTGATTATTTTAAATTCTGGTAAAAAAGTTGGGAGACTAGTTTAAGGAATCTAGGAACGATGGATGGTCAACTGTAATGCATCTTGGAAGGTGTTGAATTATTTGACAGATATTAATTTGTTCCATATTTTATTAATGTTCATTGTTCTAAATTGTGGTAGAGCAGTTTGGAAACTAGTGGGAGGACATTTTTATTTCTAGCTGCAACATTTTTCTCATATTACACTATGGAAACCCCAATTAATTACAATTAACAAAATGGTGGGTTGTGATATTCCCCGCTGATTATAATTGGGAAATTAAGGGAGGTTTCTAAGGTATTACATGCATCTAAATACTGCCAATTGGGAAAGAAGCTAGAGGGTGAAAAGTTATAAGCAATTGATTTTTTGATTATCACTGTTCCTCCCCCATGCTAACAAATGCTTAGAGGTGTTTGTGTGCTTTGTGGGTCCCTTGCCTTTGGTTTATTAGCACATTTTCAGAGTAAAGTCAGAAAATAACAACTGCTCATGGAAAGTTGTAATTTCAATCTGAGGACTTGAGTATGAAAGTACCGATAGACCGAAAAATCTCACAAAATTGAAATATGTAAATATCTCATTCACTTAAACTTATTTTTGAGAATGTGTACAATGTCGTGCAAGTTTTGTGTGGAAACTACAGGTTGGCATGAATGTTTCTGGTGTTTGAATCATGGACTTAGTGCATTACTTATATACATGCTATGATTTTCTTTATGGATTATATTGATCTTGTTAAGAAGCTATTAAGGATATGCGCCAGCATTGCTGGATATAGTTGGTAGTTGTGTATAGTGATCTGAAATTCTCAATCTTGTACCTAAGTTGTTGATAAGAGGGCTATGGAGAATGCTTGAAGGTGGTAGGTTGGCACATAATTCAAACTTCTCATGCACTTGCATTATGGTGGGCACAAGGGGCACAAAATTTCCTGCATCTGCACAAGCTGCTCTACAACTAAGACATTACCAGGAATTCAATGCCTTCTTTCAGAAAGGTAGTTTGGATGTCAGACACATTTTAAATTAGGGAACCGACTTTTTATAGTATACTGACAATTTGAGTTCTCTTAATTGCAAGTAAAAGCTAGCTGCAATATAAAGACTTTTTGGAAGTGAATTCTACTTTTATTAAGCCTGTTAGCTATTGAAAATATGTTTCTTTAGCCTTTAAGTGAAGATGCTCATGCAATCTCTTCTATAAAATTAGCAAAGAAAGATGTAAAATTCACAATTTTACTCGGACGGTACAAAACTTGAAGCTGATAATTAGTTTTGATTAATCTCACATCACAGATCTCTGCAAAACTTCTAACCTCCTTGCAGGCACAAACATGTAACTTTTGAATAGTCTGTGTTGCTGTTTCTTTAATTTTCTATGTTCTGACAAGACCCATTAAGGATGTGTTTTGTTGGCAGGGTTAAACTCCCAAGGAATATATTGGGGTTTTATGGGAGATTATAGTAGCTCCTTGTTCATGTCAACAAGAGCTAAAATTAATTCTGTCAAAATGAGGTACATTAAGTTTGCTGAGGCACATTTATTGCGTCTAACAAATGAAGATGAGCGGATGGGAACATGTCACAGATAGTTGAGGAACCATGTTATACTTGGTAATGAAAGTTTGGATACATCATGCTATTGTTTTCGGTGAATATTCATTCAATGCTAAGTGTAATTAAATTGACTTCTTTCTGCTGGATATGCCAAAAAATGAAATATCTTAGACAGATTTTTATGCATGCCACTTAAATAGTGATGTCAGATCCTAAACGATCCAAGGGCATGTTCTCAAACTGGATGTTCTAAGACATGTTTTCCATTGGTGACAGAGTGGGGGAGCTACAACCATGTGGGCCTCTGAGTAGTTTAAAAGGACGAATGGAATACATATGGGCTGGGTAACTAAAAGGTGATGTTGCCATCTAAGTGAAATGTGATGTATGGATTGAACAGACATGGGCAATGACAATGGCTAAAAATGGGAACAAACATGAATAACAAAAATATGGTTGCCAATTGCAGACAAAAGTTAAACAATGAAGGTTTATGGGGTGACAATTAAACATAAGAAGCATGATCGAAGGTTTTTGATGGTAGATGCATTCAGCTATGAAGCATAACAGCATTCCATTTACATGACAAATTGAAAATGTTTATTGAATTCAATTACTTTTTCGTTTGCAAAACCAAAACATATTAGAAGCCCAAAATGTATTTCATTCATAATAAAAACAAATCGAATTATTGAAAGCAAAAACAAAATTCATTATATGAAAAGACTAAAGCTTATTGCAAATTATTAATTTATAATTCAATACACGGTTTCAAAGTCTTATTTGAAACTAAAAGACATGAACCAGAAAAAAAACTGATTACCTTTTTGGCACACTGACAATTCACTATAGTTGTGAGTTACCTTTCTGCATAGGTAAAAATGTTGCGATACATTTCGCTGCATTATCCACTCTTTATGATGCTTGACGAGTACCTGACATCCTATCTTACTTTGAAGATATGAACTGTCGTTTCTATGGTGGGGCTCTAAATTTACGACATTATACTCTGGTAACTTTGCTAATTACCATTTGAAGTGACTAAAGCTCTGCCACCTGTAATCCCAGAATAGGTTATATTTCAACGTGTTTGACTCGGGAATATGTTTCCAATAGGCCTACATGAGACTCGTTCTTGCACGCTATTTTCTGGAACAACAAAAACGTGAGAGTGGTAGGATTAGTTAAAAAATTACCATTAAAATATACAATTAATTAATTCAAATGTCAAAATTAAAATAAAAAAATCTAAACCCTAACCTAACTGTAAATTAATTTTAAGTTGGTTAATGTTGTAGAGTTTCAATCCTAAGAGTTAAAGAGTTTAAATTTTGTAGTTTAAACCCAAATCAAAACTCCAATCTATAAAAATAATGAAGGAATTTAGTACTATGCAAGAGCATCCTTAACCCATCTACAATTTTTCATTATCCAAAAATATTTTGTATTTTTTTTGTTTTCCCTTTTTTTTAAAGGTTTCTAGTGCATCTTAAGAAAGAGTTTGTACTTTCTCTTATGTGCTTCCAAAAGCTTCAAGATGATTTTGTGAAGGGGTTTCATTGTAGCATATGATTGCCACACTTATTCACAAAAGATTTTTCTACTTCTCATTTGTAGGGGAGAGGACCCAGTAGTTGAGCATGTTTCAATAGTTGTGATAGTAATTGTTTATATAATGCCCAATAGTTGTGACTTGACTACCAATAATTAAACAAAATATATTTCTTTGATCGAAAAAGCAACCAATCATGTGATGCCACATCAACGCTCAACTACCCATGATGTGAATGTACAAGTATTGGTCTCACTTTTTTTTTGGGCCTTTTTGGACACCTTGACAAAAAGCATGTTGATGTGGCCCTAAAATGAAAGTTATAAGTAGGGGACTTGCCAAGTAAGCTGTAAAAAATTGGGAGTGATTTGAAATTTCCACGTAGGATTTTGAGAAGCGTGAAGTTAGGGTGTACAACTACTGGGTCCTCTCCCCTAATGCATGAGTTATGTGTTCTCAATTTGGGACCTTTCCAAGTCCTAGTAATGTCTTTGTTGTTATTGGGTAGTATTTGAAAGATTCATTTATTTGGGAATTTAGGATCTCATTAAAATATTGTGCCAACTATTGTTTTTCAAATGTGCCAAGCATAATGATTTTTGCATATATGGAACCTTACATTGTTGTTCATGTTGGGTTTTAGGAATTTGGCTTGCTAGCTGGACTAATGGGGCATAGCATGGTTGACGCTAATAGCTTTGGAATCAATCCGAAGTATCCACACTTACATTGATCCATCCTAAATGCACAAAATTTAGAGACCATTCTTGATCCTTAGGAGAATGTATTTGGTTCTAATTTGGGAACTAATCATTGTAATCATCTCACTTTAGAAACTTTTGGAACTCTAAAGTCGCAAATAGATCATTGTGATTTATTATTCTTTTGACCCTTTGCCTTGATGTTTGAATCTAATTTTTGAGATTCAATAGAGATGTGTTGTTCCATTCATCTCCTTCGGTGTTGTGTTTTGATTTTGAGTCAAGTTTCTTGGCTTGACAACCCTTCATTGGGTTCTCATATCTTCCTCTACATTTCGTGGTATACGAGCAATGTTTGTTCCATGGAGTAAGATCTTTGAGGATCCATGAAGGTTTGTTCTATACATGGTGTGATCTATGGTCACATATAAAATCTTAATCCAAAGTTGACAATGTTACCTAAAAGAGTTGTTGGTAGGGATGTAGTTGAAATGACCAATGTGGTTATAGGATTGGAAAAGGCAATAGAGTTATGTTTGATGCAAAGGAAAATATACTAATGGAAGAACACCATAGAGGTTTTGTACAAATAAGAGATCCTATTGATTTAGAGAATGAGGAGAGAGGTGAGGGCAAAGAGAACAAGGGTAAGCAAAGTGTTGAATGTTAATGTAAGAGAGTGGATATTTTGTGAGTAATCTCTAGTATTGGTAAATGTGTTGTAATCATGCATAGGGGGTTTAGTTTAGAACTATTCAACCATGTAGTCAACACAATAAACATTTAATAGATTCATACGACAAAATGATAATAACACTTGAGATATGAACAAAACAATGATTTTATTGATTCACAACTTGCATTACATCAATAGTTTTTTTTGCAAGGGTTGGCAACTAATTGAGACCTTAGTCTTCATTACAATGAATTACAAGCACAATTAGTGTGCAGTTGTTCAATTACAATCTTTTGAGTTATATGTAATATATGATGCTCTTGGTTGTGATTGAACTTGGGCTAGTGCTAAGTTGACTTCTTGTTTCTAATTTACTCTCTTTGTGATGTAGGATGGTTTTTTGTAACAAGTGCAAACAAGAAAATATGTTATGATGCTAACCCACTATACAATACAATGTTCAATGCACATGGAAACATGTGGCGGAACTTGCCTTGTCAAGATGCAAGCATTAGAACTCAATGTTGGTCTAGTCCTTGCCCCCCCGCCTCGAAGAATGTTTGTCAGTATCCTCTTACCACAAAATTAATCCTCTTGCAATGTATCAATGACTATAATTTTTTGGTTTCATGAACCTCCATGGGACCAATACATTTGTATATGCCTTAAAATTTTAGTGTGCAATTCAAACGTTTGGCGCACAATTCAATTAGGTCCTCTTTAAGGAATTCAAGAAGTCACATTATGTTAATTAATGATCAAAACATTTGGCAATGGTGTGCCATGATGGAATATGATTTGTGGGAGCTATGATAGTAATTTGGAGGCTTTTCGAGCTATAAAAATTATCACACTAAGAATAATATTTGGGTGTTGATAAGTTGATTTTTTTAAATGTTGATTGTAGAAAGCTCTAAATTTCATGATAAGGACCGATCTCTTAGTTTTATTACTTTATTTTGATTATTTTTGTGTAGGGTTCAAATGGTGTTCTTTCTGTGTTTCTGTCAGAAGTACTCTATGCAAGTTTTTATTGTGCTCGTGCTTTGTGTATTATTTTTTATATCGCTCGTCAGACGTTTGAATGAGTTAGTTAGACTGTATTGATTATTTTAATGTATATTTGTTTTTGGTTGATTTTTTAATGTGCATTTCAAGTCTATTTTGGTCTTTTCCCTCAATTTTTTTTAAATTAATAGATTTTTTAGTATACCTTTGAGAAAGTCTAGTTCTTGGTAATTTATTTAATTTTGATTCTCCTTAACAAAAAGATAGCTACATTTTTTGCATCATTTGCTTTCTTGCATGTTATGGGATGTGCCATGTTAAAAAATATTTCATCTGGAATAAAAAAATGTATCATTACCCATTTTATTTTCTTGATAGAACCCAATGTTTTGAGTACTACCTTTTTATGTGACAATTTTTGAATTTTGAACATAGCTTTTTTGGTCTTTGTGCATGCTTCCCAGCCTTGTGGATTCTAAAATATCTAGCTAGTCGGGGATTCTCTTTTCTTTATCTAATTTCGCTTATAACTTCTTGGTATATATCTTTCATTTCCTCTTAAGGACATTTCATAATAAATCACGTACTCGAGCCCTTTAGTTTTATCCACTTTATTGATTGTTTATATGTTTGTATTTTATAACTGGTTTGTCATGATTTTCTTATAAATGTTTTAGTTGGTAGAATGGGAGTGCTTCAAGTGTGATTTGAATTGGGAAATTATGTTTGGTACTCAACACATCAATAACTCTAATTGAATTTTCACTCTTATATTTCTATACAAAAGAATAATTTTGCATAGACTTTGCCAATCTTATATTCCCTTGATTCACTTTACCTTGACTATTCAAATATAATAGTGCATGATGCTGTATATACAACTGATGGCCCGCTAAGACACTCCTCCCTCCAAAATACTCAATTCCAAATTACTTACACCCACACAGGCACTGTTTCAATTTCTTATCTTATTGCCGATGTAAACTTTTTTTTTGACAATCTCATTTGTCAAATAAAAGAAAAATCAATCTCAATCTTATGCCGATGAATAGTGACAAATTCAATTAATTTCAATCTATAAAAACAATTCACGGGCATACAATTTCAAATTCGAAAATAACATCAGAATCTAAGACCACAGGTTATAGGCACTGAATTAATTACAATTCATTGATCTCCAATTGTACTTGTTCTGCAATCGATCCTTTCTGATAATTCATCTATTCCTAGACTCACTTATGCTCTTATTCCCATGCCAATTTTAGTTCTGCATTCTTAATCTTTCCACACATGCCACGGTCTGCTTACATTTTCAGGAATCAATGTGTTCACTTTCAAGTTTTGATAGCCAATGAATATGCTTTCTTTTGCCCAAATTACAACCTTCCTTTACTGTTTGTGTGGCAAATCTGCCTCTACCTTCCACGACCTTTTCACTCTCTACCTGGCAATGTTATTGCTGTTCTTGGCTATGTTAATTCTACAAGGCAACGCCTATTTTCCTCTTCTTGGCCTGCTTCGACTCTACCTTCAGCACAATCCTTCAACTTATCCTGTGCACCCTCCTTTCCTTTCTTTTAGTGCAGTCTTTCTTCACCTGTACGCCCCCTCTTGACCTCTGAATTTCTTTTTGTTCACGAGCAACCTCTACTTTTCTTATCCTGCCGCCCCTCTCTCCCTCTTCAGGTTTTCAAGAAATCAAATATGCACACATGGGCACAGCCTTTTTTCTCTTT
>VDFB02281492.1:127336589-127368186 GCA_007258455.2 Sequoia sempervirens
AGGGTAGGAGAGGGTTTGAGATAGTGGGAGAGGGTGGGAAAGGGTTGGAGAGAGAGTGGGAGAGGGTTGGAGAGGGTGCGAGAGGGCAAGAGAGTGTGGGAGAGGGTGGAAGAGAGGGTTTGCAACTATGGGAGAGGGTGGGAGAGAGTGTTGGAGAGTGTGGGAGAGGGCTAGAGGGAGTGTTGGAGAGGGTGGGCAAGGGTGGTAGAGGGTTTGAGATAGTGGGAGAGGGTGGGAAAGGATTAGAGAGGGTGGGAGAGGGTGAGAGAGGGTTGGAGAGAGTGTTAGAGAGTGGGAGATAGTGGGAGAGGGTGGAAGATTGTAGAAGAAAGGTGTTAGAAAGGTTAGGAGAGGGTGGAATATGGATTTGAGATTATTGGGAGAGAGTAGGGAAGGTTGGAGAGGGTTGCAAAGTGTAGGATAAGGTGGGAGAGAGCGGGAGAGGATGGGAGAGGGTCGGAGAGGGTTGGAGAGGGTGAGAGAGGGTATCTCTCTCTCACTCCCTTCCTCTCTCTCTGAAGTATCTCCCTCTCTCTCACTCAATCCCTCTAGCTCTCTCCCTAGTACCCTTAATCGTCTACCCTATAAATGTACCATCTAAAGCTTAAAAAAGCCAAATTTATCATAACGCGAGCGCGTTATTAACCAGTAGAGATATGTCCGTTTAGTGCATGATGCTGTATATACAACTGCTGGCACACTAAGACACTCCTTTCTCCAAAACACTCAATTCCAAATTACTTACACTCACACAGGCACTGTTTCAATTTCTTATCTTATTGCCGATGTAATTTTTTATTTTTATTTTTTATTTGACAATCTCATTTGTCAAATAAAAGAAAAATCAATCTCAATCTTATGCCGATTAATAGTGACAAATTCAATTAATTTCAATCTATAAAAACAATTCACGGGCATACAATTTCAAATTCGAAAATAACATCAGAATCTAGAATTAATTACAATTCATTGATCTCCAATTGTCCCTGTTCTGCAATCGATCCTTCTGATAATTCATCTATTCCTGGACTCACTTATGCTCTAAATCTTTCCAATTTTAGTTCTGCATTCTTAATCTTTCCACATATGCCACGGTCTGCTTACATTTTCAGGAATCAATGTATTCACTATCAAGTTTTGAGCCAATGAATACGCTTTTTCTTTTGCCCAAATTACAACCTTCCTTCACTGTTTGTGTGGCAAATCTGCCTCTACCTTCCACGACCTTTTCACTCTCTACCTGGCAATGTTAATTCTACAAGGCAACGCCTATTTTCCTCTTCTTGGCCTGCTTCGACTCTACCTTAAGCACAATCCTTCAACTTATCCTGTGCACCCTCCTTTGCTTTCTTTTAGTGCAGTCTTTCTTCACCTGTACGCCCCCTCTTCACCTCTGAATTTCTTTTTGTTCACGAGCAACCTCTACTTTTCTTATCCTGCCGCCCCTCTCTCCCTCTTCAGGTTTTCAAGAAATCAAATATGCACACATAGGCAGAGCCTTTTTTTTCCTTTGGTTTGGTCTGCAAAATCATTATAATTTTCCTACACCAATCTCTCTTTTTTTTTTCCTTTGGCGGCTGTCTTCTCTTTTTTTTCTTCCTCCTGGCAGTTGCTTTGTGCTTAAAAAAAATCGCCTTCCTCTCTCTTGCACCAACTTCTAACTGCCCATAAATTGTTCGTTGCCATCTTATCTAACTCTCTGCTTGTAACCGTTTCTTGCCTTCTAAGCCACGCGAGTGCAGTTTGGTTTTATTTATTCATTTGTCTTTTTACAAACATTAGCTCCCTCCTTCTCAACCAGAGGTATCTCTTTAGGTTTTGATTTTTAAATGCACATACAATATGCCTTCCCCCACATGGAGTCTGTTAACAAGAAAGAGCCACGCCAACATGGAAAATCTGCCCCCCTTAATTATCAAACTCAAACCAAAATTGGACAACCAAAAACAAAATATCAAACAAAGATTAAAAAGAAAGTCAAAATTGGACTTCCAATCACAAACCAAAAACTGTAAAACGATGTTCCTGCATAAGACTTTTTAGGAGACAAAAGAAAGCATGTGCTCCTCCACATGAGGTCATCATTAGAATTATTCCTCATTGTTCTTTTTCTTCCGCTTCTTCTAACATTGTTTTGGAACAAATATCATCCTTCTCTAGCATTGCTGCACACCTTCTGTCTTTACACTCATGGATTTACAAATTTCCATATCTTTAAACTCATTCACCCTGTCCATTTGTCTTTCAGCTGCATCAAAATCTTTCAGAACTTTATATAAATCCGCACTTACTATTTCATGTTCGTTGTCACATTCTACAACTTCATCAGTTATTTGTTCCAATCTCTCTCCTTCGTAGGCCAACATCTTCATAAAAAAAATCATCTTGGACTCCATCGTTCACACCACAACCTTTATTAAAATATGCATATACAATTTCATACTTTTCCTTTTTGCTACAATAAATTCTTGATCATTAGCTACAAACTTCATCTTTGTATCCTTCGCTATCCCATTTCTCTTCCTATCTTCACTAGCAAGTTTCTCCATCCATTCCTTGTTTATTTCTAAAAAGTGCTGCCACAAATCTTCCTCACTGTCATTATTTGCTGCACGCACTTCATATTTCATCTCTACAACTTCTTCATCAGGTAATTTTTCGCCTTCATCTCTTTCGACCATCGCTTGCTCCAACATCCGCTTCTTCATTTTCATCTACATCTTCTTTTTCCTCTTCACTTTTCAGGTCTTCATCATGCCATGCTTTCATTGCCCACTCTTTCTTTCTATTATTCTTATCCAATTCCTTCTTATATTTGTGCATTCTGATTTTCTTGTGTTGCTTTTGTTTGTTTTCCTTTTCTTCTTGTATCTACTCCTCATGCTTTTCCAATCTGCAAGCCTCCAAAACTCCATCTCATGTTCACACATGTTATCATCACTAATCATTTTCTTCCCCCTTTCATCTTCAACAATTTCATTTGAAAATTCAAAAGCATTTAAATCATCAAGTTGCTTACCTTTCACTTTGTATGTGGTCTCCTCAAGTTTTTCACAAGTTGCTCTAGAAAGTGTCAATCTTTTTCTTCAATTTTTCCTCATCTTCATCATTTGTTTCCTTCTTGACAAATTCTCCTGCATGTTCCTGACCAACACATTCCTTTCCATATTCCCTTTTCTTTTTCGCTTTCTCTGTTTCAGGTTCTACTGTCATATTAGCTTCTTCTCATTTCTTGTATTACTCTTTATCATGTATTATAACACCACTTTTGTTGCCGGCTGTCCTACCCTTAACCTTCCACACTTTATTTCCCATAGCTATGGGCTGACATTTGCTTATTGCTGCACTTGTTCTCCATAAGCCAAGATCTAATTTCTATCTTAAAACATTTTCTTTATGCTTCCTCTTATGACAATTTACCCTATGTTCTTGGTTCTTGAACTCTTTCATGACTTTCATCTTTTGTACCGGTTTGTTGTCATAAACTTCCTCATATGCACCCTCTTGCTTACATTTTGTATGTTGCCCCTCAATAACTGGTTTCTTTTGCCAACTTAGCACCTTGTATCCATGAACCTTGAAAATATTTGAAATCTCTAAATTTCTCTTCTCTATTAACTTGCATTTCTACATTCATATTTCCACATGCATGATTAAAATTAATATTTATACTTCCATATACATGTGCAATATTTTGCTGTTTGGATTTTCCCTCATCCATGACTTCTTTGCTTGCCAACTCTTCCCCTTTGTGGGTTTCCTTTCCTTCTTTTGCAATACTTCCTAATGCATCATGAAATTCTAAAGCATCATCTACATATTTGCTATCATTCAGTAAAATCTCAATACCATTCTTATCTTCATGTTAAGTAACTTGCAATGTACCTTTTCTTGATGGACTGCTGCAAATTGTCCTTGCATAACTTCTTCATAAACTATTTATTCCTAGCCACCTATTCTTCACTTTTCTCTATTTTTAGTCATAATAAATTTCATATTAGATCTAAAAAAAAATTGAGGACTTTATGTAAGGCTATAATACTCATATATTAGGTTGAAAATTAGGTACAATATCATGCATTCCATTGTCACTTAGCTATTGGGTCTTGTTTCCTTCATTTTGATTATTTTTTATTCTAATTGTGCATGTACAATAGTATAATAGATTCATTTTATGTTGTTCAAGTTCTTGGAGTTTATATTAAAATTCCTTAACATCATATTGGTTTTATTTTCTAAGTGGATCAAGAGATATTTATATTTTAGGATGTTTCCATCATATTTCTAAAATTTGTCAACATGTTTCAACATGTTCTAGTGATGTTTATAGCATCTTAGACCTCCCATTCCAATTCCCAAGAAAAATATTGTGAGATCTATTGGAATGGAGGTAATTAATACCTGCTATGTTAATGGTTGTGTGGGCCATTTCTCTCTTCCACCACTGTATTTGAATCCATGCCTTTATGACGAGTTGTTGCTTTTGGGTGGAAAAAATATGATAATTGATCAATTTCATGGCCTCAAAAGATTATTAATGATGCTTTGGTTTTGTAAGAATGGTGTAATTCACTAAAAATTACTTTGGTTGTTCTATAGTTTTTATAAAAAATTAATGGCACGACCCATCAAATTTATGCTCCTACTTTTACACCTGGTGCCAACGAAGAGATATGCTATACACTTTGATGAGTAGGATAATTATTTTTTTGGGGGTGATTAACATGTGACCCAATAATATCATAGAATTTTTCCATGAACATTGACAACTAAGCCACTATATGTGTGTGCATGAAATATTGTGCAAAGTTGGCCAATTTAAACACCTAAATAGATCAGACACAACAAACAAACAAACACTTAGATTAGGCATTAGGAAATCCAATAAACATGAAATCAATTAAATAATTCATATTAGATCACCTAGTTACATGAAAATGGTTGTTCCCTTCGATTAATTTGATGTGCACTCTTCAATTTTGCAGCATAATCTTGCATTCAAAAGTGTGATGTTTTTGCATGGGTTAAGGATAAATTTATAGGTTTTTGATGAGGGATATCAATGGTGCAGATTGATTGGAGAGATCAAAGGCTAAGATTTAATGGAATATCTCAAGCCATGAGATTGTGCCAAGTGGCACAATGTGGTAGCTTGAGAAGACATTGGTACTTATGAGGGTACCTTGGCATATGGGAAGATCATGTCATAAAGGCAAGCTTTGTCCTACACTCCAAAGGGGAGGGGATGAGAAGAATAAAGGAATTCCTTTGGTGTACTTGGGGTGTAATTTTGGGATAAGGATCCATGTGGGTTCCTTCCCAAAAGAGGAAAGCCTTTAAGGCTAGGGTACAAGGAGGGTGAGTAATAAATGGAAAGGGTTTAACCCCCTTCCTAATCATGGATTAGGATTATGGACATGTTTAGGGGTGGGATTAGGTGGGTGATTAGGATTATAATTAGAGGGCAAGTGGGAGAGTTGGACGATGTAACATGTGAGGGAAAAATTAAATACATTAAATTTATTTATTTAATTTATGAGAAGGGGTAAGGTAGGAAAGGTGAATAATTAATTATTTACCTTAGGTTGGGACTTTGGAAGATAAATGAAATGCAAGGAATATTGATTAAATAAGAACATATCATTTAAAATTAATAAAGAATATGGGATTTGGATGAAAATAGGAACAAATAGGAAATATTAATTAAATAAATGACTTTATTTAATTAATATGTGTGATTGGGAACATATGAACTAGGGATAAATTGACCAAGTGTAATGGTCAATTTTATGTGTAGATTTTTTCCCTCTTTGAAATGGTGTTAAAATAAAATTATTTCAAAGATATTATAAAATATAGGTGACATGATGAGGGACAAAAAGAAAATTTCCCTTGTGTGAAGAGAATGGAAGAATGAGATAGGTATACGTGATGCCCCTTCAAGAGGGTAGGTGGGAAAAAAGGGGCTTGAATAGCTTCTCAAAATATGAAAATGGTAAGAAGGGTGAAAAATGGATGAAAAACGAGGTTGAGAGAAGAAACATTGAAAAATGGGGTTTTTAGTATACATTGGAACCTCAACCCTATACATTGGAACCTCAACCCTAATGCTCAACCCTATATGTCCTCAATAACTATCCCTCTCTCTCTCTATCTATCTATCTCACCTCTCTCTCCCTCCCTAAACCTTTAAAATCTCCACCCTAATCTCTCAACCCTATACCCTCAACTCTTAAACCCTTATATACTCAACCCTTAACCCTCTACCCTCAACCCTCAACCCTCAACCCTCTACCCAATACCCTAAACCCTCAAACCTAATCCATCAAACCTAATCCCTCAACCCTTAAACCCTTAAACCCTTAACCCTCAACCCTAAACCCTAAACCCTACAATCTAATCCATCAAACGTAAGCCCTCAACCCTTAAACCCTTAAACCCTCTACCTGAAACCCTCAACCTATAATCCCTAAACCCTTACTCCCTCAACTCTAATCCCTAAACCCTCAACCCTTAAACCCTAAAACCTCAACCCTTAATCCCTCAACCCTCAACCCTTAAACCCTAAACCCTCAACCCCTATACCCTCTACCCTATACATTGGACCTCAACCCTAATCCCTCAACCCTATACCCTCAACCCTCTACCCTCAACCTTAAACCTTCAACCCTCAACCCTTAAACCCTCTACCCTCAATCCTAATCCCTCAACCCTATACCCTCAACCCTTAAACCCTTAAACCCAAGTGAACTCTCTACCCTAATCCCTCAATCCTCAACCCTTAATCCCTCAACCCTAATCAACCCTATACCATATACATTAAACCCTAAACCCTCAATTCTCAACCCTCAACCCTCAACCCTTAATCCCTCAACCCTTAAACCCTAAACCCTCAGTCCCTATACCCTCTACCTTATAAATTGGACCCTCAACCCTAATCCTTCAACCATATGCCTTCAAACCTATACCCTAAACCCTAAACCCTCAACCGTCAACCGTCAACCGTCAACCCTAAACCCTAAAACCTTCTACCCTCTACCATCAACCCAATACCCTCTACCCTCAATCCTAATCCCTCAAACCTATACCATCAACCCAATACCCTAAACTCTCAACCCTATAGGTCCTCAACCCTATATCCTCAATTCTCAACCCTCTAACTTATACATTGGATCCTCAAACCTCATCTATCTTTTTCCCTCCCTCCTCTTCCCTCCCTCTCTCTATCTCACTTCTCCCTCCATCTCTCCCTCTCTCCCTCCCTCCCTCTCTACCCTAATCCATCAAACCTATACCCTCAACCCTTAAACCCTTGAACACTTAACCCTAAACCCTAAACCCTCAGCCCTTAAAACCTAAACCCTTAAACCCTCTACCCTCAACCCAATACCCTAAACCCTCAACCCTTAAACTCTCTACCCTAAACCCTTAACCCTCAACCCTTAATCCCTCAACCCTAATCCCTCAACCATTAAATCCTACACCCTCAACCCTCAATCCCTAAACCCTCACTATCAACCCTTAATCCCTCAACCATCAACCCTTAAACCCTAATCCCTCAACCTTAAAACCCTTAAACTGTCAACCCTCTACCCTCTACAATATACATTAAACCCTAAATCCTAAACCCTAAACCTTCAATTCTCAACCATCTACCCTATAGGTTAGATCCTCAACCATATGACCTAAAACCTATAAACTCAACCCTAAACCCTTAAACCCTAAACCTCATCCCTCAACTCTTAAATCCTTAAACCCTCAACCCTTAAATGCTTAAACCCTCAACCCTCTACCTATACATTGGAACCTCAACCATAATCCCTCAACCCTATACTCTCAACCCCTATCACTCTATCTCTCTATCTATCCATCTCACCTCTCTCTCCCTCCCTCTCTCCTACCCTCTCTAATTGTCTCTATCTACCCTCTCCCTCTTTCTACGTACCTCTCTCTCAATCAATTCTTACCCCTCTCTCTCTCTCTCTCCCTCTCTCCCTCCCACTCCATCTCCACCACCCCCCCTCTCTCTCTCTCCATATCTCTCAGGTCTCTCCCTCCCACCCCCTTTGTCTCTTAGGTCTCTCCCTCTGGCACCCTATCTAGGTAACTCTCTCTCTCTCCCCCTCCTCTCTATCCCTCCCACCCTACCTAGATAAGTCCCTCTCACTCCACCTCACTCTCTCACACTACCTCTCTCTCTCTCCCTCTCTCTCAGGTCACTCCCTCCCACACCCTTTTCCTCTCTTATGTCTCTCTCTCACACTGCCTCTCTCTTGCACTCCCTCTCTCTACCTATCTCTCAAGTCTCTCCTCTCACCCCCCTCACACTCTCAAGTCTCTCCCTCTGCACCCTACTTATAACTCTCTCTTTCTCTCCCCCCCTCTCTCTCCCTCTCTCTTAGGTCTCTCTCCCACCCTCTCTCTCTCTCTCCCTCAATTCCTCCCACCCTACCTAGCTAAGTCCCTCTCACTCCAACCCCTTCTCTCCCACTCCATCTCTCTTAGGTCTCTCCCTTCCACCCCCCTCTCTCTCTCACGTCTCTCTTTAACTACCTCTCTACCCCTCTCTCTCTCTCCCTCCCACCTTACCTAGACAACTCTCTCTCTTAAAATTATCCCTCCCTCTAAGGACATACATACATACATACATACATACATGCATATAAACAGACATACATACATGCATACTTACAATCATACATACCTATGTACATTCAATCTTACATACATACAAGCATACATACATATGTACATACAATCTTATATACATACATACATACATACATACATACATACATACATACATACATACATACAGACATACATACATACATACATACATTGATACATACATACTTACATACATACATACATACATACAAGTATACATACATACATACATACATATCATACAAATATACATACATACAAACATACAAATATATATACGTACATTCAATAGACTAGAATTTAACACAAAGCAAGACATAACACGCTTGCGTTATGTCTTGCTAGACATGTCTTGGGCACAAATGCAAAAACCATGTCAAAATTAAGAAACAACACGAGCGCATTATAACACGCTCACGTTTTTTCTTGCTTTAGGAATCCCCAAGCCTTGGGCTTGGTATTTTCCTTAGAATACCAACCCAAAGGCTTGGAGTGCCTTCCCAACATCCAAAAATGTGCTTTTGCAAATTCTACAATATTTCACATAATCACATTCATGCTAAGTAGTAGGTTTACATGTGTTTCAAGGTCGAACAAATCGAACACTTGGGTAATGTTAAACTCTCTCTTAGCTATCTAACGATGTAATTTTTTTCACATTTTGACAATGTTAAGCCTTTGATCTATATTTTATTTTGTTTGTGTCTGTTTTTTCGAAAAAATAATGTTTGGTGTTTTTTTCATTATAAATTAACCATTCATCAAAATTTCAAATAAATTACATTTTTAGAAACTAGACTCCATTCTACGTATATTAAAATAAATGATTTTCAATTAGTTTTCAAAATTTATAGGGGTAGCACGGCCAACATTTTACTTTTTTACGAAGTATCCACTTTGAAAATTAGTAAAAAATCAATTATTGATTAAAAAATTATTAGAAAAATTGAGCATAAACTACATACTATTAGCTAATTTCTCACCAAAGAAATTTTAAAAATACTAAAAAAAGGTTAACTTTTTGTGGGAGCCACAAAAGTTGCTATGTTATGTTTTTTTGACAGAAACAACACCAATTTATGTGGCCCCTTCTTTTGAACCCTTTAATCTCAACCATTTTTTTTTTTAAAAGTAGTAGTTTAGAAAGTAGACTCAAAGCACTATGATCCTTATTTTTGTTGCATCTCAAAATTTTGAGTGTAACTATCCTCAATTTCACGTCCAAGGTCAGTGAACCAGAAAGAAAATGGGGTGAGGGAGTGCCCACCTTATTCTCTTTCTGCCACTCAATAATGTCCTAGGAACCCTAATTGGATTGACTATCAACCTCAAAGGCGAGTCTATTCTCAACAAGGAAGACCTAGGAGGGGGTTCTTTAAGCTTTGAGGGGTTAACCACCAAGCAAAAACTTGGAAAAACAATTTAACATTCAAATCACAAAACCTAGTAGTGCAAGCTAAATTAAGGATGCAAATGATGAAATTAAACAACAAGAAGTTATGATGTATGTACCTAGGAAGTTTGGAAATGTGATGAGAATTTCAGAAATGCAAAAATGTTGTCAAAATATTATATGGAGAACTGAGACACCCTTACTGTTGTCTTAGTCCCACTGTTGTTTTTCAGGGCACATGCAAAATCTTTAGATGTCGGAACAGGATCCAAAAGAATCTCTACAAAATTCCACTTGGAGGACTAAGACGCCCTTGCTAACTTAGTCCCGCTTTGAATTTCTAAAATCTCTAAATGTGGTCTTGAGGTCCAAGGTCTGCACTTCCTTCTTCATTGAATCTTCAAATCTGAACCTGTAAATAACCTGCAAAACAAAGAAAATTTGATTGATTGTTTATGGGGGTTTTCCTCAAGGTCAAACCCCTTGTTTGGTAATTAAACCTTGATGAAAATGCATAGATCTAAAAATGGAAATGTGTGTGTGCCCTAATCTTAAGTGTGTCTAAGATTATGCAAACTAGAACATGGAGAAACCTTATTCAAATGTGTTAGAATAGAATTCCTAAGATGCAAATGAAAATGACTTACAAAGGAGATCTCTAATCACCCTAATAAGTCACAAACATGAAATGTACCTTTCTTAGCATAAACAAAACAACAATGGAAGATGAAATCAATTGAGAAACAAGTCCTTAGGCTTGGAAGCATGGCTAGTTGCATCTCCAACCTAGAATCTCTCATGATCCACCATAGGCATCCATCATTAGTCTTTGGCAATGTTAGATCTTGAGTTGGAAATGGACTTGAAATCCCTACAAGAACACAATAGAAGGTTGCTCTAAGACTTCAATTCCTTGCTTCTTGAAACACTCCTTCAAACATGCTTGTATCAACTTGCTTCAACTTCAAAACTTATGTGAAAAATGGGTGTGAATCTTACTTTCATAGGCATTCCTATCTACCGATTATTAGATCTCAAAGGTCAACAAAATGTCAAATTAATTCAAATATTTTCATTTCTTGCTTTTAATTCCTGAAAATAAAGCACTTGAAACTAAGACGCCCTAGGTGGCGTCTTGGTCCCACTAAGGGGGACTAAGATGCCACCAAGGGTGTCTTGGTCCCACAAAGCTTACTTTGCAATTTTAAAAGGTAGGTTACCAAGATTAAAGGTAGGTTACCAAGATTAAAGGTTGTTTATGGATTTTGGTCGGGTTTACAATTGAAATATGCCTTGGGATGCACCAAAAGGGGTCTTAGGGGCCCATAATAAGTGACCTAAAGGGAATTTAATGCAAGGGATGCTAAAATAGGTCCAAATTAAGTGTGAAAATGCAAAGGTATGCATTTTTCTACACTACCATTAGTATTTCCTGATTTTAGGAAAAAAGTGGCCACTTAAGCCCCCTTTTTGGCCCCCATATTTTTGCACATACCCATGATTTTAGGCATTGAGTCACCACTCATTAAGAAGCTCTAGTTAACTCAGGCACACAACCCTATAATCCTCATCATTGATAATGTTTTTCAATAAAATGTCCAAGGATGGGAGCTCCACCTCTATCAACAAGATAGCTTCAACACAATAAAATAGGGAATATGGAGTGGCACCAGTAGGGGTACATATACTTGTACGATAAGCCCAAAGGGTAGGGTTTAGATGGAGGTTACAATCAGGATCAGTTTAATTGACAACCTTCTTGAGGATTATTATTAAGTTCTTACTGGTTTCCTCTGCTTGACCATTACCTTGAGGGTAATAGGGGGTAGACCAATGGTGTTGGCTATGGAATTGTTTGCCAAGGTTATGAACATCTTGATTCTTAAAGGGTCTACCTTTGTCGATGATGATGGCGGAGGGATTACCATACCTATAAATGATATGCCATAGGATGAATTTTAAAATTTAGAGGTCGATAATGAGAGTGAAGAGAATGGCTTCCACCCACTTGGTGAAGTATTTGGTTGCGGTTATAATTAACTTGTGTCCATTAGAGGATGAGGGATGTATCTTTCTGACTAGATCAAGTCTCCATTGAGAAAAGGGACACAAATAAGTTATGGGCTGCGAGGCCTACGATGGTACACGTACCAAGTCTCCATGTTGCTGACATGGGAGGAACTTCTTAACATACTAACAAGCGTAATGCTCCATGGTGGGCCAATAGTATCCCATTTGAAGAAGCTTCTTAAAAAAGACCATTCCATTGGTATGAAACCCACAAATACCACTATGCACTTCTTGTAACACAAGATTGGATTTTATTGTTTTTAAAAATCACAATTTATACCCATCATAGCTATGATGATATAGGGTGTCACCTAAGATAGTGTAGTGCGATGATTGTTGGATAAATGATTGGTGAACTGATTGTGTGTAAGGTAGGTGGAAAGGTGTTATCATGGAGGTAGGTTTATATGTCATGGTACCAAGGGGACTTAGGACCAAAAATTTCACACCATCTTCATAATAGGGATATCGTATGCGGGAATGAGAAGCTATTCAACTAAGAATTTACATTTATGGCTATTGTGAGGCATGTCCAATAAGGATCCAATGGTAGCCATTGCATCTGCAACCTTATTATGAAGATGAGGGATCTGCTCTAGGTGGATGTGGACAATGTACTTCTTGAAATCATCAACCATACACTTATAAAGAAATAATTTGTCATATTTAGTTTGGAATTCATCATTGACCTATTTGATGATGAGTTGGGAATCATCGTAAACTTGTAGCCAACCACTATTCCATAGAACTATTATTCTCAACCTTGTGATTAAATCTTTATACTCTTATATTATTCATGCACCAAAAATCTAATCTAAATGATTTAGAAATTAAATCACCTTGAGGGGTGATGAAGAGAATACCCACACTGAATCCATGTTGTGTAAAGAATCATCAAAATAAAATTGCCATTATGCTTGTTCTATGATGGTGAAGATGGACTCATAAGGGAAACCTATAACAATGCATAAGAATCAACAAGAGGAGCCTTGAATAACTAATCTACAATGACTTGGTCTTTTATAACTTTCCTGTCTATATACTCAATATCAAACTCAGTTAAAATCATGACCCACTTAGCCATATGAATTGTTAAGGATGTCCTTGATAGAAGATATTTGAGTGGATCAACCTTTGATATAAGCTTGACATATTGACTAAGCATATAGTGCCTAATTTTTTGCATGCTTTTTCCATGGGAGTTTAATTTATCTCATAGCCAGCAAAAGTATGACTGATTTAGTATACAACTCTTTCCTTCTCATGCTCATCATGTTGAGCTAGAAGTGCCCCCAGTGCAACTAAAGTATCTGATATTTATAGTATAAATGGTTTTCCATATGGAGGCATGAGAATAGGTGGGTTAGCCAAATATTACTCGATCTTATTGAAGCCTTATTGACAAGAAGCATCCCATTTAAATGTGGTATCCTTGTGAAGTAAATGGCTGAAAGTTTGGCACGTATCCACAAGATGAGCTATAAATCTTCAATTGGATTGTAATTTTTTGTGGAGGCTCCTTAGTTATTTGAGTGTCCTAGGAGGAGGCATGTCCATAATAGCTTTGACTTTAGCAAGGTCAACTTCAATGCCTCTTCTAGACATGATAAAACCTAGGAGTGTACCTGATGTTACACCAAATACGTAGTTCTTGGGATTTAACATCAATTGATATTGTTCTAATCGGGAAAAAATACACTTAAGGATAGTTGAATGCTCTTCTTTGGCCTTCAATTTTCCTAGAAAATCATCCATATAGTCCTCCATGCTAATGTGAATGACGTATTAAAATATGATCATCATTGCTCTTTGATAGGTAGCACTAGTATTCTTCAAGCCAAAAGGCATGACTTGATGACAAAAGGTAGCCCATGGGATGGTGAAATCAGTTTTATGTCAATTTTATACCATGATATGGATTTGATTATACCTCAAGAAATCATCCATGAGGGACAACATAGCATGAACCACCATTAGGTCCACAAGAAAATCAATGTTGGGGAGCAAGAAATCATCCTTTGGATAGGATTTGTTCACGTCTTTGAAGTTTGTGCAAATATAAATTACCCTAATTGGTTTAGCAATGAGGACTGTATTAGAAATCCATTCAAAGTAGTCAATAGGACAAATAAAGTTGTCTTCAAGTACCTTCTCTAGCTCAACTTTGACAAATAATGAAACTTGGGGATACATCTTACAAAGCTTCTTCTTGATATGTTTAGCATCAAGATGAACATACATGTGATGTACAACAAGAGTGAGATCAAGCCCCAAAACATATTTTTATCTTTTATCAAATCAAATGCACAATAATGTTATTCACTCAATTTGAGGGCATCATATTTTATCTTATTAATGACTTTATGTTGTTTCATGCTTGTATACATCATGAGGTCTAACTTTATCACAACTCCATTATTGTCTTATTGTCTTATACATAATATTTTATTATTAGCTTTACATGATTGATTATTATCTTGTACATCATTATCTTATTTTTAGCTTTACATGGCTTTACACAATTGATAATTATCTTGTATATCATCATCTTATTTTTAGCTTCACATGGCTTTATACTTTAATAGGGGCCAACTAGGTCACAACTCCATAATTGCCACTTGATTTTGTTATCTTAGTTTATAAATGCTTTAGGCTAATTATATTGTGGGGACCAACTTAGTCACCACTTCGTAATTCCCTCATGCATCATGATTCCTTTTCACACCTTGTGCCATGTGTATAGCTTGTGGGGCCCAACTTAGTCACAACTCCAATTATCGTAAATACTATCATAAACTTCATAATACACATCATAACATGTCATTACACAATACTCAATTTCGCTCCCTAAAAAAATATCAATATTTACGACCATATATTTTTTACAACTAATGCGGTTATTTTGTAGGTACAACTAATAACTTATTTGTAAATTTGAAAGATTTCTTAAAAGTAAATGAATCATGAGACATTATCCATAAACAATATTCTAATTTCGTTTGTTACTCTATTTTCTAGATATCTAACTTTGACAAACATAATTTATGTAGTTTCATATGCATACCAAAGTTGGTGAAAACATAATGAATAAAAATTAACATCATATCTTTCTACTCCTTCATATTAAACTTACCTTTGATAACATCATAATTTCATTGTTGTAGTGTCTCAACTTATCTCAAACACCAATTTGATCCCATATAACTTTGACCCTTGAGATTGAGCCACATATACATCCCTATCATGTGAACTTAACCACTCACAACTCTCATCCCTTAAAATAAATTATGTTACAATCTAATTCTCTCATTATTTACTCTCAATATTGATGGCTTCTCCAACCTTTAAGTGTTGCTTTGAATTAACTCTTTTTCAAATAGATCAAATAAAAATAAATAAAAAACGTAAAATCATATATTTAAAACATTCCTAGAGGATCATAAAACATTTCATAAGTATTGTAAAAAAAACATTCCTAGTAAATCATAAAAAATATCCCCTAGAACATCATATCAGCATGGCATCAGTAAAGCATATGTTCTAAGCATTACATCATCTGGTTGACGTGTTTCATATCTGTATCATCTGAAAGAGGATTGAGCCCCATCAGTAAAGGATATATCTACAGGAGGACCAGATCACGCAGCAAAAAGTGTCCCTAAACCAAGCAGCAGGCACAGCCTAGTCCTGCTCACTCCACCATTTGTCACAAGGTTTCGCATTGCAGACCCACTTGCAGATTTGCAATTTCAATAGTCAAATACAGTGACAACAAATAAGTAAAGAGCTAGACACCTGTAAACCCTTTTCAATTTATTATTATTACATTCACTGTCACAACTTCAGTGGTCTATTCTTAGAAGATTTTTGTATATGATTTTATTAAAAAAAATATTCCTACATAGCTCAGAACTCTGCAAGTCTCCCAAATACTTAGAGAGTCTCAATACTACGCATGGCGCCAATACCCACAAACAATTAAACTTTTTATGTGAAAAAGAACAGATTTTATATATTATTGGAAAAATTCACCAAATAAACAATAGTCTTATGCAAAAAAAAAACTCAAAACAATCCCTAGAGAAAGTGCAATGGTGTGTCGGAAGATAGCTGGATGAGAAATCAGCTTGTACATCAGTGGAAATCCCATTTTCTTTCGTCATTCACACCATTTCTACAATACCAGACAAATGCCCAAAAGAATTTGGATTGCAAAGCAATGGTACGATATAAAAGACGGCTGAATAAGAAGAAAAAATCAGTGAATACAGAAAACGAAGTAGTCGCAAATAAAAGCAAGAAAATGGCCAGGGCTCAAGCCAGGAACTCAGAGTCTTCTAGTGACTCCTTTAATAAATTAGAGACCCAGAAGATGGCCCTAACCGCTAACCAACCAACCCATTCACCATAAAAAAGAAAGAAAGAAGAAATGGTGCAAGTTAGCAGCTGAGATCTTCATCGTTCTCTTCCTCCTCGCTCTGATCTTCTGTGCAGAGGAAACTGTCTAATCTCAATCTCCATTAGAGACAGAGAAAAGGATAGACGTGGAGATATTAAAAGGCAAAGAAACATTACATGTGGCAGACACGTGAATCTCTTCCCCGCCACATAACATTAACCAACCTTTAGTTGAAAGTTACGAAATGCTTATCCACAACGCACTGGACGATTCCTCTTGACGACGTACGACTCCGGTTTCGTATGACGAAAATAATAGATAGAATGATTTTAAAAGGCCCGAGCTTTCCAAGTCACTCACAATAAATATAGAAGACGTTTCTAGATTTAATAGATTTAATTGTGTATTCTATTTTGAATTGAGGTTTGGAACTACATTTAGTGGCTCATAATCAGGAAGAGCATAAACTGTTGACTGCGTGTGCTTCGAAATGTCGATTCAAAATAGCATAAACAGTGAAATTGAGAAACGTCTACTATTATTCACGGTCTATGGAAAAATTGTACCAACAACTATTGAAATGAGAAATGCGAGCTTGAAGACAACCATCCTTACAAAGAAATTCAGGCAACTAGTATTTTAAGGTTTTATTTTGATATATTTTTAGGTTGTTTTTTTTCTGTTTTGCAGCTTTAGAATTATTCAAGAAAAATGTAAAGGTTAAGAATCAACTTCATCAAATTAAAGATCAAGTTAAATAGTTTCAAGACAATAATTTTGGTTAATGTCATAGAATATTTGAGTTTATATATTGACTCTTTGTTACCTCTGGGTTTTAGTCCTCTTTATCATTATATTGTAATCCTAATTAGAGTTTATGTTTTTAGGTCTTGATTAGCTACTTGTTGGTAGCTCTTATTCTTTGTATTTTTGCTTTGTTCGATATTAAAACAAAGAGAGAAATGAGATTGCCAAATAAATATATGCACAATTAATTTTCATTTGAGAAATAATCTTGATAAAAGTTTTAAAAGAGTGGTAAATGTAGGAGAAAATTAGGAAAAGGAGTTTGTTAATGAATTAGAGTTAATGGATCTAATAATTAAAATAGAGGAGCAAACATGATAGATAAGGAAAACAAGATTGGAAAAGATGTTGGTAGGTTTAAAGATAAGATTACAAAAAATGAACATGCTAGTGGGAGACAAAATAATGATAAAAAAGCCACTCAATGAGAAATAGGGTACAAAACCTTAGAATTATTGCTTCTTGATGATGTTAGGGGTGTCATTTCTAAAAGTCAAAACCATTTTTTTTCTAAGAGGCATACCAACTTAAAAAGATTTATGAATAGGTTTATTTGAACTAGGAAATAGGGATTGTAAATTGAATTTTTAATAAGTCTAGGGAAATGTTAATTATCTTGTATGTTCATTTCAATTGATATGCTCAAGTAGTGTTACAATATGGTATGTAGGTGATTTTTGTGCAAGTATATTACCTTTAGGCCTAAAATTTTGATTTCCATCTTGAATGCCCTTCTTGCTCTCACTACCTCATGTGGATAGAGTTGCCCAACCTTAATCTAGCTTTTAAACCATTCGTGATGGATATTGTGGCTCAACTTGACAGTTTTATTTAGTGCAAACATAACTATAACAAATACTCTAGTTTAAGAGTTCACCCTAGGGTTTACATGAAAGTGGATTTGAACAAACCATTGCTTGGGGATATTAAATTAATTGGACCAAGGTTTGAATTAGACCAGCCTTTAGTCTATTTGAATAACCTAATGTGTTTTTTTTGCCAAAAAGAAGGCCACTTGATTCAATATTGTTCTATTAAGAAAATATATTTGACCAACTATCTTTGTCTCCTAACCATCCTATGCACCACCATATTTGGTCTTCTGAGGTCCTTGTATTGTCTCCTTTTCTCCTCCTTCATCCTATACAACTAATAACTTAGCCTCTTCTTCCTCTTCCCATAGCATTCTACCTAAAGCTATTTTCAATCCTTTCGTATCTTATAATGATGTGACCATGATGGATGGATGGAAAATGGTTAGGATGAAAGAACCATATGTTTATCTTCTCTTCCTAATGGGTGCTGGCAAGAAGTTGACTCCACTTTTTGGCCATCTAGTGGAAGTGTTTTCCTTGATTTTTAGAATTCGACACATTTGACCTTAAAATTTGAAGCATTTAAAGATGGAATCTTGAAAAAAGTCAGTAATCATAAAATGTAGTACTCAGAGTCTAGTTTCCAAATATGTAATTTATTTTAATATCTAGATGAATAAATTGATTTTCAATAGGCGTTTCTGAAAACCACTGTTTAAAAGTATTTTTTTTACCATACCATGCACGTGTACGCCATCCATATTTTGACCTAAATAATCATATTTTTCTAAATCCTTTTGGGAAAATATTTGTAACTCACTGAAGCACGCTTTCCATATTTCTTTGTAATTCTTTTTGTTAATATTTTATTGGCCATATTTGGTGTTTTGAAAAATCACCATGTACATCACGCATAATATGACCTAAACTTATTATTTTTTTATTTTTTTTAAATTGAAAAGAATTGTCTGAAGTATGCTTTCGTACAATCTGTTCGTCAAAAAATTATGTTAATAAAAAGTTATTAAAATTCCAAAAACTCCTTGATAATTCAAGTTTATGGACCTATTTCATAAGAAATTAAATAAAAAATAAAAAAATTTATCCAATTGTAAAAAAATTACATATTTGGAATCTACACTGTCTCATCTATAATGGGTTTTAATTTTGTCAAAAAATTCTGCAAAAAATGTCTTCAGACATATGCCCAAAGTCACTATTTTCTTGTGACATTGCTAGGACCTTCAACTTGTACAAACAAAGCACAAACCTAACCAAAAATTCATATTTTTAAAAATGGGATCCCATTTCATATTTTTTTTATGCTTTTACAAAATGGGATCCCATTTTGAAAAGTTGTCAAAAATGGAAACATTCCATTTTTGGAAAGTTTTCAAAATGGGATCCATTTTGAAAACTTTCCAAAAATGGAAAATTTTCAAAATGAGATCCCATTTTTTATAAAGTAGGATCTCGTTTTTAGATTTTAGGCTTGGGATCCCAAACCTAAATGGTATCTTGTTTATTAAAAAATGAGATCCCATTTTCTTGAAGCCAATTTTGAGTTTTTGTCTAAGGAAAAAACTTCCACATTTTGTGGACTCGTCTTCTTGCATTTACCCTAATCTATAGTCTCCATCTTAGGATTGATTCCCCTCTACTTCCCACACCCTTGTGATGCCTCTTGTTCATGCATCTATTTTCCCTCCAAATTCATGTCAAAGATCTAGGTCTCCTTTTGTAGCCTCAAAAGATTGACTAAGAAATCTACAATTAATTTTTCTTGCCAATAGTTTTAGTGTTGCCTCAAGAAGATGATATTATCTTTTCTTCATCAAGAATTATATTATACTTTCTTGGAATTTGACATGTGTCCTCATCTCTTGATACACCTATTGCATTCATACTTGCCACTTTCTCACACACTTGTCAAGTGAGCTCATAAGTGTTGCACCTTTAGAGGGGTAGTTAGTCATTTAGTCCTACCTTCTTACCTCCTCTACCGTTCCTATATAAGAAAGTATCTCGTATTTTATACATCATTCTTGTAGCTTCTTTTGCAAAACTTCTTAATGAAATTCTATTATATTGACAATCTCTCAAAATTGTTGGTTTTCTTAAATATGCATTTACAATTTGTAGCTTAAAATATCTCTTAAAAAGTTCCTAGTTATTCATCTATTTTTATATTTCTAATAGGAACACCATAAATATTATAGCTATATTAGCCATTATAAACTCAACAATGAAGAGTTTAATGATTGGGTGTATTGTTGGAACTCCCTAAGTTTAGTTGACAACATCCATGATAAATTCATTAATCATGTTCATAATTGGTTTACATGGTCCAAATATAGATTAGGAGGTGATAGGAAATTAAGCAAGTAGGTTTTCTATATAACATAATCTATGATTGGTTCATGATCCTTCTAGCACTTGTATACAATTGGACTACTATACTATACTTCCATTTCATTTCCTAATTTTTTGTGCTATATCTCAATATTTGAAAATCCTAGCATTTCTTCCCCACTCCCTTACAAGTTCAATATTTCACACTTAAATAATTTTTATTGCATGGAAACTTGAGTGGGATTCTAGAATTCTACACCCAAACCACATGAAGGGGATTTATGGATAGAGTGATGGTGTGTTGCGATTTCACAATATACTCATTTTCTACACTCCTTTGGCAAAATAATTATTGGCAATATAAGAACAAGGAAAAATAACTCCAAGGGAAATTAGAACATGAAAGGAAACAAATCAATGATAATTCAACTAACATTAGGCTACAAACTTCTATTGTTGCTACTAAGACCATATAATTGCATAAACTCAATAATTGCAAAGGACAAGGGGCTAAAAGAGGATTTAGATTATAATGGATCAAATAAGGAAATAGGGGCTCCATTTTTATTTTTTTTAAATTATGTAAATAAAATAAAAGAGAAAATTGGTGCCATAGTGGATAAACTTGGTCTCCTACAAATAAACTCTTCTTGATGCAGGAGCACCCAGGCACATGCGTGATCCACATTGACCAAAAATATTTTTGGTTTGTTTTCTTCAGTTTTGGTTTGGTTTGGTGGTTTTGAGATTCCACGACAATGGATGTGATTAGCACAATCAGATTGCATTTTGAACTCTCCACTAATGTCATAGTGGAGTGTTAGATCTCTTACCCATTACTTATATTCAAACATTATATAAGCATATGGAAAGGATGCCTATATATATACATATTTGTTCTCTAATTCAAAACATGATAGGAAATTTAGAGAAATGAAAAGTTTGAAAGTTTTATTTACATATGTGACAAGTTGATTTGATTGGTTATGACGTAGTTTCTATTGTGATATGTATAGTCCAAGTTTTAAAACTCATAAGTGTTAAAGTTCCATGTTCAAATCTAACTTGAAAATATTATCATTTAAAAATTGTGATGGAAGAAGAAAAGGCAACAAAGATGGGTGCCATACATTGGAAGATAATACATGCAAAAAAAGACAAGGGGGAGATGCATATGGTAAAACCTCAATAAATAAAATGCTTTTGACTGCATTGAACAAGATCTCTAGGTAGGCAGCGTGGATGAGAGTTGAAGCATTGTGGAAGGTAGAAAAAGGAACGCTATGACAAGTCTTAAAAAATTTTTAAAAATGTAGAAAAAGAAAGGGGAAGAGAGATTGACGCTTGGAAGAAATGACTCGATGTGAATGAAAGGGCTTTGGAAATTTCTGGTTGACATTTTTAATTACAAGCTTTAAGACAAGAGTGGGGTGATGCATAAAAAAGGAAGAGCCCATGAGAAGAAAGTGAAGGGTTGCACACATATTTGAAGGGGGGCTACGTCAGTAAAGAGAAGGCATGCACCAGTGAATAGAGGAGTTTGTGAAGAGATTTCAGTAGGGGCACCAGGATAGAGAGGAAGATAGGTGGCGCTAGTACTTGTGGAAAACATGAACAAATCAATAAAATGTGCAGAAAAGCTTAGAAAGGTCGCACCTCAACCATAGTCAAAAGGAAAGAAGAAAAAGCATTTGGTTCTTGGAAAAAATTGCAAGAAAGAGGAAAGAGAGGGGTTGTGTATGAGAAGAGGAGTTTTCAGAACTAAAATAAAATAGGAGAATAAATACAAAAGGTAGGTGTTTGATCTCTGAAGATTAATTTGTAAATTGTTTGAAATAATTGAATTAGTTTGAGGAAAGATGTATGACAAATTTTGTATTGAATAAAGTTAATTTGGAAAAGGTTATTGTGAGTAAATAGTGTTATGTTGCAATCTTGTTGTGAGTTTTGTGTTTGCTAAGAGAGGGAGTGAGAGTTTTCTTATCGAGGGGGAAAAATCTCTGCATCAATTGGTATTAGAGTGGGTAGTCCTAAGAGTGGAGAGGATCCACCAAGACCTGTGAGTGTTGTGTGAGCAAATCACCAATGATGAGGCAATTCGCACCGAGAGGAAAGTGTCTGAAGTAGTAGTGAAGAAGCTCGTGAGAGTTGTTTCAGGTGTGTGAGGAATCTTGGCAGTGAGAGAAGGAGCTTGAAGCCGTAATAGAATGTGTTTGTAGAGTGAGTGATTGCAGCAGGAAAAATGGCTTGGGTCATGAAGAGGCCTATGCGGATACTATTTTGGGAGCAGTATTGTGATAAACTAGAGGATGAGATGATTGAAAAGATGAGATAGATAGTTTGTGAAGAAGTAGGAAAGATCAAGGTGATGCTCAAAAAGTTGGAAAAAAATGTAGGAAAGAGAGACGAAAGTGGTAAAGAGGAGCGAGAAGAAGAATAAGGATAGCATCCCAAGACAAAAAGAAGAAGATGTAGCCACTACTGAATTTGGCTCCATTTTCTGACAAACGTTCGTCGATCGTTCGACAAATATTTGTTGGAAAAGCGACAAAATGACGAAAACAATTTCGTCGCTATTTTTTCATCGAAATTCTGATGATGCATTAAACGTCGAAATAACGGTGCAGATTTTTCGGTCATAGGCATCATAAAATGACTCAGATGTTCATCGGAATATCGATGAAAACTTCGTGTATCCACTGACGAAATTGTAACCAAAATGCAATTGCAATGGCTCTTCTGAAGCATCAGAACAACACCAGAAGTTTGTTGCCATTTTGACGAAATGGGCAAGGAGTTATGACAAATCCTTTGTCATAGCTAAGCAACTTCGTCAGACCTTTTATGTGATTCGTTGGTAGCGTTTGTCAAAATTGCGACGAAATGGGCAAGGAGCTACGACGAAGCCTTCGTCGCAGCTAAGCAACTTTGTCAAATCTTTTCTGTCATTCATCAGTGGCCTTCGTCGACATTGTGACGAAATGGGCAAGGAGTTACGATGAAGCCTTCGTCGCAGCTAAGCAACTTTGTCGGACCTTTTCTGTGATTCGTTGGTGTTCATCAAAATTACGACGAAATGGGAAAGGTGTTATGACGAACCCTTCGTCGTAGCTAAGCAACTTCGTCGGACCTTTTCTATGATTTGTCAGTGGACTTTGTCAAAATTGTGGTGAATTGGGAAAGGAGTTACGATGAAGCCTTTGTCGCAGCTATAGCAACTTCATCGGACCTTTTCGGTGATTCGTCGATGGTTTTCGTCGAAATTGCGATGAAACAATGCAATTTTTATTTTTTTTAAATTTGTTGAAATGTACCATCGCGAAGACTCTTGGTGATGACCACCAAAGCCAACCCATCGGTGAGAGATCAATCATCGACACAGGATAGAAAAATCACTCCGATAGTCCATGTCTTTCCGATGACTTCCGTAAGCAAGACAAATCCAATGTCACATTGATCTGACCTCTTCAGGAGTTTTGAACACTGCTGGTTATCAACAAGACATTCTGAGGGTCTCGCTGATTAAACAAGTGTCTAAGAGCAAGTAAACAAATGAAACCTATTAATTTTCTTATTTTGGGGTTCTTTAAATCATATAATAGATACCATCTTCTTGTGTATAATGTACTTATATTCAGATTTGAATTTGAGACCAATTGTCATTGCACATTCCATTTTACTTGCACAGAGTATTCTATAAGCAATATATTGATAATGCCAAATGATTTATGGTGTTGTACAACTCTACCTATCATCATAATTCTGCTGTTCCCCCCAAGAGAATCCTGTAAAGACAAGTTTACAATACCAAGTCAAATAATATGAAAAAGACTTACTTCCATACAAATTAAATGATTATTCTCACAATGGAAATTGTCTAATTACAACAACAATTCCATGAAAGGTTATCCATGCTTCATAAGAGATGACTGATCATACATACAGATTGCAAGATGCATACAAAAAGCATTACACTTGAGAACAACCAAGGGCTAACAAGGGAAGGAGTTAAGAAACATCTAGATTGAAGAGAAAATGTGTAGGGAAAATGCTGAGTAGTGTCAAGAGAACAGAGCTTGTAGAACATATTCTTAACCTAATCAAGCTTTTGAACAACTTAAACAAAATTAAAATACTAACACATACATGAGACATGTAATGAACTTCCAATATCTGCTATCTTTTTCATTAATGCAGAGGTAGGTAAAGCATAAATAATTATAATTGTAACACTATTCATAGTCCAATAAATTATGTTCGTAATTTGTGTTCAATGGACCTTAGTTTTATCATTATACTACCCATCTAATACCATATTTTAATCCAGGGTTCAACTAGCTTAGATCTAAAGAAGCACCTTCAATTAACCATTTAAAGTACTATAAAATAAGGTAAGAATTTTACTTGAGAAAGATTGGGTACACTTGTAGGATTAAAGTTCTCGTAATCATCAGGATTTATTGGCACACAGACACAACCTCAACATATGAAGTAATGGATGACTACAAGTTAGTGAAATGGTCCTTAATATGTGAGTGGTTTGCAAATTGATTGGTAGAAAATAAGGTTACAAATAGATCTACATGAAAAATTATGAGGACAATCTACTGTAATCATCAAAATAGATGAAAAGTGCAAAGGAAAGAGCCGAGCTACATCTCTAGAGCCTAAAAAAACACATGCAAGAAACATAAAAAAAGAACAAACCAGTTTTTGGATGAATACAAAATGGTGCCTTCAGCAAGTGATTCATATGCTTTCACACCTAACATAGGACATTAAGAATATTTTAGTCTTCCTCTGCGAAATTAACTACTTACAGAATAAACCCAGAAACCAATATTATATACCTCCATGTCTAGTCGAGGGTAGGTATAAGAGAAAAAAATTTCTTCAATGCAATGCCAAAAAATATCAATGTGTGTGTAGGTTTGTATTACTCAAAATATCATTTCACTGCCTAAGGAAAAATACCAAAGTGATGTTTTAAATTCCAATCTTCACATAGGATCCCTTATTGCTACACATGCATATGCAAGCATTATTCGAGCTCTAGACTATTCAAATATTAAGGATTTAATTAGCTATACGATGGAAAGTTGTTGTTTAGACATAATCCATCATCTTTTACATATCTTTATTCACTCCTAGTGCTTCAGATAAATTTGTGTAAATGAGACAGAAATGTGAATATTTTATGACAAAGAAAATTCTTAAAAGGAGGGGGGAGAGAGCAAAGGGTAGGGGGAAAGAGAATGCTTGAATGTATAACAAAGTATAAAATTTTGATCATTATGACAATGAAATGAATCTTAAGTTTGAAGCATTAATATCATTTACAACATTTATGATCAAGAGTGAATGTAAGTAGAGAAACTTTTGCATACCTGCAGATGGTACAAAATTTCATGGTTAAGTCGAAGCCTCCCATCAACAATAAGATCCAAATATCCGTGTATCTATCTCCATCGATCCTCTAAACCCTTAAGAGCTGTCAATTTTTCCACTAACCTGTTATGCACAAAAGTCAAATTTTAGAGCTATGTCACCACTAAAAATAGAAGAAATAGAGCTTTGAAACCAAATCCACACACAACACAATGTGGTATTCATACAAAGCCATACAAACAAACTAAACTTAGAACATTGGAATGGAATCAACTTTAAATTATGATGCAGAGCATGGATTCAAGGTATAAAGAATCATTTTTTTCCCACCATAGTGAAAAGTTAGCACTTTCTTTCATCTTTGCATATTGGTTTGATGCTTCAAACAATGCATTTCTTATATTGAAAAGTGCATTACCTTATTGAGCTTCTCTTTCTTTCGAGAATAGTTTAATATTCTCTACTTAACAGGGCCAACCATGTGATGGTGAAAGCTCATTTGGCACCTCCCCACCCCCTCACATCACTCTCAATTCCCCATGCCCAATCATATAACATTACTCATTCATCCATCCATTAATAACATATAACATTCATTCATTCATCCATTAATAACATATAACATTCATTCATTCATCCATTAATAAAATATAACATTCATTCATCCATTAATAACATATAACATTCATTCATTAACATATAACATTCATTAATTAGCATATTCACATTCATTCATTAACATATAATATTCATTCTTTCAGTTTTTACATATTATCAAAAATATGGTTGTCATGATATGATTACAATCACTTTTTTTTTTTTCTTTTTTAAAGCTACAAAAATTTGAAGTGGAGTATCATTTTCTAAATCAATATTTGTCCCCCTTTAGTTGTTCTCTCCTCTGCTCATGATCTTAATGTATGCCTAGTCGTCTTCTCATGACGTGGATGCCGCTGCAAGGGGGGTCTGCTACAATAAGAAAGAAATGTTAAACTGATATGTTTTATTATTATTGTTACAATTATTTCATTAATTAAAAGAACATTAGAGTGATTCTCTTTACCTGATGGGTCCACATCATGTTCCTAAACTTTTGTTATAGACTCATGCTCAACATGTTGAACACCCTCTAAATCTTGATCTGTAGTTGAAACATGAAAGGTTACATTAATTAATACACCAATTGAAATTAAATATGTTTAAGAGAACATGAGAGTGGTCCTCTTTACTTGATGGGGCCACATCATGTTCCTGATCTTCTCTAGCCTGATCATGCTCAACACATTGATCACGCTTTACATGCTCTAAAGTTGAAACATGAAAGGTTACATTAATTAATACACCAATTGCAATTAAATATGTTTAAAAGAACTTTAGAGTGGCCCTCTTTACCTATGGCGCCACATCATGTTCCCGATCTTCGCTAGCCTGATCATGCTCAACATGTTCATCATGCTCTACATGCTTTAAAGTACTAGGATGCACACCATGACCTTCATCTGAGGTTGTGCTCCACCCTCACTAGGCTGCATTCCAATGTCATGTGCAGTATTATCATTGCTTGAATGTTTTTAAAAAATAGGCATGTAATTACTTTATGGTGGAAATTAATATTGAATAGATTGCACAAGTATTCAATTTTAAATAAACTTTATTGAGTTTATTTACCTGCGTGTCGGATGTAGTGGAAGGTTGTGTTTGCCCAGTCAAGACTCTTAGGCATTCAACCACGACTCCATAGCCTTGCTGGAAGGAAATCTTCAGGTCATCTTCTGTGGGAACTCTTTTGAATTCAAAGCCCTACATTTTTGCATAAGATCATGAATTTTGCTTCTATGGTGTGATAAAACCAAAATTGTTTTCAATTTATTATTTGGATACTATATTTCATTTTATTGATACTTACAATTCGTGCATTTAATTTCATATATCCACGAGCCAAGTTTAATGGCGCGTGTTTTCTAGTCTTTCCTTTGTTGCCTTGATGTAATGGGGCCTTTTATGAAAGTTTGAAATACTTTGAATTAATGTAAAAGAAGAGTAATCAATATATAATTACATTGTTGATAGTATCACATACCTTCCTTGGCACAGGGGTCTTTCCTTTTTCTTTTTAGCCTTCTCTCCTTTCCATCCGACACCAGGTCCTCCCACTCCCTCTCTAGAATCATGGGGGGATGCTCATAATTTTTGTTCTTCTCTAAATGTGACCTATATTGGTCCCTCAGATACTTTAGATAGGTACCAGCTTTCTTAAGGACCTTGGTTTGGTTGAATGTTTTATCACCGAAGAGCACAACTAAATGGTTAATGAGCTTATCTTTTAAATCTTGATTTTGGACATTCTACCGTGTAAGCATGGTGGGTCTGAAGAGCTCCAATGTAATATCAATTAGATGTTTATAAAAAACATCATTTCCTGCAAAATGATCATGGGATCAATAGTCTAAAAAGAGCGATCAATAAGTAAATTTCAATTGGATTATATATAATAATAATTAAAATATTTTAAAGTACCTGGGACCTTCTCTATCTTTATGGGAACGAAATCCTTGGTCACCACAAATGTGACCGCTAATGTTCCTGTACTAGTAATATGAGAAGATCCAGGAAATGCTGCTAAAATATCACCAGTACTAGTGGCCTCTACATCCCCAGGTACATGTCCTAATGCATGTTCTGGCATGTGTTCGCCACCATAGGGTGCACTAACGGATGCCTGCATGGTATGTGTTGCCGATATTTTAGACAACAATATAGGCATGGATGATGGGGTTAGATGATGTGATGTATGTGTAGGAAGATCAGGATGGACACTTGTACTAACCCTACTCCTTGGGCAACACTTGCAGTATCCTGATCTTGGCCAGGAGCATCATGAGGACATAAAAAATCTTGTAAAAACAACACATATTTTAGTTCATGACATAAAAGAGTACAAAATATAAAACCATGAATGAACTTATGTTATAATTAAAGACCTCATGACAACTTACTTGCAAGTTTTGTGATCTCTCAGTCAATATTTTAACCCTCTCTCTTATCTCATTTGTTTGAGGCACTATGAATAAGAAATTAAGGATTTATTCATTGCATTTTTTTGGGGTCTTCCTTATCATATTGAGAGGGCTTGTTGAATAAACAATGTCATCATCACATAATATTGACTGCACCTCCCTATCGATGCTCTCGTCTACTGTTGGTTCCTTTCCCTGATTAGTTGACTGCAACAAGAATATTAAAAATATTATCAAAATTAACCTGATAAACTTATCAAAACAACATAATAATAAAACATTTTGCTCGTATCTAATTTGTACAATTACAATGAGGTATACCTGTTGGGTAGAAGCGCGTGAAGATAAATCACGATTTGTACTATGGGCCAGAGCCTTCTCTGTACAATCAACGTCCCGCTGTGACAAAAATTAAATATAAAAAAAATTACCAAAATGAAACCAATAGACTTACGAAAAAAATATAAGAATAAAATGGTATATTGGAGTTATTAATTGGAGGTTGGGTAAAATGGTACATAGTACGTACCACCCCTATAGTAACTGTGTTTGGAACTAAGCAATTCAAATTGTAATTGATTAGCAACTCTTCCCCTACAGTTATTGATTTTATCGCACATACGAATACACGGTTTCCCTCGCGTGCCTCAAATATGCAATTGGGTTGCTTATTTGTTGACCCAGGTCGTGTACTATTTATAAACCTTGCAATATTCCCTGATGCTTTTGGCTTTCGTCAATGTACATAGCCACTCCTTTATTTTGATCCTTATCTTTTAGTTGTATATAATTTGCTGACAGTGCGTACCTACGCATACTTCATGTATATCGAACCAGTTGCATCCAATCTTTGTAACTATAACAAGGTCTGACATACTCCAATTCAGTAACTTTTTCGTAATAGACCTTTATGCTGTCCACACAAAATAGGCCCAAACCATGTAATGACGATGGTGCTATGTGATATATCCTCTCATTGACACAAAAATTAGTGTTTATTGGAGGAAGTTCCTTGGGTACCCATTCTTTTCGTAGATGTTTGTACCTCAAGGGCACCTCGATGTCGCCTATGCTCTCATCATCATAAGAACATGACCCCCCTTCAGCAAGAAAAAATTCCATGTGTTTACATAATTTTCTTCTAATATTTTGACCTCTAGTTGATCTCCCTCTTTTAAACATACTACATGTCTCATTTTCCTCTTCTCTTCCTGAATTTACCTCGCTCAAGGAAGAAAGGTCTAACAAATACCTATTTGGTGGTACCTGCACTCATAAGGATGTTGGATGAAGTTCTTTCATGGTGATGTGATCCTAAGGTGACATTATGATTAATCTATCATTTCATCACTAGAATTTCATAGGTTATAAGGTAGTCAAGTCTTGATAGATTGCAAGTTATTGTTACTACCATCCAAATGTGTCCATCAAAAATCAAATCTACTTAACGTTTTAACTCCCAAATTTTGTAAAAAGTGTTGAATGTGACTATGGTCCACCAGTTACACAACCAAGGCCTCAAATGTATTCTCTAATTGTAATCAAAGGACTTTTTCTCTTCATTCAAGTAAATAAACTTGAAGGGAAACACCACCAGGGTTTGGACACCCTACATGACTAAAATGGCAACAAATTTACATTTAATTTCCATATGTCTAAGTGGTTAATGGGGAGGGAGTGTGTAGGCACAGTTAAGTCATCATAAGTTTATGCTTTGGCAATTTTTTTTTTAAGTCATCTTAAATCTTCTATGTCTAGTGCTAGGAGACTTTTGAGTATGTTTTAAGGTAGGATGATTGATGAAAGATCAAGAGCCTTTCTCCATGGTATCCAGGTACACATAGCAGTGGTCTTCTCTTATACTGTTGGACATGATTTAAAGAACTTATCTAGGAATTATTCATTTAACCTAAGGTTTCTCATAATGCCATCATTGGAAAAGTATGATCAAATTCTTCTATTATGAAGAATTGGTCTATATGCCTCTAGTAATCACTATAAATGTTTGTAAGGATAAAATGACTAATTGCATCAGGTAGGAGAGAATCAACTTTGAGTTCTTCAAAGATTATATTCTTCTATTCATAATTTTTAAGGGTTGTGTGTGGAGGAGGTTATCACTACCAAGAAGGGAGGAGACCTTTCCTTGTATTCTTTTATAATTTTCATTATTCTTATTTATTTTACACTTACATTTACAAATACACACACATATGCATTTACTATTTTCATTTATTTCTCATGTAGTTTAATAGTTTGATCGATTTCATATTATATGTGTTGAAGACTTTAGAATTTCAATTACATTAATTTATGGACATGTATCTATAACACTACAAAACTATATGCTCTTTTCATTTACACTTGCATTTAGAAATACACATTTATATACATAGATATAGATTTCTTTAATGATATGTTGCATTTATTGTTCTAGGAGAGCATCCAGTAATTGCATTTACATTTTAAATTTAAAAATACATATACATACATACATACATACATACATACGTACATACATACATACATACATACATATATATGTGCATGTGTGTGTGTGTATGTATATCATTATATTAGGTGTTGAAACAACCCATTAGATGCAGTACATAGATAAAAATTCATACAAAATCAGATCTCCATACATGTTTTTGTTTGAGAGCCTAGGCAGACCTCTCATTTCACA
>VDFB02281492.1:127368286-127396389 GCA_007258455.2 Sequoia sempervirens
AGTGAGTGAGAGAGAAAGACTAAGGGGAGGGAGAAAGGGGTAGGAGGAGAGACTTGAGATAGAGTGAGTGAGTGAGAGAGGCCTGAGAGAAGTGGTGCTAGGAGGAGAACTTGAGAGAGAGATAAAGGAAGGGAGGGTTAAAGGTAGAGGGTAGAGGGTTTAAGGGTTTATGGTTTAGGGTTAAGGGGAGAGAGATTAAGGGAGTGAGTGAGTGACCCATTTACATATTATTCTTTTATTCTTCCTTAGTTAAATATTTAGTTACCCATTTACCGTTAGCAGAAATGACCCAAGAATTTAATAGAATGGACTAATCATATAATACCTTGCATTATGGAGCTCAATTCTCTGATATTTTACTACTTATCAAATCCTTTGTAAATAATTGTAAACTTATGACTCCATTTAAGCATTTAATTAATTTTCTTGAATGAAAGCAAAAACATAGACACACAATTGAAAAAATTCTCACAAGAAGAATGACAACATGTTTTATTATATGTTTATTCATGCTTATAAGTCATATTTGCATACAATTTAAGATAATTTTCATATATTCATCCAAAACTGAAAACAGGCTATCTATTCTATTCCTATCTTTCTACCCATATATTCAACTCAAAACCTAGCTAGAGCTTTCATCAGTTCTCTCCCTCCAAATGAGCCTTGAATTTCCTTTTATATGACAAGGGAGCAACAAGCTTCAGGCTCAAATGTAATTTCACCACAAATTTTCATTTGAACAAAATCTCGATTGCATTTGACTTTCATTTCAAAACTTCCCACACATTGAATCTGCAAAACATAGTGCAATTGGGGAAAGCTAAAGTTGTAACTACCATCAGAAAAGGGAATGCAAATTGTCATTAAAATCCCCTTTGTCGCTATCCATACAAAAAAACCAGGCAACCAAATTTTGACGAAGGCACACAATCAACATCAAAATGTGCCACACACGCAGAACCAACACCAACAACAACAACAACATCATCAACACAAAATTTTACATCCCAAACATCAACTTCTTATTTACCCATCACCCTATCCTTACCAACACTTAGACCTCGGTATACACGCCAGCTTCTAGTTGTTGCTAGAGGAGGAGAGGAAACCTCAACCTCCTCTTCTTTCTTGTCCTTGCCCAATACGGTTCTAGTCCTTCTGCTTGGGGTTTTAACCGCCAATGGCACCACATATCACTTCCTCATCAGAGGGCAAACCATGATTGAAGCGAGCTAAATACCAACAGTAGTCAGAGTCAGTCTTGGTTACACCATCATAAGTGTTGCTCGTAAGGTCAATGGGTGAGTGTTGGCATCCAAAGGAGCCTTGCCCATACCTTATTTTCCTACCGACACTAGTAATAGAGCACACCGATTGCTTGCCTTTGTCATCTACTAGTTGAGCAACAACGTCCTAGAATTGCAACCTTCTACTGCATCTAGTGGGCACAAGCCTGGGCTTGTGAACCAAAGCACCTTCATGAATAATAGGACCGAGCTTTTGTGAGCTCAAACGAATAGACCTCCTTACTAAATTACTCATTTTCTCTTGTCAGACAAGAACTCAAACTTGATTAGACTCAGCCCAGAAAGTGCTCTAACTGCTACAAGAATGATACAATTAGCAGTTAATTCCTCTTGTATTTATTGTGCGAGGTAATGGCAACCTTCATCAATGCTTAGTAAAAATGCATGTGCAAACATGGCAATTTGGTGGCGTATGTACTGTCACCATTTAACTTGAGCTGCATGAGAATCCGCATATCACCCTTCATGATTGCCAACAACAACATCTTCACACAAATTTAGATCGATGTGACTTCAAAAGCAAGGAATAATTCATTAATGCTGCACCAGTTGTACGATAAAATGACCACCATGTGCCATTTTCCAACTTTGAATACTGCCTACCGATCTCTTGAAGAGTTGGCAGATCAAACGGTTTATCTCAGGCTAACTCGGTTTGACATCCAATGAAGCATCGTTGACCTTCCTCATGACCAATAACATTAATCCATCTTAGAAACCAACTACCATGTCTGCAGGTCCTATGCACTTTGCAAACTGAATGACTGGAGCTATGCATCGCAATCTCGTTGACCTCACAGCTTTTAACCAACTTTCATCTTCCTCCTATGAACTAGCGGGGAATGACAGATATTTACATTAGCTTTTGATCTTGGTTGTCAATCTAAAACCATAGGTTATGAGCTCAATAGTGAAGATTGGGCCCCACATTCCATACAAGACACGCATTTTCCTTTTGCTGACCTCGCGCCAAATAATAGGCCGACACCTTAGGTCTACGAGTTGGCGGGGTACGATCGAGATCTTCTCCCATATCTTCGAATTTGAAAAACCTACACATTGCACGGTTAGTATTTAATGAAAGAATTTGGCCAAGCCGTCGACGAAATGACCATTGGGGTAATGGCTTAGGATTATGTCACCGGATTAAAATTAAAACCCAACTTTAGGAGAAGACATAATGCGGTGGGAAAACAATGACCAATTCTTTGGGCTAATGGGGCCGGTGAACTGACATGACGAATAGCTCAAGAGGTGACTTAAGGGGTTGATGACTGATGAGGTAGGTCAACCTCAAATTATAACATTTGTGTGCTCTAGGGAATGAAACCCTACAAATTCATGGGGACAAGGGTTTCAAAATGGAGACGCAGGTCAAGTGGTAGAGAGAAAATTCCTCAAAATTTCAGACTTGAGATAGAGTGACTGAGTGAGAGAGAGAGAGAGTGACCTGAGAGAGGGAGTGGTGCTAGGAGGGAGAGACTTGATAGAGAGGGAGGAGGGAGTGGTAGATAGATAGAGGGAGACAGGGTTAAGGGTAGAGGGTAGAGGGTTTAAGGGTTTAGGGTTATGGGTAGAGGGGAGAGAGATAGAGGGATTCAGTGAGAGAGAGAGGGAGGGAGTGGGAGAGAGATAGAGAGTAGAGGGTAGAAGGTAGAGGGAGGGAGATAAGAGGGAGAGAGGAAAGGGGTAGGAGGGTGAGACTTGAGAGAGAGAGGGAAAGAGGGAGGGAGTGGGAGAGAGATAAGGGGTAGAGGGTTAAACGTAGAGGGTAGAGGGTTTAAGGGTTTAGAGCTTAAGGGTTAAGGGTTTAAGGTTTATGGTTAAGGGTTTAGGGTTTAAGGGTAGAGGGGAGACACATAGAGGGAGTGAGTGAGAGATAGATAAAGACCTAAGAGAGGGAGAGGGGGTAGGAGGGAGAGACTTGTGTAAGGAAAGCTTAGGTGTGAAAAAATATCTCCTAACGTCAAAACCTCAGGGAAGAATGCAGATATGAATTTAAATTTTACAATTACAGTTTATTAAGATACACTTGAAAGGATTAACAAAAAATAGAGAAATGAACATACACAATTTGGACACCAGATTTACATGGGAAAACCCTTACGGGAGAAAAACCCACCACACCAAGAAAAGCCTCTTTGTATTACAGTAAAGAAAAAATTACATACAAAGTTTAGACTTAACTTTCTGATGTCAATTTACAACAACAACATTTCCTTGATCAACCTTGTACAAAACATCCCAGTTACAATGCTCTCTGAATTGAATTCATACACATTGATCACACATCAAACTGTTCACCATCTTCAATTACAGAGTATATCCATGTCGTTCATGGTCTCTTGATCTTCCTCATAGGAATGGTCGCAATAGTCCAACTGCTAGAGGTTCACATTCCACTTCTATGATTGGTCAAAATCAAACCACATAGGATAGACATTCAGTCAAGGCATTCAAACAATATCGCATGTCGGTGAGACACAAGGCTGTGTCTCCCCGATGCCACAATGCCTGACTGTCTTTATCGGCCAAAGTCACCACCATCAGCAAGAGTTATACCAAGTTCAAACCTATTGCCTAGACTCACTCTATCACTAAGACATCACATTGACATCCACCGTAGAGCCATCGACAAGACCATCACTATCGACGAGAGGCCATACCGAACACAAATCCATCTTGTGCAGATCTATCGACAAGAGTTCCATTATCGCCAAGAGTCTTACAGAACCTTATGTTATAACGATGTTCATACCCGTCAGCAAGACGATAACCATTGGCAAGAGTTCTCACCAAAAAAACTTGTCTGTCGGAGAGACCAACAGTCATCAATAGTAGATCATACCGAAGACATACCCGATAGTTCATATTACTTTGACCAATCTATCGGTAAGAGAAACACCATTGGAAAGAGGTTACACTGAAGGTCATCATGTGGAGATCCATTGGTAGTTCACAAACAATTCCATCGATGAGAGAAATGATATTGCTAAGAAGTCATATTGAATGCACTAGCCTATTGGCGAGACCACATCCATCGGCAAGAGTTCTTACCGAATGCAAACCTATCAGCCAAGAGTTTTCCCGATGTCATCCGTTTCCTATGTGAAAAACCTCGGCAAGACATACCCTATCAGAATGAGTCATTTTGAAAGTTCATGCGTCTCCCTGATGACTTTTGTCGCCATGAGTCTCCCCGATAACCACTAGGAACCAAACTATCGGCAAGACAAAATCAAAGTCTCGGTGACCCGAGCACTTCAAATGATTAGAATACAACTACTAGTCAGTAAGACTTCTAGAGGGTCTCACCGACTTTTCTCTTTCAGGAGTTTACATGCTAGTAAGATTGAGGCACGTTTTACAAAAATCTCCCACTTGATGGAGATCTTACTAACACCTCTAAAGCAAAAAAAACTACTGAAATTCATGAGCACTAAGGCCCATCGAACTGGTACACCACCTGAACTTGTCTGTTCTCACTAGTTTCTTCAATGCATTTGCAACATTTTCCAAAATATCCACTTTTTCTAAAGAGACCTTTCCATCCTCCACCATATCTCGTACAAAATGATACTGCACATCAATATGTTTCGTCCTGGCATGGGAAGTAGGATTTTTTGCCAAACAAATAGCACTCTGACTGTCATAGTAAATTGTAATTTTCCCTACATCAAACCCAATGTTAGAACACAAATGTTTTAACCAGATTGCTTCTTTATAGGAGTGTGTTGCTGCCATGTATTTTTCCTTTGGAGTGGACAAAGCGACTACAACCTACTGCTTACTCATCCAACTAACTGCACCACCATTCATCATGAACATATATCCACTGGTGGATCTTCTGCTGTCAATGTCCCCTGCCCAATCAAAATCCACATAGCCTCAAATGCTGAGAGTCCTCTGTGATTCAACCAAATTTCCATGGTAACACAAAGCATATTATGAAGTTCCCTTCAGATATCTAAACACTCTTTTCACAGCGTCCCAATGTGTCCTTCCAGGATTTTCCATAAAACAACTAAGTCCTTCCACTGCTTGGGCAATGTTTGGCCTTGTACAGACCATTGCATACATTAAACTGCCAACTGCACTAGCATAAGGCACTTTGGTAATGTCCTTTATCTTAGTAGGATATTTTGGATAGTCTTCAACAGATAGCTTCATTCCCTCCAAGACTGGAACAACTAGCTACTTGCAATCAGTCATACAAAATCTCTCCAAAACAGTATTAATATACTTACTCTGACTGAGCCAAAATTTTCTACTCTTCCTGTCCCTGGTTATTTCCATTCCCAGAATATACCTGGCTGCACCAAGATCTTTCATTTCAAACTTTGCAGACAACTAATATTTTAGATCAAAAATCATTAACTTACTATTGCCTATGAACAACATATCATCAACATAAAGAGCAATAATAAGAACATGATCATTTTCAGATTTGTAGTAGAAACAATGATCATATTTTGATCTTACGAATCCCAATGAAAAAATAAAAGTATCAAACTTCTAGTACCACATTCTTGGAGATTTTTTTAATCCATAGAAAGATTTTTTTAACTTGCAAACCAATTTTTCTATACCTTTTTCCACAAAGTGCTTAGGCTAGGACATATAAATTTCTTCTTCAAGGTTACCATGAAGAAATGCTATCTTCACATCCATTTGTTAAATCTCTAAGTCATACGGTGCTGCAAGTGACAAAAGAAATCTAATAGACGTCAGCTTAGCTACATGAGAAAAAATTTCTCCATAATGAATTCCCTCTACTTGGGAATATCCCTTCGCAACCAACCTTGCCTTATACTTCTCCACACTGCCATCCATACCTGGTTTCTTTTTAAACACCCATTTGTAGCCAACAACTTTTTTGCCTTCAGGCAAGGGCACCAAACTCGAAGTATCATTCTTTTCTAATGATGCCATTTCTTCATTCATGGCTTCCAGCCAAGAGTTTGAATCAGACATTCTAAATGCCTCTTTCACAGTCCTAGGCTCATCAGTGCTAGAAATTAAAGCATAGGCACAAGTAGAATCTATCAAAGAAAACCCATACCTATCAGGTTGCTTTCTTTCATGTGTTGACCTCCTCACAGGCTAAGGCTAAGGTTGATTTTATTTTTCAGAACTCTCAGAACTACTTGAATTCTCCTTAGTTTCAAGTACATTTTGAATTTTGAATTCCTGTTTATCTATTGTCGGAGGAATTTCAACTACATCCTTTTTATCTTCTGATTTTGTCTATGACTGCAGATCCAAAGTAGAAGGCTTCAACTCACAAAAAATATCACTTCTACTGTATAGAACCTTCTCTGTATTAGGATTCCAAAGCTTGTATCCTTTTATGCTAGCACTATAACCAATAAAAATACATTTAACAACCTTGTTTTCCAATTTAGATCTTTTTTCATTCGACACATATGCATATGCTTCACAACCAAAGACACAAATATGTCTTAGAGAGGGCTTCTTTCTAGACCATGTTTCCAAAGGTGTTTTCTCAACAAGAGTGGAATTAGGAGAACGGTTTATTAAGTAACATGTTGCAACTGCCTCAGACCAGAACTTCTCCTCCAATCCAGCACTGCTCAGCATACTTCGTGCTCTTTCCATCACTGTCCTGTTGAACCTTTCTGTGACTCCATTTTGCTGCAGAGTGTAGGGTGTAGTTTTATGTCTTTTAATCCCATGATCTTTACAATACCTCTTGAACTCATCAGAACAAAACTCACCACCATTGTTAGTCCTTAAACATTTTATTTTTCTTCCAGTCTGATTTTCCACAAGGTTTTTAAATTCCTTAAAACGACTGAACACTTCTGCTTTACTTTTCAAAAAATAAACAAATGCACTTCTTGAATAATCATCAATGAACGATACATGATATCTTGATTTAGAAAAAGAAGGAACATTTACTGGACCAAAAACATCAAAATTTATGCAATCAAGTAAATCAGAAGATTTGTGAGGACTGGAGTAAAATGAAACACAGTGTTGTTTACCATATATACAATGTTCAAAAAAATCGAATTCAAGGTTACAATCATTTAGCCCTTCAACTAGGTTTTTATTCTTCCAGGTTTTAAAACCTTTTTTACCAATGTGGCCTAGCCTATGATGCCAGAGCATAGTCTTTTCTGCTGGAAGTTTAACTTCCAAAGAGTTTGCACTATCAAGAACTTTTTCCTCTTTTTCTCCATGAGTAGCTTTATGTGACTTTATAGAGACACTATTGCATTGCACAACATATGCATCTAGCTTATACAAGGTACTAATACGAGCACCCCTAGCTAGCACCATTGAGCCTCTAGTCATCCTGCAACCATTTCCAAAGAACGCGACTTGCACTCCAATATCATTCAGTTTACTAATAGAAAATAAATTTTGAGCCAGACCTGGTATGTGCATTACATCATTGATTACCTTCACTCTTCCATCAGGGAATTGAATTCTAACTCTTCCACGGCCAACTATTTCCAAAGATGAATGACTTGCCAAATACACCCTTCCACCATCGTATTTTTCATACTTAGTAAACCAGTCTCTATGAGATGCCATGTGGAAAGATGCTCCAAAATCAATCAGCCAGACATCATCTGATGCCTAAGTTGCCAAGGCTGCAATGAAAATGTTTGCATCACTGTGAGAAGAATCATTGTCAGAAGAATACTTCTTCTTCTTCTTTTTCTCCTCTTTACAATCCTTTTAGACATGACTAGGTTTCCTACAATTCCAACATTTCACTTTGGACTTCTTGCCAGGAGACTTTGATCTCCCCTCTGATTTGGATTTGGACTTCTTGTCCATCTTCTTGCCTTTTTCTTTTGATTTTCCTCTAACAACAAGAGCCTCCTTCGCCATCTCAGAAAATTTTCTTCTCATTTATTCTGATAACAAAGAAGCAACAACATATTCCATCTTAAAAGTGGATATCGTACTCCCAATAGCCATCACCAAGTGATCCCAAGAATCTGGTAAAGAAGATAATAACAACATACAACAATCTTCTTCATCAATCTTCACTCCCACAGATGCCAACTAAGCAATCAACATGTTGAAAGCATTCAAGTGATCAACAACAGACATTCCTTGCATTTTCAAAGAGTACAACTTCTTCCTCAAGAACAACTTATTCACCAAGGACTTGCCCTGATAAATAACTCTCAGTCTCTTCCACAAAGAAGATGCAATCTTTTCTTCATGAACATTCAGAAGAATAGAGTCTGCTAAACAAAGCCTTATTAGCCCCTTTGATTTTTGATCTGCAAGGTCCCAATCCTCTTGCTTCATCCCTATAGGCTTCATTCCAGACACATCAAGCCAAAGATCATGATCAACCAACAGATCTTCCATTTTAAGTTTCCACAACTCAAAATTACTGCCATTGAATTTCTCAATTTCAATATTTCCTGACGTGCTTGCCATCTTAATCTGTAAGTCAAATTACCAAACTTCTACAAGACTCCCACTAAAGAGAATTGACTCAAAAAACCTAACGAACCCAAAATGATAACACAACTGGCCAGGCTCTGATACCACTTGTAAGGAAAGCTTAGGTGCAGAACAAACTCTCCTAACGTCAAAACCTTAGGGAAGAATGTAGATATGAATTTGAATTTTACAATTACAGTTCATTAAGATACACTTGAAAGGATTAACAGAAAATAGAGAAATGAACATACACAATTTGGACACCAGATTTACGTGGGAAAACCCTTATGGGAGAAAAACTCACCACACCAAGAAAATCCTCTTTCTATTACAGTAAAGAAAAAATTACATACAGAGTTCAGACTTAACTTTCTGATGTCAATTTACAACAACATTTCCTTGATCAACCTTGTACAGAATATCCTAGTTACAATGCTCTTTGAATTGAATTCATACACACTGATCACACATCGAACTGTTCACCATCTTCAATTACAGAGTATATCCATGTCATTCATGGTCTTTTGATCTTCCTCAGGAATGGTCGCAACAGTCCAACTGCTAGTGGTTCACATTCTGGTTCTCTGATTGGTAAAAAACAAACCACGTAGGATAGACATTTGGTCAAGGAGTTGAAATAGTATTGCATGTCGGTGAGACACTAGGCCGTGTCTCCCTGATGCCACAATGCCTGACTGTCTTTATCAGCCAGAGTCACCACCATCGGAAAGATTCATATCGAGTTTAAACCTATCGCCCAAACTCACTCTATCACTAAGACATCACATCACATCCACCGTAGAGCCATCGGCCAGACCATTGCTATCGGCGAGAGGCCATATAGAACACAAATCCATCTTGTGTAGATCTATCAGCAAGAGTTCTGCTATCACCAAGAGTCTTACAGAACCTTATGTTATACCGATGTTCATACCTGTCAGCAAGATGATAACCATCAACAAGAGCTCTCACTGAAAACAACTGTCTATCAGCGAGACCAATAGTCATCGATAGGAGATCATACAGAAGACATACGTTGCAGTTCATATTACTTTGACTAGTCTATCAGAAAGAGCAACACCATCGGCAAGAGGTTACACCGAATTTCATCACGTGGAGATCCATCGGTAGTTCACAAACAATTTCGTCGATGAGAGAAACACTATCGCTAAGAGGTCATATTGAATGCACTAGCCTCTCGGTGAGACCACATCCATCGGCAAGAGTTCTTACCGAATGCAAACCTGTTAGCCAAGAGTCTTCCCGATGTCATCTGTTGCCTATGTGAAAAACATCGGCGAGACATACCCTGTCGGAATGAGTCATTTCAAAAGTTCATGCCTCTCCCCGATGACTTCTGTCGCCATGAGTCTCCCCGATAACCATTAGGAACCAAACCATCGGCAAGACAAAATCAAAGTCTCAGTGACTTGAGCACTTCAAATGATTAGAATAAAACTACTAGTCGGTAAGACTTCCAAAGGGTCTCACCGACTTTTCTCTTTCATGAGTTTACATGCCTGTAAGATTGAGACACATTTTCCAACAACTTGAGAGAGAGAGAGAGAGGGTAGAGGGTAGAGGGTTTAAGGGTTTGGAGTTTAAGGGTTAAGGGTTTAGGGTTTAGGGTTATGGGTAGAGGGGAGAGAGATAGAGGGATTCAGTCAAAGACAAAACCCCAACCTTAGGATTTTCCCAATACCATAAAAGACTAGTAACATAAGACATGACATGAAAGGAACATAAGACATGAAAAGAAAGGACAAATTGAAAAGATGCAACATACTGCGTTGATATGTCCTTCAATCTTCTTAAGAAGATTCATGATCTGTTTATAAAGGAAGTGACTTCATAGATGCATCAAGTTCAATTATGCATCTTTTAAACAATGAGGAAGCATTTAGAGTTGTTGTCAAGCCCCTCTCACCATAACCCTATTAGACAGTCACACATCACATACGAAGGTGAGTTGTTAGGTCACCCACATATGTGACAGGTGGCTAACCAATAAAGATAAAATGAGGAGACTATGTGTATTTATTACACATAACAAAAGAAGAGCAATGGTTGAATCAAGGTCATGATACAAGTACAAGGACAACACCTTTGCAAGAGCTACAAGAGGCAAAGGTGATTGATATTATTCATTCATGGGTCTACTGGTGAAAGTCAATTCAACAGGTAAAGGTCATTGTCATTGATAAGGACAACCAACAATGCATGCTATAACGGTCTCATGAAGGACAACAACAAAAAAAAATTCAAAAGTTGCACAAGGCTCTATTCATGGCCTTCACAATCAAACATTAGGCGAACAAGTTTCTAGATAACATTCAATGCATGATGATTTAAGGAAAGGAATAAAAGGAAAAGACATTCAAGAAACATCAACTCTAGTTGACACATATAATATGCCTATTGAAAACATGTCATTACAAGAGGTTTATGACAGCAATGGAACCCTCATATCATGTGATCGAGATACAATTGCTATGCTCATAACCTTTCATGTAGGAGTTTTGGTCTTCATGATTGATCCAACATGGATCATGATTGCATATAAGAAAAAAAAAGTTACAAATGACAATTAAGAAGTTATGATTCATGAGAGGTCTCATTTTGGAAGCCAAGGCCATAGTAAAAGTGTATCTGAACAACAACTATGAGGTTATGCTACAAGACAACCATGCAGGTTCATGTAGGACATCAAGCATTACAATCGTACAACTGCATATGAACAACAATCAACAATCAACAAGTAGTGAAGGAAGCAAAGCACAGTTGTATTTTTACCTTTTCATACCATTGATCATCCATTCCAACAATAGGCTATAATAGTGAAGGCATATACTTGCAGAGAGGTGTTTTAATGAAGATATTCAGCATAAAAACAATCATAAATCATGGTGCTTCAAGGGAACAGAGCATAGTCATGAATAAGACCAGTACCATTAAAGGCTACAGGTTTGTCTTCATGTTATCTATGAATTTGAAACAATAAATCTACACTGGGTGACAACATGACTATAGCCATGAAATGGATTGCAGTGAGATAAATAATATAAATGGTTGTTGCCACTATCTCATTTTCTCTTTGGATAGTCATTACTAAGTCCTAACAAGTGAATAGCAAAGAGATAGGTGTCAATAATATACCTTCATTTGACAAGTCCAAGAATTTTGGTGATCTCATTGACCCAATAAGGAATTGCTTAGAAATCGTTTCATATCTTTTTGGAAAAATCAAAAGGAGGACTGATGTATCCAATTGTAAGAAGAGAGCAATGTCCAAGGGAGGGGTAGTACCATCATCTTAGGTACCACTGCTGCAAGATGATAAATGACAATCCTTATGTTTGTATGCATGGAGGTCCTAAAGCATACTTTGGGTAAGGTGCATTCATGGCATTTTTTGGTAAAAGATTTCCTAAGCATGAGCAAAGATCCAATGTTCCATCAGGCTATGTTGGAACAATTATACACTAATCCCTCCCCTAGGGTGTTTCCTCACATTAAAGCTGTTAAATAAATATTTGAGCAGCTCCCTTTGGGTTTATTTCTTTTGTGTTGTGTGTGCATCGACCTATGTATCGCCGAGTTTGCTTGAATTTTTTTATCAAAATTTTGATCTACCGCTCTGCGCATCTACTCTTCGCAACTTTGGGTATCGACATTGCTTTCAAATCCCGGGAAACTCCGATGTGCTTCCACGTGTCACGACTACGAGATGTTTTGTTTCTTGTTTCCTTGATGCCTCGTCAGGCTGCGAGATGCTACCATGAAGCTCACGTTCCTAAAAAGTGTTGGCGGGCCCCACGGTTTCTAGCTAGAGTGGACTCTTGCTACGTGTCAACTGTTCACAAATCTTTCAATGCGGGGATGAAATAGCAACCGTGGGCAGTGAAATACTGCCACATGTCTTTTACGCCCAGCTGATGAGTGTTCCCTCTGCTGTGATAAGGTACTCAACCCATTCGACACATGTTGCATTTTTGCAAAACCTCTGCAGGGATGGGAGAAAGGTTCATACAGGCAGCAAAAGGCTGCCACGTGCCTAAGAGCGGATCTGTTATGCGGGTGATGAGCTGGATGAACCAAATAATGCTATTAGATGCTACTTGTCATAATCATTCACAGCAAAGGATGACACTTGTCTGATTGAGCCTGGCTAGGACCACCACCATCATTGCAGAAGATGCACCTATGCCCGGGATGATTGGATGCTGTGTTCCAGCTCGATATTGTTGTAATGGCCTTGGAAATATTTTGATTCAGGCATCATTGCAGAAGATTGTGATATATTTTCTGTTACTGTTCTTCGAAGCGGTGGGAGGTTTTCCTGCTATATATACTTTTTCTGTTGATGAGAAAGGGTCCGAAACTGGAGAAAAACACGCCAATTTTAGAAAAAGACACCAGACCTCTATTACTATTTTATTTAAATTGCAAAACTCTCAGACTGTGCCAATTGTTCAGCCTTTTTGTTTTTCATGCTTTTGATTAAACTGTGAACTGTGCTTTATAATTGTCTTGACACTTCATTTGAAGAACTTCTATATATGTTGGATGCAAGTTTGCTTACCTATATCATGTCTAATGACTCTTTTTGGTAGTAAAAATTTATGCAACATTATTTTATGTTAATAAATGAATTATCTATGCTATAATCTTAAGTCTCTGATGTTTTGGAACACAACAATACCATTTAGGCCCTTAAATCTATGATTTATCATGCCCATCATCAAATCTTGGCGCATCGCCTTAGGTTAGACTTTAGTTTATTATATCCACTTCCTTTTTCCTTTCCAAACCCCATTATAGAAGAAGCCGACTTCTCTTAAAATCCGGAGGTTACTTAGTTTAGAGCAAAAGGTCCCCCTTAAATTGAGTTTCCCATAAGACTCTGTTATCAAGTCAAAATTTGGTGTCAATAGTTTGTTCTTTTTCTGGCATGCCCAATGGGACAGAGCTTAATGAAATTGCATTGTAGAAGGGTGTATGAGCCATCGACCTGTAACTAGATCCCAAACTACAGGTAACCCTAGTTTACTAGTACCTCTACTAGGGACAGTCTAGGTCACAAATCAACTGGTAACCATCCCATCTTTTCTGCCCTTTCCTCTGATCATGTTGTCAGCCGCCAACAGAAACTACGTAGCATAGGATGCCGGAAGTCCCCTGGTAGCCTTGGTAGCGCCTACTGTTTGGGGCACTATCCCGATTTCGGCCATGAAAGCTATCCCCAAATTTGTCGGAGACAACTCAAGAATGCTAGCAGAACATTTGCAGGATGTGGCAGACATATGTCTGGTACATAGTATTATAATGCAGAATATAGCCCTGAGGCTCCTTGCCACGTCTTTCAAGGCTAGGCTTTGGATTGGTACCGAACACTAAATCCTAATTCAATTCGCACCTAGGATGAGCTTGAAGATCCATTCTATGAAAGGTTCTTGAATGACAGAGATCGTTCTTCATTATATTATCAACTATTTGTCATAAGATGAGCTCCCCATGAGGCTCTGACGGACTTCAATGCCCAATTTCATGCAAATTGGTAGATGATCCCTGTTACCATCTGCCCGACTCCCGAGTTAGCCTTTATATTTTATCTAAAGTCCATCAATTCTGACATTTTCGTGATGATCAAGTCTTTGGGATGAGCTACTCTACATGCTTATGGTATTGCTATCAAAGTTGAGAATCATTTGATAGATTGCAAAAAATTGCCTCCTAGACCTATTATGCCGATATTTCCTGAAATATCTATCTTCGCGCAAGAGGTCGCATCAACTAGTGCACCCACAACTGCCTAGTCAATGTACACATATGCGGCCGCCCCTGAAAATGTGGCTTCTACATCAGGAACTTCCAAGGATGAAATAAGCAACTTCAAAGAGATGTTGCGAACCATGAAAAATGATATAACCACTCTTAAGTGGAACCAAGCAACGCCTCTGAGGCTTGCATATCAAAACTATCAAGGAGGGTGGTCTTCTTATCAACAAAATCAATATTAGGGTGTGCCTCCCACTAATCCACCAACGCTGACTGCAAACCAAATGGTGCCAGTTCCTACTCTGTTGACGAGTGCATCACCAAGCTCGAGTAGGGAATTAACCGCAGGAAAAAAAAATCTTATTGATGATATCAATCCATGGTGTTTCCCCTACAGTGATACACATATGCCCCGGAACTGTCCGCGTGGCAACCTACAACAAAAGGTGGCGAAGCAATGTAGCCAAGGTGCAACAATGGAAAATGGAGGTTATGTATATGCCTCACCACAAATGGAGAGTGCGGTCCTTACAACACAAATGCAAGGAATGTCTTTAAAACAAGAATCCGATATTGCTCTTAATCATGTGCTCTTCTCCTGGATGGAGGAAGAAGAGACAGTGTTTGCTAATGACGCATTCTTATCCAAAACACCGCAAGTGTAGTCTGATTACAACACACGATCAAAGAGGAGGTTCACTGGTGAGTCAATTGTTTCGCATCTGGACAACCCGCAACTCAAAGTCATTTTTGATCAGATTCCTAGTGCCTCAACTGTCCCTTCACCTTCTCAACCACGAAAGGAAATTATTATAGCAAGAACTAAGGAGCAGAAATCTTCGAGTTTGCCACTTTTTAATGTGGTAGAGCAATTAAAGAAATCATCCACTAATGTGTCTTTGTGGGACATTCTAGCTATCCCGAAACAAAATACGCTATTACAGAAGGCGCTTCAAGAAGAGATCAACCCAACATCAACAAAGCCGTTTTCTAGTGCAAAGGTTGTTTATCAGATACTGCCAGCTAAGGTTCTTACAAAAAATACAAAGGAATCCCCTGTCGAGGACAAAAGTAGGTCGAAACCTCAACCCTTCTTCTTGACTCTCATTATAGGAAAGAAGTTATTGCATAATACTATGATTGATTCTGGCGCTAGTACAATAGTTATGTCCAAACAGATAGCCGAAGCTTTGGGACTCCGCTACGAACCTATGAAAAGAGGGGTGATGCAACTTGATGGAAATAAAGTTGAGACTGTAGGTGTCATCAAAGCGCTTCCTTTAACTCTATTTGCCTGCCCTAGTATCACAATCCCGTAGGACACAGTGATCATAGATGTTCCTCCTATGTTTGGTCTTTGTCTATCCAGAGAGTTTATTTCAAAGGTGGGCAGATACCTGTCCTTGGATTGGTCACATCTGATATTTAGGACCAAGCACAATGTGAAAATGAAGATAGAATCAGAGGCTCTGCATTCTGAACATGTGGCAGATGAAGCCTTGATCAATTTTGAAGCAATGCATACCTCTATTATCAAGCAAGAAATGTATTGCGTTCAAGAGCTAGAGGAAGAGAAGGTGAACAGAGATCAGAATGATAAAGAAGATGCCCTATTGAGTGAACACATAAACAATGATCCTTTCGGAATTTATCATGCTACAAGATTGGGCACGTATGTAATTTATGATGAAGACCAAGTGCTTCCGAGGGTCACCAAAGAATCTGAAGGCAGCCAGGCAATTGAGCTATGGACACTGTACTTTGACGGAGCAAGAAGCAAAGTAGGTGCTGGAGCAGGGGTATATCTAATATCCCCACAAAATAAAAAATGGTTAAGGTCTTTCCGCTTTCATTTCGCCTATTCAAACAATGAGGCTGAATATGAAGGGTTAGTCCAAGGCTTAAGCCTTGTGGAACGAATGGGCATTAATCAATTAATTGTGTTCGGAGATTTCAAACTAGTAGTTAACCAAGTCCAAGGAATTTCTGTAGCAAAGAATGTCCACATGAGATCCTATCAGCACTGAGTCTGGGACCTGATTGATGGTTTTGAAGCTTTCAACATCCAGGCCGTTCCCCAAAGACAAAATAGCGATGCAGATCACATGGCTATGATTGGTGCTTAGTTTGATCCTGTTTCTGACTTGCTTCAGAACAAACATTCAGTATGAGTACTAGTCTGACCAGTGATCCTTGATAATGATCAGAGTTGGCAAGTCTTTGAAAGTGATGAACATATCGCCTCGTTTATCCAACACTCAGGGGAGTTTGCCAATCAGCTTCAACCAAAGATTGCTGAGGCTTATGAAAGGCAAATTATGTAGCTCAAATCTAATAAACTCCTGAAAGGATTGGTTACTCTTGAAAACTTTTTTCAATTATGATGATGCCCGAAATGATAAGTGAAAGTTCGTGGCAGAAAAAGTGATGATGAGGACCTTCGGGTCTCCGATGGTAGGAATCTCTGAGTCAAAAAATGTCCCACACCATGATAAGGAAAGGCTCATCAGTTTCTGTGAAAAATATGGAGTAGTGGCCTGGTCCTACAATGATCTGGAGGGTTATGATCCTAGCATCATTCAACACACTATTGAGCTAACAGAAGGTGCAAAACCAGTCCAACAGAAACAGAGGCTAGTCAACCCTAAAATTGAAGCCCTAATGGCATAGGAGCTAACTAAGCTCATTGAGTCATGCATTGTCTTCCCAATCAAACATAGTACTTGGGTATCGATCTGGTCCCAGTCTAAAAGAAGAATGGAAATATCTGCTTGTGTGTAGACTTCCGAGACCTAAACAAAGCATCTCTGAAAGACCATTATCCGTTGTCTTCTATGGAGTCAATCCTACAAACTGTCGCAAGATCGGAAATGTTCTCTTTGCTGGATGGTTTCTCCGGCTACAATTAGATCTAAGTTAAAGAAGAGGATCAACACAAGATTGCGTTCACCACAAAGTGGGGAAAATTTGCATATGCTAAAATGCCTTTTGGTTTATCCAATGCAAGGGCAACATTCCAACGGGCGATGGACATCGCATTCAATGAACTAATCAATAAGTTTATTCTAATATATTTGGATGACCTTACTGTGTTCTCTAAATCTAAGGATGATCATTTTGATTATTTAGAATTAGTTTTTTAAAAGTTCCAAGAGTTCGAAGTTTCCCTAAATCCAAAGAAATGTGTATTCGGGGTGCCGCAGAGTAAGCTGTTGGGGCATGTTGTGTCTAGAGAAGGTGTTTTAATTGACCCCAAACGAGTAAAGGCTATCAAAGAACTTCCCCTTTCGGTAAATAAGAAAGGTGTTCAGTGTTTCCTGGGCAAAGTAAATTTTGTCAACAATTTTATTTTCAATTTCGCGGGAATGATTAGGCCGATCACCCTAATGCTGAAGAAAGATCAAACATTCAAGTGGACAACCAAAGCTTGGGAAGCTTTTGAAAGGGTCAAGGGAGCTATTTCCACAGCTCCAGTGCTAGTTAATCCAAATAAATCCAAAGATTTAATAATGTATTCTTTCAGTAGCAAGTCCAGTATTGCTACTGTTTTAACCCAAAAGGATAACGAAGAAAAAGGGGAACATCCAGTGGCGTTCTACTCCCGGACCCTAAAGGAATATGAGGTGAATTATAATTTTGTCGAAAGATAGGCCTTTGCAATAGTAAAGGGACTTAAAAAGTTTCACCATCTAATTTCCTACAACAAGGTACTGGTGTATGTCAGACATTCCAGTGTGCGTGAATATATCATGGAGGGGGAGATCACGGAAAAAAGGGCTGATTGGATCACCAAGATCCTTGAATATGACATTGAAGTCAAGCCTACTAAGACTATTAAAGGAAGAGGACTATGTGAGTACATGGCATAGGATGAGGAGGTGCGTATCGCAGAGGAGCAGCCAGAGCTCGTCTTGATAAATGAATTAGAATCGAGAGGCGGTTGACTGATTGATAGAATGAGGTTCATGTAAATTGGAAAGTATCTGCTAGGCCTCTCATCCCAAAAAAGGAGGTATTATCAACTGCAGAATTGTGGATATACGCAAATAGGAGTCCTATTGAAAAGGAATTTCAATGGTGTTCTCCTACAATGTGTTACTTTGGAGCAGGTGAAGAGGATCCTTGACGCGTTCCACAATAGCGCTGCAAGCGGAAATTTCTCTGCCAAAACCACCGTAATTAAAATCATGCGTGCTGGCTATTACTGGCCCACACTTTTCAATGACTCCCACTCTTTGGTGAGGGCTTGTAAAAAATGCTAGTTCTTCATCGACAGAAGGGAGAATTCTGCAATGCCCCTCAGACCTATAGTGGCGGATGAACTGTTTGCACAATGGGGCCTAGACGTCATCGGAATGATCAACCCAGTTTCTAGCACCGGACACAAGTGGATTCTGACTGCCATAGATTACTTTACAAGGTGGATGGAGGCTGCCCCCCTTAAAAGTGCAACATAAACGAAAATTGTAGATTTCCTTAAGGAATTGGTGATGAGGTTCGGCCCTCCAAAAACTATCATTTCTAATAATGCCAGAGCTTTCCTAGGCGCAAAGGTATGTCACTTTGCATTAAAGAATGGCATATTCCTTAAAACATCATCAAACTATTATCCACAGGGAAATGGTCTAGCTGAGTCAACGAACAAAAGCTTAGTTCAACTCTTAAAAAAAATTGGCTCGGAACACCAGAGGGAATGGCATAAAAACCTCCGAACAACGCTATGGGCAAACCACATAACTCCCAAGCAAGTCCTTAAGAATTTTCCTTATGAGTTGGTATATGGGAAAGAGGTGTTGTTACCTATCTCCATGGAGATTCTAGAAATACAGTTGTTAAAAGCTCTTAAGATAGAACAAAATGAAGCCATGGAGGTGCTGCTCGCTGAATTTTTAGAAGTACAAGAAAAAAGAGAAAATTCCCTAATAGCTATGACAGGCTATCAACAAGTGGTCAAACGATGGTTTGATAAGAAGGCTTCTGACTGAGGTCTAAAATGCGAAGACTTAGTGCTAAAGTATGATAGCAGGGCTGCAAAGCCAAGTCAGCATGGTAAATTTGATAGCCTATGGGAGGGTCCCTTTAAAATCATTCAGTGCAAAGAACACAATGCTTTTGAGCTAGAAAATATGGAACATGAACCGTTAGGAATCCCGATCAATGGGATTCATCTTAAGCTATTCCATTAGGCATTAAACTCTATTATATACATATGTAAATAGTATTGTTTTTTTAATTTCCTTTTCTTTGGCCGGTCTTTTGCGAATTAGTTTGTACTTCTACAAAATTAACCCATTATTATTGGTGGGTGGAACACTAGAATTTCTTTACACATAACACACCCATGTGCGGAGAAATAACAAATAAAACTTGCGAGCCCAGAAAAACTTGAATACAAAATGAAGGAAAGAGCATGGATTTTCTTTAAAAGATAGATATCTATTCATATATGTTCTTTACATTATAAAAGTGGCTGAGAAGCCATAATTCAAAATTTAACAAGTATCTGAACTATTATATATATGGTGGCCTCTTTTTAGGCTTATATACAACTATGGGTAGGTATTCTGAGCAGTGGCAGGGAGACATTTGTTGAGCAGGTAGGGAGTTTTCATCCAAAGGCATGGCTGGTGACAATTGATGCATTAATTGCAGCGTCCACTTCTTCCTCGTCCATGGGTTCTTCAGCAACACTGGCAGCATCATTCGGCACAACCGCCATTGGTGGGGGAAACACCAGGTTCCTGAAGTCAGTATACCAATCTATGTCGTAGAACAATATTACGTTGTAACTACGGAATAGGAAGTGTAGGGCCTGAGTAACCCTCTGCTGGTCTTGGTCATGAGTCTGTAGGTGAAATCCGTTGAGGAACGACAGCCAAACGACAATGAATTTTTCCTCTATAAAGCGACGCAGGTCACTGGTTGATGGTATACCTACCCCATAGGCAGCATGAGCAACTTCATTGAGACCACTCAAGTATTTTTTGGGGAAGATTTCTTTAACCAGCTTTAGGATAAGTGGCTAGGGGAAGTTGATGTCCAACATGGATGCTACAAAGTGGGAGCATATGTCAGTGTTCACCTGATACTTGTCCTCATACTCTATACAGCCTTTGCCTAAAACCCACTTTATGGCTACCAAGACCAAAGAATGCTTATTCTTGGTCATCCTTTTCAGTCTCCTAGTTGAAACCTCCCCTAGGAATGTCGTCTGCAACTTATACGAGGTTAGGCGAACTAGAGTATCCATTGCTCTGACTCTATCCCTAGGTTTCTAAGCTAATGTCGAAATCTGTCTACCACCTAACCTATGAGAAGTCTTGCTTAAGACTCTGCTATTGACCTATCACTACTCAAATGCTAAGTATGTTTTTCTCACCACTTACTAGCCTATTTATAGAAAAATGACAAGATGGATGCTAATCCGCTTCAAAAAATGTGATATTAAGCTAGTTGCTATCTTGAAAGGCGTGCCTACGTTTTCTCACATTTTTAGGCCAGTTACATCCTTGATAGCATGGCTCAATGTGTGCTTGATTAAATGGAGCTAATTAATTAGCTTTAAAAAGGTGGTGCTCGTTAGCAGTGAGACGTATGGCCATAGGCTATTGTGTCATCTCTCAAGCACATCCCAGAGCCCAAGGCGATATTCATATCTTTTTAGGCTATGATCGTTTGCTTGGCGTAATCATTCCGGTTGGGATATTAATTGCCAGTGCATGCTAACGCAGGGTTAGCAAGGAAATTGCCAGCTCAAGTTCCAAGGGGATCACAGCGTATCACATAATCGCCAAACGCAATGATGAACTCCGGTCACCTCAAAATGGCAAGCAATTTATTTTGCACAATTTGCAAAATTAACGGTACATGCCAAATTAAATGCAAAAGAAATACTTTTGCCTACCACCTTGAGAAAGGTTGCTATTATTTTATGAAAAGGCTTAATATTTCAAAGTCTTTTCACAAATGCCAAAGATAAAAAGTGCAGAGTTGTTTTCTTTCTGTGTATCTAGAGCCGAGCATAGTTGCAGCTAACCAGGAACTTGCAAAAATCTTCAGAGAAAGAAAAATGTTAGAATCTTCATCTCAGCCAATGCAAGAGGAAATTAGCCAGGAGCTATTTATGGCTATACGCTCTTCAGTAGAGGAATATGTCTATGAGGATGTGGCGTACGCTACACTTGGTATACCTAGCAGGCCAAGGAGGGCCTACACAGAAGAACTGAATCGACCCAAGAATTGCAGAGACCAAAAAAAGGTTGAAGAAAAATGGGATAATATCTACGACCCAAGGCTCGCGAAAAACCCTATGTCCCTCAGAGAGGCAGCTTGTGCAAGGTTATCAGCACCAAAGGTAGACCAATCTACGACGAATAGAGTTTGGTACAGTGGTCTCCGTCAATACATGGTCCCGCTAGTGCACTATTGCCTAGAAGTGGTTGATGCTGCTATCCAGCATTATAATCCTAATCCCACTACATTGAAGGCCACAATTTAAAGGTGCATATCACTCCAGAGGCCATCTGACAAATGTTATGTATCCTAGACCCGAGTAAGAGGAAGGAGAATATTGAGACCTTTCGCCCCAACAAGGGAGAGAAATTTTGGAAGAAGATGAGAAAGAACTTAGAGTTCTTGTTGGAGGAGAATAGTAAGAAAGGCATCCCAGCTGCTAAACCACCAAGTATTCCATTTTTGCGCGGTGCATTTCGCGACGATCTCCAGGATGCCATGTCCATGTTAGCCTTTGTGTGTGGCTGAGACTCTGGTGAAAAGATAGAGACCTTTCAACTCGGACCGACATTTCAATTTCGCAAGTAGAATGAACTCTTCTGGTATGATTTTACTGGGTTTATGGTAGAAGAAATGATACGAAAAATTAAGAATTACCGAGCAGAGAAAAAAATTAGGTTTCTTTCTTTCCTAGTCCACATGTTTCTGCATCAAAACCCATATTTTTTCGCTATCAATTTTTTATGAGCAAAATAAAAGGAAGTTGGTGTCCACGTGGACGCCTTTTCTTTCCACATCATATGATTATTACGCATTTGCAGACAATTTCATAGCCCCGGTCTTGCATGATTTGATTGGAGAGGGTGATATTATCTTGCTCGATAAGGAGTAGGCCGAATTTATGCAGAGTTTCACCCCTGCTTATGACTGGTTCTTAGGCAAATATTTTACGATCCTTCGGATGCGGGGATTTATTGGCAAACCTTTTCTGCTCCCAGCCTATGTCACAGATAGAGTGCTCATGTTGGAAATGTTTTGATAGGTGTGTATCACTTATTTTACTTTCTGTAGCAGCGAAAAGGTCAAGAAGAAGGGATTCTTCTCTTGTTCGAAGAATTTCAAGTCAGTAACTCTACTAAAGAAGCAATCAGACCAGTTGTTAGAGGACAAGCTGGCATATTTAGGGTTGGTACTGGTAAATGATAAGTGGGAATACAACCCTTTTGACAAATTTTTAGAGCCACATATGAGGGTTACCTATGTTCCCTAACCATACTGGGAGAAGCTGCATAACCTGCGAGCGAACAAAGATGAGGATTTTGTTGAATTGGCGCATATCCCTACGCCGAACACTAGAGGCCCATGGCACAAGTTCTACTTTCCTATGGCTGTGGCCTAGGATAATGTCCCCATGGAGCAGGGCATGTACAACAGGTTAAAGAAAGATGAGGAATGGAGTGTGGAGAAAATAAAGGCTTTCTGGAAGTATCACCAAGAAATTGCACAATTGGATGCTCCTTACAACAAACTAAAAGATGATTAGGAATTTGAAAGGTGGTGGAAGGAAGGCCATCCTAGCCCGAGCTATAGTATTAATAGGAGCGAAGAGGAGGAGGAATCTGAGGAGTAGGAGGAAGCGGTGACATCGGCTTCCTCTGCGCAAAAGGAGAAAGTCTCCAGAAAGCCCGCCTATGTGGCCACGAACGTACATTTTAATGTATCAAAAGGCTCACATACACTCACTTGGGCTGCTAAACCAACTAGGCTATCACTTCAGCAGATGGAGATGACTGCCGAAGCTGGTGAGATTCCACCTGTGAAACAACAGCGTATTATCAGAGAGGGTTCGCAATAACTCACCGGAGGAGTACTCGTAGCTAGTTAGGAACCGAAGGTTGTGGGGGAGTCTTTGACATTTCTGGAAATGCCAACAACCAGTCAATAGGTACAATTCGCTCCTTCTTCTCTTGCATCTCATTCCTTGGTATCTTCCCCTACCTCACTGGCGATCCCTGCCATAGGTCCTAGCCCTCTACCTTCTGCTTTTAGTCTGACATATTCAGTTGGATTCACCCAGTTTTCACAGGGCCCCCACTCATAATTACTCCTCTACGTATGCTTACGCCTACTGCTATAGCTCAAACCTTCCTCGCCTCATTTTTGGAAGGCATTCCCCCTGTGAGTGCCCATTCTTTTTCTACTATGATTACAGATCCTCTTCCATTGCAACAAGCTAGCACCCCGTTAACAACTCCCCATTCCCAACCAATGAGCCTTATGGCTGATTCCCCAGTCCAGTCATTACAAATGACTAGCCCTACTGTTGGTTCTCAAACCAAACTATGAAACGTGTCTCACTTCTCTCCACAAACTGTCACTCTCCAGAAGAAATAAATGCCCGTGCCTATGAAGGTTACCTATCCCTATGCCCTGCCTTCTAGTGCTCCTTTCGCAGGTGGACTAGTTTCATCGCCAGTTGAATTCATAGCACATATAGATTGTAGAAATGAGGCACACACGAATAGAATGAGGAAACACAAGGCAAATTATGACAATGTTTTCACCGAGCCAAGAGTACAGGCTCTTTACGATGAGGCCCAACAAGAATTGAAGTTCGCAACCATGTACCCAAGGGTAAGCAAGCCTCAGGGAGAAATACAACCAGAAGACTATAAGATATATGCAGTCGAACTCGACATGAAGGTAGCCCGACTACAGGATAAAGTTGAAATCATGGAGGAGACGCAACAGGTTGTCACTTCTGACTTTTACAAAATTGGTCGCCAGCTAAAGAAGAAGGATGAGCAACTCAAGGCAGCTAGGGAAAGGGTTAATTTTCTGGAAAGGAAGGAGAAATCCTTAGAGGCGGATATTTCCCACATGACTGAAAGGGCGCTGACAGTAGAGGATGAGAGGAACAAGCTTCAAGGAAAAATTGCGAAGACTTAGGTTGCCAACCCTACCATAATAAAAGAGCTACAAAGCAAGAACCAGGAGGCAAAGCAAAATCTACAATTGAAAATGAAGAGCTGGAGCACCTCCGTCTTGAGCATAGTCAGGGGATGGCACAAAAAAAAGAAGAGCTAGAACGCCAACAAACTTAATTTGAGCAAAGAATACAAGAGAAAGACACTGAATTTAAAGGCCTAAAGGCTCAAATAGAGGAAGAACTTTGAGAGACAAAGACTTCTCTAGATGAGCACTTAGCAAATCACTCTCGAGCCGAGCAGAATTGGAATAAAGAAATGAGCAACTCTGCAGAGCAGCTGGCGTCCGAGGAAAGAAAAAAAATAGAATTGGCTGAGGCCATTATTTCAAGAGACATGAAGATTACTTCTCTTAAAGCCTCTCTCCTACCTTCCCCTACATAACCTGATATCATTCCACTGGTTAGGAAATTATACATTTCTCACTGGGAGAAAATCAAAACATTTTGTCTAACACTATAGCCTACCCTCCGATTTATCGACAAGGCATTAAGGCTCAGATAGAAGACTCATGATACGATTGAGCAGTTCCCACGATTCATCTTAGAGAAGGTTCTTGAGGAAAAAGACCTACTCAGTAAGCTATACTCCATCTCGGATGAGAACCTTTCCAGAGTGGGTATTGAAGAGCGAGACACTGCTGCTCAAATGGTAAACAAATTCATCCATTGTCACTCTGCCTTCCAGCGCACTAAGGTAGCCGTGGCTATTCTGAGTAAGACACTAGATAACATATGGGGAAGTTTCTCTGAGTTAGGCAAGATGGGACTACCATCCCCGTTCCTCGAGGATGGCTCTATTGCCACGACTGTACAGATTGTGGAAATTATAGAAGAGAAGGAAAATGACCTGGAGGCTTTCAAGGAGTTCAGCCACTCTCCCATGACATCCAACATTGAGGCAGCCATTCATCCGCTCTTACAGCTGCTATTTCATATACAAACAAGGGTCAGTTTACCTGATGTGTTACCTCACAAAGAAACTATTGATCTACATGGAGCACAGGATAATTTGCGCAACATAGTGAAGCCGTCCAAAGATGAATGGTCGCCTTTGTAGCCAACTCTTTCTAATCTCTGACTCCATTAGCCCAATGGATAAGGCTCTGGTCTACAGAACCAGAAAAATTTTGGGTTCTCCGTTCCTTAGTCAAAACACCCCTGGTAGTCGCCAAAAGCTGTTAAATAAATATTTGAGTAGCTCCCTTCAGGTTTATTTCTTTTGTGTTGTGTGTGCGCCGGCCTATGCATTGCTGAGTTTGCTCAACTTTTTTTATCAAAATTTTGATCTGCTGCTTTGTGTATCTACTCTTTGCAACTTTGGGTATCGACATTCCTTTCGGATCTCAGGAAACTCTGCTGTGCTTCCACGTGTCGTGGCTATGGGATGCTTTTGTTTCTTGTTTCCTTGACACCTCGTCGGGCTGCAAGATGCTGCCATGAAGTCTGCATTTCTAAAAAGTGTTGGCGGGCCCCACAATTTCTAGCTAGAGTGGACTCTTGCTACGTGTCAACCATTCGCAAATATTTCAACGTGGGGATGAAATAGCAACTGCGGGTAGTGAAATGCTATCACACGTCTTTTATGCCCAGCTGATGAGCATTCCCTCTTTTGTGATAAGGTACTCAGCCCATTCGACACATGTTGCATTTTCACAAAACCTCTGCAGCGATGGAAGAAAGGTTCATATGGGTAGTGAAAGGCTGCCACGTGCCTAAGCGTGGATCTGTTATGCGGGCGATGAGCCAGATGAACCAAATAATGCTATTGGTTGCTGCTTTTCATAATCATTCACAACGAAGGATGACGCTTGTCTGATCGAGCCTAGCTAGGACCACCGCCATCATTGCAGAGGATGCATCTATGCTCGGGATGACTGGATGCTATATTTTGGCTCGATACTATTGTGACGGCCTTGAGAATATTCTGATTCAGGCATCATGCAGAAGATTGCGAGATAGTTTTTGTTATTGTTCTCCGAAGCAGTGGGAGGTTTTTCTGCTATATATACTTTCTCTGTTGATGAGAAAGGGTCCGAAACTGGAGAAAAACACACTGGTTTTAGAAAAAGACACTAGGCCTCTATTACTGTTTTATTTAAATTGCAAAACTCTCAGATTGTGCCAATTGTTCAACCTTTCTATTTTTCACGCTTTTGATTAAACTATGAACTGTGCTTTATAATTGTCTTGACACTTCATTTGAAGAACTTCTATATATGTTGGATGCAAGTTTGCTTACCTAGATCATGTCTAATGACTCTTCTTGGTAGTAAGAATGTATGCAGCATTATTTTATGTCAATAAATGAATTGTCTATGCTATAATCTTAAGTCTCTGATGTTTTGGAACACAACAATACCATTCAGGCCCTTAAATCTATGATTTATCGTGCCCATCATCAAATCTTGGCGCATTGCCTTAGGTTAGACTTTACTTTATTATATCCGCTTCCTTTTCCCTTTCCAAACCCCATTATAGAAGAATCTAACTTCTCTAAAAATCTGGAGGTTACTCAGTTTAGCACAAAAGGTCCCCCTTAAACCAAGTTTCCCATAAGACTCTGTTATTTCGTCAAATTTTGGCATCAACAAAAATCAATCCCTTCTTCCTATCATTTGTTGACAAGGGTAATTAATTAAAATGCTTAAATGGGATTATAGGCGGATATGTTTTGTATATGGATTTGATAAGTAGTATTGGGTTAGAATACATATTGATGATATTGCAATGCAATGTTATCAGGGATCGTATATGTTATGTGTTAAATCTATCATAAACCATTGAATACTTATGAATTTGACTCCCACAATGGATATATGGCACTGATCTAAGTTGTATGCTTCAGTATTTGTTCGTCTTTACCTAGAGCTTGCTAAAAATTGCAAATCAATGACCTATTTTATCTTGGGATTGTGTTGTAGTTATCTCATGCTCCAAATATTTGATAATGTCGATGAATAGCCAATTCTATTTGATATTATCCTATTATGTTGAGATATTAAATGAGATTATCTGTTATTGTTAATGTTGTTTATGATATTGGCGCAGAGGTTGTAAACACATTAAGGGATCACCCTCCCAAGTCTTGTAGAGCCCAAAGTGTAGGAGGATTTTTTAAAGTCCTCGTCAATTGGTCTAGGTCCTTCAAGCTACCCTTGATTGGGATTGAAAATTCCATAGGTAGATTATAAGACCAATCTGGTTAATTTGTAAAACAAAACCAACACTTCCCTCTACTGTTAACCTGAAACCCTAAACCCTAAACCCTTAAACCTTAAACCCTTAAACCATCTACCTTATACCCTTAACCCCCCTCCCTCTATCTCTCTTCCACTCCCTCCCTCTCTCTCTCTCTC